>OY755191.1:4000938-4402231 GCA_963576735.1 Bedellia somnulentella
CGAACGGATGACTCGTATCTACGCTGACGTCCTTTGAAGTGGGCGCGCAGGGAGCGGGCCGGTGATCTTTGACTGATCGCCGAAGTCGCTTCCGAGGCGATCACTATCTAAATCTAGATGGTATTTTGTGAATGCAATGTTTTTTAACCGTACTGCGTCTGGATAAGGACGGCAGGTGGCAGACAGACAGACGGAAGACGCGCTATTAATACCTAGCGGATTGACAACACTGCGACTGCGACCTCGCACCTATCGTGTTTACGTTCTCTAAATATAATCAGTGCGACCGCATCATGCAATCCACGAGATACTTGCTCTGAATGTAATTACATACTCATCTTAATTTATGTATTTTTAATAGGGTTTGAAATACATTGAGTGTAAAGCTTTGAAGTGTCGGCAAAGAATAGAACTGACCCATTACTTTTATTGATTTTTATTTTACCATCATTTCCCAACTAAACTTCGAAGAGTGGCTGTTTAATTTATAATTCTTTAGCTCTACCAAACTTGTTTTGTTTCTCTATAGCTGTAAAAAGGTATAGGTAGATAATAAAACAAACGTACTTATTGAAATCTCGGCGTCTCCTAGCGCCATCTCCTGGCGACCGGGAGCGCGCTTCGGACGCCATCTGTCACGTGACTCCGCGCATGCTGCGCTAGCGCTTCTCTACTATTAATCCATCTGAAAAAGAAAGCATATATTAAAGATTATTAAAAAATAATTATAAATTATTATTTATTGTTATCTTTTTTATTTATAGACGATTACACACCTTTCTTATGCTCAACTTCGTAATCATTCCTTTTCTAAGATAATTTAGGATACATATTTTCACATTCTTCCCAAAGGGATTTACAAAAACGGTTATCTTAATCTCTTATTTTATTTTATTTGGAGTACAAACAGGACAAATAAAGTATGTAAATTTAAACTATGAAAATAAACTAAGCAATAGAAAAACCAAAAAATAATTGCATGGAAAGTGGCAATTCAATAATATTGACATACATGTATGCCGTCACTTGCAGAATGAAATACAAAAATAAAAACTTAAATAGCAAGGGGAACAGAGAACAATTTGACTATCAATAAATAATTATGAGGTTAAAGTATAATAAGGTTGCGAAGTGTTAATAAAGTAGTGCAGTCACCACGAAAAAAACTCAGTTTAAAGAAGAAAAATATAGTCCTATGGTACAATATGCATACATATATACTCACGGCTATAAATCCCTAGAAGGGGTAGCCAGAGCTAAGGAATTAGAAATTTCTCAACCACTTTTGGAAGTTGAGTGGGGAAAAGATGATTAAATAAAGGTTTTATGGTGTATGTATATGTATGTATGTATGTATGTAATTTATAGATGCAGCACCTCCCAATAACTGAACCTGAAACCTCCAACGGTGGTAGACAGAGCATTGTGGGAAGATTTTATCTCATGAGATGTGTTAGTGCTGTTTAGTGTCGGCTTAGAATACAGATGCGTATTTCTTGCCGAGGGTGTCGTAAGAGGCGACTCAGGGTATTGGAAATTTTCTTGATGTGGCTCATCACACCTACCATCCTTTGTCTTAAAGTTTCGTTATCGCAAAACTACCAAACGTGGATGTTTTTTAAAACTGAAGCTCTGGCTACCCTATTTTGGGACACATGGCCGTGACTAAAATTATCCCAAATTTACCCCCACATAAAATTACCGCGCTATTATTGAAAGAATCTTTCTTTATCAGTTCAATAACCGTTAAGTTATAAATAGTTTCTTATAAAAATAGTTTTTAATAGTGTGTTGGTCTTTTCAATCAAGGATCTTTACATGAAGAAAAATTAGAAATGCACTTTTAATTTTTCCTTTTTAAATCAACCGTGATAGCTTAATGGGTAGAATACCGGTTATCGTGCAAACGACTAGTGTTCAAATCCCGGGTCGAGCCTAGAACAATTTGTCTTTTCTAAAGACGTATATGTGGTTAAATTATCATGGTTGTTAACGGTGAGGGAAAACATCGTGAGGAAACCCACATGGCTGAGTTGTACTTAGTCATGTGACAGTGTATTAGTACGAAACGGTGATAGGCCTGCCTAAACTACCTGACGTCTCCAACGTTATTTTTAACCGATTTAAAACGGAGGAGTTATTTTTAATGCGAGTATTATTTTTTGTAGGTATATGTTCAAGCAAAACTGTTGACAGAGTTATGATATTTTTGCCATTATTTTTATAATAGCAAAAGTTTATATATTTCACCTTGATATTGCCGTGTAGTGCCGGCTTAGAATATTACTACCCTTCCAGCCACGGGTATCGTATGAGTCGACTAAGGGCATTAAAGTGGTTTTTGGGCGATGCGGTTGTAATCCAATACTTTATTTGTACCATCTAGTCAACTTCCAAATGAGGTTGATGAGTTTCTAGCTCTGAAGCTCTGACTACTTTTTTGACTGACCTGCTTTGGGATTTATGGCCGTGAGTATATGGCCGAATGTGTGATATTGAAAAATCAAATTTTACTTTTTATAATTTTTCATTTTTTTCATTTTTTTTTAAAAACGTAAAAGACAAAGTCAATTATTTTCATCTGTCTTTCCACTTTTCCAATTCCTTTTCTACATGTGTTTTTTTAACTGTTTTTTTAAATTAATGCTTTGTAAACATGAGATATAAAACTGTTAGGAAAATTGTATATAACAAGGAAATATGTTTTGTTTCCCATTATATTGATTACATCATAACTCCTTGACCTAATTCGAGTGGTTTTGACCTACAAATTATTAATATAGAGGTCCTGTGTCAATAATAATATTTTCCGCTCAAAACTATATCTTTTTGGTTTTCTGTTAGGGTTTTCACCATGAATTACTTTTCTCATAACTCAGGTACACTAACTAAAGATTTAATCTTATATCAGAAAAGGACGAAAGGATCAACTTCCAAATGTGGCTGAGGAGTTTCTAGCTCTGTAGCTGTGGCTACGTCTTTTTGTGATTTATGGCCATGCCTGAGTATATTTATGTATGTATGAGTATTGTAAAGTGGGTGACGATGAGCTAAGGAATAAGCACTTTCTGAAATATTATATTTACACTTAACACGTTGCCGTTGTGGTCCAACTGTAAAAAGTTCAGTCTGCCACCTGAATGGCTTCGGTTCAACTTCCGGGGTGAAATATCAAAATTTTAATAAGTTGATTAGCTGGTGTATCAGGTGTGAGAGGAAACTCTCTGATAATTTCCGGAATAACCAAAAGTTGTTCTGGAAATATATCCGGAAAGAAAAGGGAGTTTCCCAAAACACGAGAGTGAATGTATTGAGAGATGAACAGGGTGAATTGGCGACGGATGAAAGTAGCATAAGACGAGTATGGAAGAACTATTTTGAGGGACTCTTAGAGAAAGAGGATTCACCTATTTCTTCGCCAATTGGCAGCAATGTTGACTGGAATGAGGCATTGGGTGACAGTAGTGACAGTGAGATTAGTATGGAAGAAGTAATGAAAGCATTGAAAAGTATGAAAGTAGGGAAAGCGGCAGGGTATGATAGGATAAGTATCGAAATGCTGAGGGCTGGTAAAGGGTTGGTGGCTTCCTGGCTGTACTTCCTTTTTCAAAAGTGTTGGTCGAGTGGTAAAGTACCACGAGATTGGTGCAGGGCAGTAATTGTGCCCTTATATAAAGGAAAAGGGTCACACCAGGAAGCTAAAAACTACCGCGGAATCAGCCTACTCAGTGTTGTCGGTAAATTGTATGCAAAGGTATTGATTGAAAGAGTGATGAATGAAACAGATGACAAAATTTGGGATGTGCAAGCAGGATTTAGAAAGGGAATGGGATGTATGGATCAAATCTTCTCTTTAAGGAGCATCACTGAAAAGTTCTTAGCCAAGAATCGAAAGGTGTATTGCTCCTTCATAGATTTAGAGAAGGCGTATGATAGGGTGGTAAGGAAGTATTTGTGGGAGGTGTTATCCAAGTTCGGCTTGGGGAGCCAACTTATACGTGCACTGGTATCACTCTATGAGGATTCTAGTACATGTGTAAGAATAAACGGGGAATACACAGACTGGTTCGGTATCTCTAGGGGTGTCCGACAGGGATGTGTAGCTTCTCCGTGGCTCTTCAACTTGTTCATGGATGACT
The DNA here is from genome assembly GCA_963576735.1 of Bedellia somnulentella. NCBI lineage: Eukaryota > Metazoa > Arthropoda > Insecta > Lepidoptera > Bedelliidae > Bedellia > Bedellia somnulentella. The sequence continues at coordinate 4,005,078 of OY755191.1, forward strand.
GTCTGATAGAGTTGCGTGAAAGCGATTATGGACTGAGAATGGGTGGATTCGTCATCAAATGCCTCTTATATGCTGATGATCAAGTGTTACTTGCATCGTCGGTTGAGGAGTTGCAAGAGATGATGAATATTGCATGTGCGTCGTTTGAAAGAAAAGGAATGAGAGTAAATGTGGATAAAACCAAAACCATGGTTTTCGAGAGAGAGGAGAATATGACTGAATGCGTGATTGAGATCAATGGTAAGAAAGTGGAACAAGTGAAAGAGTTCGTATATCTGGGAAGTTTGTTTACTAGGGATGGAAAGTGTGATGAAGACATTGAAAGAAGAGTAAAAAAGGGTAATGCGGTAAATGGAGTACTGGATAGTCTCATGTCTAGTCAATCGGTGTCCGAAAAGGCCCGAATGGCTGTGCATGATGCTGTCCTCGTTCCTACGCTTATGTATGGCAGTGAATGTTGGGTGTGGCAGAAGAAGCATGAAAGCAGAGTAAATGCAGTAGAAATGAGATCCCTCAGAAAAGTTTGTAATGTAAGGTTATGTGATCGTGTGAGGAATGATGTGATTCGTGAAAGGTGTGGTGTAAAAGATGATATTGTAAGAAAGATAGAAAAAGGAATGTTGAGATGGTTTGGGCACATAGAGAGGATGGATGACAGTAAAGTGGTGAAAGAGATATATAGAGCCAATGTGGAAGGTAATGTTAGTAGAGGACGACCTCGGAGGACACATTTAGATCAAATAGAAAATGTGCTCAAAAAGGCAGGTGTCCGAAGTACGAAGAATAAAAGAGCATGTATGAAAAGATTGATGGATGTGAATGAAGCTAGAGAGGTTTGCCAGGATCGTACAAAGTGGCGATCGATAGTCTCTGCCTACCCCAATGGGAACTAACGGCGTGAGAATATTTATGTATGTATGTATGTTGATTAGCTAATTAGCTAACAGCTATAACTCAAAGTCAATTCCGTATTTATTAACTTTATTATGGTTAATGTTTAGCCAGAGCTACAGAATTGGAAACTGCTCAGCCACATGTGATGCTCAAGTCTCAAATTCCTTTTCGGATAATGGAACATTACTAAACCACGTTGTAATTGATGTTGTTTGAATGAGGATGATAGTATGATGCACTACACACATCCCTCAGTTTCCCGTAATTGGACTAGCTAGCACAGATTAATGGGTGCTAATACATATTCGCGTAAAACGATACTTGTTATCCCCTGGCATTCTGCCGCTTATAAAATATTACGTCCACGGAAAATCAATAGGTACAGTCCATTTTTTTTATTCAAGGAAAACCAACAGCTGAAATTGAATGTTTCAGAATCAGTAATTGATTACAACAGAGTCTTAAAAGTTTTAACATATAGTATACACGCTTTTACATATAGAGCGTAATTATTAGCGTCATACAACAAAACACATTATCAAACTTAGATTTTTACATATACATACATACATATACTCACGGCTGTAAATCCCTAGAAGGGGTAGCCAGAGCTAAGGAATCAGAAATTCCTCAGCCACTTTTGGAAGTTGCATGGGGAAAAGATGGTAAAATAAAGTTTGTTGGTGATGGGTCTCCAACCGCATCGCCCAAAAAATCCTTTAAAGCCCCAATACCGTTAGTCAATCCAATACGTAAGAGGCGACTAACGGTATTGGGGCTTTAGATTTTTAATTTTGTACAATCCTGAAAATAATTCATAAGTGTTGCTACTAAAAAATATTTCCACCTTAAATGGAAAAAATATCCATTTTAAGGGCAGTAGAAAATTTAATGCTACATTTTTGTTAATGTTTTTCCTTTTAAAAGACAAATCAAAATATACACTTAAGTAAAATTATACAACAAATAAAAATCATTTCAGTAAATATTATGCATTATATCCAATTAATTTTATTTGCCTTATTATTATTTTTTAGCTGGCACCACTTACCTTTAGCACCACTTTAGTACCTAAACCTTTTTACTGTGTAGTTTCTTTTCTCTTTTGTTTCATTTCTCCCATGGGTGATTGTAAAAAGCGTATCGGGGCTTTTTAAGTGACTTTTGGGCGACGCGTTTGGAGCCAATCACCAAAAACATTTATAATAACAATATTTTCCCTACTTAACTTCCAAAAAAAACTGAAGAATTTTATGAATACCCATTTTAGCCGTGAGTAGATGTATGTATATTTTTAAAAACGTAAGGTAAAGCGCTCTCTTTAACTCTTGTCTCGCCATGTCATTCTACTTTTTTGAATACTCAAATGCGCTCATGTTTTTTCCGTGTTTGCTGTTATTTGTTAATATTAGCTTGTTATATTTGTTACTTTCTTTTCGCCGCAAATGCCTTTTTTCCATTTGCAGCGCAGAACTTAATACAATGGACATATTATATTCCCTACAAATAAAATGAGTTGACTAAGACGTTCTACTTGCAATGAAATAAAAAATGTGTCAAGCTAAAAATAACCTCTGACATGCCAAAAGTGAGAAAAGAGAAGAACATGTATGAAATGAATGGTTAATGTGTGAGTGATGTAATGAATAGATATAGAGAGATTTATTGAGATCTTACAAAATGATAAAAAAAAATATAAGATATTTATTTGTTACCAAACACAATAAGAACATATAGAAATATTACAAATTAAAGATATATAGAACTATAAATTAAAGATATATAGAACATATAGAAATATTACAATTAATGAGAAGTCATGGAGCGCGGTGAATGGCATTGCTCAAATGGGTATTGCAAAAATTACTGAATGGTTTAACCGTAATCTTTTGACAATTAACGCCTCAAAGACCATGTCCATTTGCTTTCACAAGACCAAATCTTCAGAACCCCCCACCACCTTGAGTCCGATTAGGGTTCATGATATCTCCTGCCCTTTATATGTTGACTGTACCATAACCCACTCTTGTACTTGCGAAAGTATCATAAAGGCTAAATCGGTGAAATATTTGGGTGTGGTGGTTGACGAGAACCTTAACTTCAGGGAACACGTGAGCATTACAACTGGACGTATACGCAAACAAATATTTGTTATGAAAGCAATTCGCGATGTCACTGATTGCACCGTATTACATACAGTATATATTGCCCTGTGTCAATCAATACTTAATTACTGTATTCTAGTTTGGGGAGGATGTTCTGCATCTGTATTGATTGTGCTGGAGCGGGCCCAGAGGGCAGTGCTAAAAACACTTTTAAGAAAGCCGCGTCGTTATCCCACCACCAACTTGTATCAAGAAGCAAGAGTTCTAGGTGTCCGCAAACTATATATATTAAGATCCATTATTGCTACCCACAGGAGCGCAAGTTGTTTGACTTTGCAAAGAGCGTTTTTACATAAGCGAGTTTTTCAAATCCCTGTTCCACGGGTAAAAACTGCCTTTGGCCAGCGGTTCCGGAGCTTTTTATCTCCGTTTGTGTACAACAAATTGCTGAAGATGGTGGAGGATCTGAGGGACAGTGATTACGGAGAATGCAAAAAAATAGTAACAGAGTTCCTAATGGTGCTGTCATACACGGAAACAGAAGCCCTTGTTAGGGTGGTTAATTAGGGTAATTAAATATATAAATAGGTATTAAATAGACTGTCGTAATATGCCATGCAAACACCCACACATAAACTCACCTTCACACACACGCACACACACACACACATACACACACACACTCACTTACTTTCTTACTCACACACATATATAATTCACATAATATATAAAAATACATAATGAATTGTTTTGTTATTTAAATGTTGCATTATAATTATAATTTTCAGAACCATTTATTTTAATTCTACTTTTAAAATTCTAATTTTGCAAATAATTTTAACTTTAATTACTTTATTATTAATTTGAATATTGTAAATTTTAACAATTGTATATTTTATGAATCGTATTATTCAGTTATTGTATTTTTTGTATCGATGTTTATGAATCTTGCGATACAGGCTCAGCCTAGTGCAAGATTTCAATGAAAACTCATGCCATGTAAACTGAATGTATGAAATAAAGGCCTATTTTTTTTTTTTTTAAAAAGAAAAGATAGCAACAAAAAGGCAAAGTATCTCAGCTGGGTTCCCAACATTATCCGCAGGACACTGTTGGAGAGCTGGTTTTCTGTTGGTTGAGTTGCTGGGGAATGGTATAGTCTCTGCCTACCCAAATGGAAATAAATGCCATCGGTATAAGGAAGTAAGTATGATTTGAAACTTACATTAGATGCTCTGTATTTAATTATTAGATGTTTAATTTTTATACACTAGAATATGAAATGTTCCATCAGCGATAACAGGCGATAGAGAGACAAAATCGGTCCATATGTCTCCGTATTTTATTTTATACCTCTATGTTTACTACTCTTATTTTTGTTTATTTTTCAAAATGCATGCTTCTGCTTCGCTTGCTTCTGCTTCTTCTGTTTTTATGTCAGACGTATATGTGGTTAAATTATCATGGTTGTTAACGGTGAGGGAAAACATGGTGAATAAACCCACATGGCTGAGTTGCACTTAGTCATGTGACAGTGTATTCGTACAAAACGGTGATAGGCCTGCCTAAACTACCAGACATCTCCAACGTTATTTTTAACCGATTTAAAACGGAGGAGGTATTTTTAATGCGAGTATTATATTTTGTAGGTATATGTTCAAGCAAAAGTGTTGACAGAGTTATGATATTTTTGCCATTATTTTTATATATTAGCAAAAGTTTACATATTTCACCTTGATATTGCCGTGTAATGCCGGCTTAGAATGTCACTACCCTTCCAGCCCGTGGTGTCGTAAGAGTCGACTGGCATCAAAGTGGTTTTTGGGCGATTCGGTTGGAAACCAATACTTTATTTGTACCATCTAGTCAACTTCCAAATGTTGTTGATGAGTTTCTAGCTCTTAAGCTCTGGCTACCCTTTTTTGGGATTTATGGGCGTGAGTATATGGCCGTATATGTGTGATATTGAAAAATCAAATTTTACCTTTTTAACAGAATTATTAAAATGTTAGAAAACTTCCATATTTTTTTTTAAAAACGTAAAAGACAAAGTCAATTATTTTCATCTGTCTTTCCACTTTTCCAATTCCTTTTCTACATGTGTTTTTTTACTGTTTTTTTTTTAATTTAATGCTTTATAAACATAAGATATAAAAATGATACAAAAATTGTATGTAACAAGAAAATATGTTTTGTTTCCCATCATATTGATCACATCATACCTCCTTGACCTAATTCGAGTGGTTTTGACCTACAAATTATTAATATGTAGGTCCTGTGTCAATAATAATATTTTCCACTCAAAACTATATCTTTTTGGTTTTCTGTTAGGGTTTTCACCATGAATGACTTTTCTCAAAACTCAGGTACACTAACTAAAGATAGTATTTTCTAAGATTTTCACGATTGCACATTATTATAATTGAAACAACTTTTGATTTTCGGATATTTTAATCGCGTATTATTACATTATTTTTTAAAGCCCGACGTTTCGAAAACTTTTCAGTTATCATGGTCACGGGAAGACTGAGGTGTTATTTGTCATTATACAGTACTATAAAATTATTAATACTAACTACCTTCACAAAATTTTAGGTTACATTTGCGTTGCTGCTTGGAACCCGATCATTAGCACAACTAAGCGAGGGAAGAACACTAGCAAGACTCCAGATAACATTAGCTCTTTTTGTACATAGCAAATATTAAACGCATGTATAAGTAAGTCAATTTTGTATTTATTAACTTTATTATGGTTAAGTGTTTTTTAAATGTTTAGCCAGAGCTGCAGAATTAGAAACTGCTCAGCCACATGTGATGCTCAAGTCTCAAATTCCTTTTCGGATAATGGAACATTACTAAACCACGTTGTAATTGATGTTGTTTGAATGAGTATGATAGTATGATGCACTACACACATCCCTCAGTTTCCCGTAATTGGACTCGCTAGCACAGATTAATAGGTGCTAATACATAACCGCGTAAAACGATACTTGTTATCCCCTGGCATTTTGCCGCTTATAAAATATTACGTCCACGGAAATCAATAGGTACAGTCCATTTTTTTTAATCAAGGAAAACCAACAGCTGAAATTGAATGATTCAGAAACAGTAATTGATTACAACAGAGTCTTAAAAGTTTTAACATAGTACACACGCTTTTACATATAGAACGTAATTATTAGCGTCATACAACAAAACAAATTATTAAACTTAGATTTTTAATTTTGTACAATTTTGATAATTCATAAGTGTTGCTACTAAAAAAATATTTCCACCTTAAATGGAAAAAATATCCATTTAAAGGGCAGTAGAAAATTTATAGCTACATTTTTGTTCATGTTTTTCCTTTAAAAAGTCAAATCAAAATATACACTAACTTAAGTAAAATTATACAACAAATAAAAATCATTTCAGTATAATGGTATGCATAATATCCAATTAATTTTATTTACCTTATTAATTTTTTTAGCTGGCACTACTTATTGTTAGTCCAGCCCGGGTAGCATGAGTTGTCATCTGAGAAGTGAGAGCCATGTCAGAAAACATCTCAGTTAGCCAACCTATGTCATTTTTGCGAGCATGAGCGTCAATATGACAGACGATTGAGATCTGAGAGCCCTGTCACCGAATCGATAGAGCATTGTTGCCATCATTGGTCTGTGAATATTTTTTCTCAATTTAATTCGATCTTTTTGAACCAAAATAGTAGCTAAATCTGTCATATTTCATTCATTTTACGTCAAATATTGACATTTTGTAACCAAACAACGTATACAAACATAAATATTTAATTTCTCAATGCAAGTTTCCAAATTTTCAATTTAAATCAAAAGTTTTAATATTACTAGTTTAGTTTGTAGGGAATGTCCGACTAAACTTCCTTATAATGATAGGGGAATCATAAAATATTAAGTAAGTAATTAAGTTTTATTATTCTATATAACTATTATTTAATTAGAAAGTGAGCAGCATACTTTTAATGATTTGTATTGTCTTTTGTTTGCAGATATAGCACAGTTATATAAGTGTTTTATGAGAAAATTGAAGAAATGCTGTGCAGCCTATGGCACATATTGCCTATAACATCTTAGTTCCATCCCGCCAGTCCATTCCCAGATTCCCATTTGCCAGTTTCATCGCGCAGATGGGCATTATTTAACATAACAACCTTCTCTACATTTTAATTTCAACAATATCCTATATTCCCAAAAGCTAGGAAGCTCTGATGTATGGAAATAGTCTTGTTGAATGCTCCTGTTTATTCAGAATTTGAGTATGCATTCATACTTAAAGAGTATTATTATGACTGCAATGTGTATAAACAAGCTGTAGTGTTTCTATAAGGAAAAAGTGATGTTAATAGAATAAAAATGTGAAGTACAGATGAGTTTGAGAACAGAAACTATAATGTTGAGCGGTCGTTTAAAAGTATTTATTCAATAAATAAAGTTAACTCCATAAAATGTGTTTTACTAGCAAATAAAGCCCATTCATAGGCAGCTTTTACTTTTACACTTGAGATGAGATTTCAGTTATAAAATGTGCATGCATATATTCTACTATACATTATTTCCCATTGCAGTAGGCAGAGAATATTAATTGCCTCATCAATAAACTTACACATACTTACAACCATTATTCCCACCTATATATCTCTTTTGTTACTTAATTTGTATCCATCTGCTCTATTTGCCCAAAGTAAAATAACATTGCTTTTTCTATTTATTCAAGGTTTGCAGTTTTAACCATGTGTAGTATTGTCTTTGAATTACAATAATCCAATTTATCCCCAGGCGTTGTATGATTCAACACCAAACATACCATGATTATCATTTTATTCTAAATGGTCTGAAGAGTTCTGCTATGAGTTGGGTATTGGAAAATGTTGGATTTACTTGCAATGAAGGGGATTAAAACAAGTGGTTTTCATTAATATTTAGGCAATTTTATTGATGATTAATTAAAAAACTGTTACATTTTGCTGTTTTTTTTTAATTTCATTAAACTCCTTCCAAGTCACTAAATTGTTCCAGAATCTTTGTATTAATACAATATTTTTTACTGAAAATAAGAAAACAACATGAGCATTATATTCATGTGTAGTCATTTCAATATGCTTGTAAGGTGACTACTAAATTTGTTTAAAAATGTTGCACAAAGTACCTGCACCTGCATTTAAACAACTTTTGTAGCATTAAGTGTGTCGGTAGATAAAGAGGTAACAAAATTATGCCATCACCATTCTTTACATTCCTAGCCACACTAAGACAGCAAGCAGACTATTGTCTACTCACACTATCCAGACTTTGCCTGTGCCTGTTGATGCAAGCATATGCTATGAGCTCGGGTGTCATTTATGATGATAATGATAATTTAAGACTACAAACCCTACATAACAAACAATAATGAATTGAAATCTATTTTACATGCATTATATTTGACCTCTGAAACATACCATAAGTTTAGAAACTGTTCTTAATAGTTATTTAAAGAAGACCAATGAAATTCATTGATTTTCTCAACTGCATCAGAAAATTGGATGTATACATGGATTTAGGATGCAGAATTTGTATCCTCATGCCTAGTGAATTGCTCGTTATAAAAGCCAAACGTATTTTAACGAATTTAAAACTTAATACACAAGCACTAGTTGTAGATTAAAGTTAAAATTAGTTAAAATTTACAATTCAATTGATATCATGTGGAATCATTAAATCCTGTATGTCCTTATGTGAAATTATACCCTGAGGCTTTTCATAGGTCACAAGCTATCATAGAGGTCCTCGGAAATCGTCATGACATACAAATATGTTTCATAGGACTTGTTTGCGTTAAACTTTCACCCGGATGAGTATCATATCCATTTTTCGTTTTTTTTCCATTCAAAACAAATCTAAGTGATATAGTCGCTTTACTATCAGACTTTTACACTAAGAACTACACAAAACAGTTAAAAAACCTGCAAAACAGCACTCATATTTTGATAAGTAATCTTTCTCACTGGCTCTCGCGCTCAATTTTGACATCGACATAAATTTGATATAAAATGACAAACATCTCAGTTTATGTCGCTGTCACGCCGCTCATGCTCGCACATGTGACTCGGCGTTGCGATGTCAAAGGCGAGTCACTAGCGCTCTCACATCTCAGATGCCTCATGCTCGGGCGTGCGAGAAACGGTCAAATATGGCGGCCAATTCGCCCTTGAACGGTGACATAGCCCTATCTCAGAGGCTCTCACACGCCTCATGCTACCCCGGCAGGTTTAGTACCTAAACCTTTTTACTGAGTAGTCGGCTTAGAATAGCACTACCCCATTTCTCCAATGGGTGATTGTAAAAAAACGTAACGGGGCTTTTTAAGTGACTTTTGGGCGACGCGTTTAGAGCCAATCACCAAAAACATTTATAATAATAATATTTTCCCTACTTAATTTCCAAAAAAACTGAAGAATTTTATGATTCTGAAGTTCTATCTACCCTTTTTAGGGATTTACAGCCGTGAGTAGACGTATGTATATTTTTAAAAACGTAAGGTAAAGCGCTCCCTTTAACTCTGGTCCCACCATGTCATTCGACTTTTTTAATACTCAAATGCGCTCATGTTTTTTCCGTGTTTGCTGTTATTTGTTAATATTAGCTTGTTATATTTGTTACTTTCTTTTCGCCGCAAATGCTATTTTTGCATTTGCAGCGCAGAACAATGGACATATTATATTCCCTACAAATAAAATAAGTTGACTAAGACGTTCTACTTGCAATGAAATTAAAAAATGTCTCTGGCTAAAAATAACCTCTGACATGCCAAAAGTGAGAAAAGAGAAGAACATGTATGAAAAGAATGGTTAATATGATAGATATAAAGCAATCTCAAAATGACAAAAAAATATGAGATGACTGTTTTCCCGTGACCATGATAACTGAAAAGTTTTCGAAACGTCGGGCTTTAAAAATAATGTAATAACACGCGATTAAAACATCCGAAAAATCAAAAGTTGTTTCAATTATAATGTGCAATCGTGACAATCTTAGAAAATACTAAAATATAAGATATTTATTTGTTACCAAACACAATAAAAAGTCAAAAAAAAAAGTCAAAAAGTTTATTTTTCAAAATTAAGTTAAAAATTAACATTTTTTGAACGTCAAATTTTTTTAAATTTATCATTAGTCCGTTGCTTCGGAAGGTGTTCGTAAAGAGAAGAAGCAACAAAGAAACTCTTTACATTCACATTTTTTCATTTTTTCAAAACATGGTTTGTACAATTTCAGTTTATTAACATGTTTTTACTTTATAAAAGATTTTCTATGCGACAAAACCAAACGCTAGTTTGACATATTTAAAATAAATTGTCCATCACAAAAACCAATCACATAACGTGAGAAGAAAAATCCTCACCAGACAATTATTCCTAGGAATAACGAGGGAAGATTTATAGCTTTACGGACACGGTCATGTGCGCGTTGGGTCCTTGTCGTTTAAAAAATCTTGAACACTGTAGTAAGACTTCTTTAAAAGCATGGCTTTTATTGCCTTTTTAAAAGATGCCACAGGCAATTCCAATATGTCAGAAGGAAGTTTGTTGAACATTTTCAGGGATAGTCCCATAAAGGAGTTACTTACTTTATTAAGTCTCCACTTCGGTACGTGAAGTTTGTCCTTATTTCGAGTGTTAACAGTATGCCTATCACTAACTTTACTAAATTGGCCTATATTCTTTTTGGCATACATTAAATTCTCAAATATGTATTGGCAAGGGACAGTTAAAATGCCAATTTCTTTAAATTTTTCGCGCAACGAATACCTCGACCTCAACATGTAAATAGATCGGATAGCTCGCTTTTGTAAGACGAAAACTTTATGAACATCAGCCGCTTTACCCCATAATAAAATACCGTACGACATAATACTATGAAAATAACTGAAATACACAATGCGAGCTGTTTCTACGTCTGCTATTTCTCTAATCTTACGCACGGCATACGCTGCTGAGCTTAGCCTTTTAGAAAGTGTTAGTATATGGGGTCCCCATTGCAACTTAGAATCGATTATTATCCCTAGGAATTTTGTTTCTTTCACTAATTCTACTTGTTCACTATCAATAACAATATTGTTATCAACTTGCCTAACATTCGGTAAAGTAAATTTAATACATTTAGTTTTTTTGGCATTTAGAACCAGGTTATTTACAGTAAACCAATGCAATACCAGTGAGATAGCTTTATTTACGTCGTCAAGAGATGTAGAGGATCTCGCTACATTAAATATTAAAGATGTGTCATCTGCAAACATAACTATCTCAGAATACTTTTGTACCATAAATGGTAAATCATTAATGTAAATCAGAAACAGTAATGGGCCAAGTATAGAACCTTGAGGAACGCCCATCTCTATTTCCGATCCTTCCGACGTGGTTCCATTAATATCAACCTTTAAAGTTCTTTTATGAAGATATGATGCCATTAATTTCAGTGCTTGCTCGTCAAAACCGTAATATTTAAGTTTAATCAACGCTATTTCTTTTTTTACACAATCAAAAGCTTTTGTGAGGTCACAAAATATACCTAATGCATCCCGGGAGTTTTCCCATGAATTAAAAATATGTTTCATTAGTGACACTCCTGCATCTACAGTAGACCTACCTTTGGTGAAACCATATTGCTCGTCATGGAATATATTATGATTGTTGAAATATGAAAGCATTTGGTTGGACATGATTTTCTCAAAAACTTTACTGAGAACTGGCAAAATAGAAATAGGCCTATAATTGGTAAAGTCCTGACTATCTCCTGATTTATGTAGTGGGATGAGCCTACTTAACTTCATACAGTCTGGAAATTCTCCTATATCTATACATTTATTAAAAAGTATCGTTAAATGAGGAGCGATTATATTTATTATTCTGTTTATGACGAAAACTGACATTCCTGTTATGTCTTCGGTTTTTTTAAGATTAATAGTTTTAAAATTTTTAATTATATCATTATTGTCAACATACTTGAAAGAAAACTGTAAGAACATGTAGAAATATTATAAATAAAAAAAAAAGAAAAGATAGCAACAAAAAGGCAAAGTATCTCAGCTAGGTTCCCAACATTATCCGCAGTAGGGGTGATGCGTATTTATCGTAACAGATAAACATAACAGGTATCTATCCGGAACAGTCTGGAACAGATTTCTATATAGAATGTTACCTGTTCCAATGATACCTGTTGTGCTTTTTGTAACAGGATACAAAACAGAACAGACTGTGACTGGAAGACTGTTGTCTGTTCTGTTATGCTTGGAACAAGCTCGTAACTCCTCTATCATTTTGAGGTAGAAAGAGATAACTGCACATTTTGGAACATTCTCCTAACTTTTCTTTCATATCGCGATAGAAAGAGAAACCAGAACATTTTGGAACAAGCTCGTAACTCTTTTATCATATCGAGATAGAAAGAGATACCAACACATTTCGGAACATGCTCTATGCTCTTCGTCTAATATATAAGAATAGAGATAGCAGATATTTGATATGGTATTTGAACATATTTATCCAAACCACACGAAATGGCATCGTATCAAACATCAAAAGTATTATAGAATCCAACTAGATTCTCCAAGTTAAAAGCCCAACTCACATTCAAATTAATTTATGAGACTGATTTCACAGTCAATCCGTGTAAATAGTTTTGTGAGACACATTGTTTAGATATGTCGTAGGATGATTTGATGTTTAGGTTTTTTGCAAAAAACCTAGGGATTTTGCAAAAATCCGGATAATTAGACAACGGTTAAAATATTTTCTAATCTTACTAGGTTTTTTGCGAAAAAACTAGTTGGTTTAGTAAGAATGTACTTCCTTAATGCTGATTGGCTGATTTCTGATTGCTCGCCTACACTTATTCTGATTGGTTCGTCATTGTGGTATTGAAATATTATAACTTGAGTTATAAAGGGTAAGAAATGACAATACTTATTTGATACTAGGAATTAAATAATTTATTTACTCTTTTCTTGGAGTAAAATTACAATCACGTTCGGACATATTATACACAGATCAAGTTACCCCAAACTAAGTAACACTTGTATTATGGGATAATTAACCCAGCGATATATTTAATATTATATAATACACATATGCTCATCACATAAATGTTGCACTCAGTGGGGATCAATCCCGCAACCTCCCGACCGAATAGCTAGTCACCTATCCACTAGGCCACGGACGTCTTCAATATAGGTAGGAACAACAAAGTAGGTACGGTTTAAATTGTAGTATTCAGGTATTATATAGTAGAGTTATAAAAGGAAATGACAATACTATTTTTATACTTAGGAACTTTTTGTAACTAAAATAAAAATGAAAATCAAATTAAATGTAGGTAGGAACAATGAAGTAAGTACGTCTTAATTAACAACCAATCAGAGATGACGTGATTACGGGGCACTGCAATCGACCAATCAGTGTACAGTATTCATAAAAACTGGCATTTCGTTTCGGAGTCATACTAAACCAACTAGTTTTTTTGCAAAAAACCTAGTAAGATTAGAAAATATTATAACCGTTGTCTAATTATCCGGAATTTTGCAAAATCCCTAGGATTTTTGCAAAAAACCTAAACATCAAATCATCCTACGACAGATATAAGTTTTTAATTGTAAGTTATAATAAATAAATAATAAATTGATTTCTTAGGATATAATAAACTCGGATTTAAGAGTTTAGTAGCTGTTTCATTAGTTTGGCTAAAAGAGACCGATTGTCCTAACTTCATTAAAAATTGTAAACAAATCCGATATAGAAAACAACCTTACCTATTTCTGTTCCATTTGTTAGGGTTAGTTAGAAGAGAGAAACAAAACCAATTATAAATTGATCTGCTATCTCCTTTCTTATATATTAGATAGAAGAGCATAGAGCATATTCCGAAATGTGCTGGTATCTCTTTCTATCTCGATATGATAAAAGAGTTACGAGCTTGTTCCAAAATGTTCTGGTTTCTCTTTCTATCACCATATGAAAGAAAAGTTATGAGAATGTTCCAAAATGTGCAGTTATCTCTTTCTATCTCAGTATGATAGAAGAGTTACGAGCTTGTTCCAAGCATAACAGAACAGACAGATAACAGTCTTCCAGCCACAGACTGTTCTGCTTTAAATGAAAAGAAACAGCCTGTTACATAGTAACAGGTTTTTGGAACTGTTGTTTTTCTGGAACAGAAACTGTTACAACAGGTATCTGTTTTAGCCTGTTCCAACTCACCTCTAATCCGCAGGACACTGTTGGGGAGCTGGTTTTCTGTTGGTTAAGTTGCTGGGGAATGGTATAGTCCCCGCCTACCCAAATGGAAATAAATGCCATCGGTATAAGGAAGTAAGTATGATTTGAAACTTACATTAGATGTTCTGTATTTAATTATTAGATGTTTAATTTTTATACACTAGAATATGAAATGTTCCATCAGCGATAACAGGCGAAAGAGAGACAAAATCGGTCCATACGTCTCCGTATTTTATTTTATACCTCTATGTTTACTACTCTTATTTTTGTTTATTTTTCAAAATGCATGCTTCTGCTTCGCTTGCTTCTGCTTCTTCTGTTTTTATGTCATTATGACGTAATGCTTTATTTTCGCCAGTAACAGAACACAAATGACAGAAAGCTAATTTTTAACATAACATAATTTATGGGACATAATGGATGTTCTTTGTCTGAAAAGAATAACTCCCTCTTAAACTAGTCAGCATTCGGATATTTAATTATCCTGCCAACATAGATCAGAAAAATCGAGGAATATACAGGGGAAAACGGCGAAAAGCTGTTTAGCGCCATCTGTTTGTGTCATCACAAACTAATGTAAACAAACGTTACGTTAAAGTCATTGTAGTTTAATAACAAAACATGTGCATGATGTCGCAATCTATTGTCAAAAGATGTCGCTTAAAGGTAAAAATAAATCAACAGGTTGCTCATTATCATTATGCACGCACAATTTTCAGATTAATTGCGTAAGGAAATGAAACGTATTCTGTTTGTGAGAATAAATTGACATGATTAATTTTGAATGTCGAGTGGGGTGCGATGCAATGCAGTGAAGAAGTCTTGGTGGTGGGTTTTCCATCACTAGAGTAACACTAACAATGACTAAAGAAAAGAATATTAAACTTTAGGCCGCGTACGATACTCAAAGGAGCTCACAGGTTGTGTTATTGTAATATGGCATTGCACCACAAACCTATCCCACACAATTCTCATAAAGTTCCGAGAAAAAAATCTTATTTATAATCTAATACAATTAAGTTGAACGCAATAGATTTAGCGTAGTAAGTAATTTGATAACGACATCAACAACACGGTATAGTAAGGAGACTCTTATACCTACGGTTCTATATTCACGGCTAAATAACGAAAAGGGGTAGCCGAAACTTAAAAATACATTAATCTGTTTTAGAGTTTAAAGGAAGAACCTGTGGAACCCTTCGCTAATGAACATCATACGCAATAATTTCTCATTGAGGTAGGCAGAAACGACTAACTACTCGTAACACTCAAACCTATTTTATACTCTTCCCCGTTATAAATCAACATTACATTATTATTATATAATATATAGTACCTACGTAACTTATTATGCTTATTAAGCTATAAATATAAAAAAATGCAGTGCCAAAGTGTTGATACAGGAAAAGTGGTCAAATACCAACCAGCTCCAGTAGCGTACAACCAACTAAAACATTTTGTATTAATAATCTGTCAGTTTCTCACTTCTCACGTGATATACTCGCTCTCATTATTCGGTGATCTGATACTTTTTGTCTTTTACTTAATTGTTGTCGTTGTCCATGTTTTTGACAAATAAATGATTTTTCTTGTGTTCCCTCTTTCTTTCTAATCCACAGTTGTCTTTTTAGTTTCCTCGTTTGTTGCTTGGTCGGTGAAATCACAAGATATAGCGCAGGCCTATCCGTTTTGTACGAATACACTGTCACATGACTAAGTACAACTCAGCCATGTGGGTTTCATAACGATGTTTTCCCTCACCGTTAACAACCATGATAATTTAACCACACATACGTGTTTAGAAAAGACAAATTGTTGTAGGCCCGTCCCGGGATTTAAACCATCATCGTCTGCACGGACGCATCGTTCTCATTTTAAAGTATCTAATATTCTTATTCTAACCTTAACTTGATAAAAGTGATTTTTGCCGCAATAAGGCGATCCGTTGAAGAACCGAAGTAAAACTGAAATATCTCTAAGAGTCGGAAAACTAAGCATTATAATTAGTTAAGCAGGACGTATTGCATACAGAACTGATGAACGTTGGTACTCGCAAGTGATTAAGTAGCGGCCACGTGCCACCGATACAGAAGGGCAAGCACGAGCGCTATTTTATCGACACGATAACGGTTAGAATGAGATGGCAGTACACGATACTAAGTAAATGCGTAAGAGATGGCTGCTTTATCCCACGCGATAACTTATATTTTCATATTTTATAGTTTAAACACCGCTCGTACTAGCCGGGCAGGAAGCCTAGCACGAGCTATATTTTATCGACACGATATCTGCTAGAATGAGATGACACCATACAATATTATGTAAGTGCGAAAGAGATTACTAGCTGTGCAGATGTGCGTGCCGATGATATAGTTTGTGTAAGCATCCCATAAGTTGTACCCTCAACTATGCGAACGTTGCGAGAAGCCTGGAAGAAAGTTCTACTCTTCACATCGAGCACGACAATAGGCATACTTGTTTCTTCTAACCTGTTATATCAAAATCCGAATATTTGTTGCGAGCGAGGGAGACAGTTTTTTTAAATATGAGTAGATGATCTCATCGATTCGTATCTACGAATGCTAATAATCGTTCTCGGCGTGAAGAGTAGACCTTCAGTGTAGGACCGATCGTCGTCGTGGAGATCCTTAGCAAAAGCCAATATCTCTGGCAGTGGAACGTGGAGCTCTATTGACTGATAATGATAACGAATTGGATTAAACTAGTTTTAATAAGTTCCACTACTGTAGCATTATTAGTACCGAAGTATAACTATGCTGACACTAGATATATCGTATTTCCAATAGCTACGTGCCTGGCCTCACGCACACCTTGACTCACTTACCTAGCGCCACAGTTCATTCGATCAAGACATCACGACTAATTTGCGAGGGGGTGGGCAGGGAAATAGTTTATGCCGTAGTATTGGTTGTGAAAAGAGGCAAAGGCCATTGAAGCTGATAAAAAGTATACACAGAGCTTCAGAATCAAAAAAAATATCCAGCCATTCTTGGAAGAAAAGCTGGGTAAGATTTTTAAATAAATATTTTTGGTAATATGATGGATCTTCAACCGCATCGCCCAACTAGTCTTGCAAGTTATTTATCCGTGTATTTCTATGGTCGAGTAGTAGTTTAAGTAGTTTAAGGGATAAGCACATTATGTACATTAGAAGATGATTAGAAGCTACCGTGGTTAATGTTTTACATCCGAATATATTTATTTAAGTATAGTGGAGTATTTATATATTTTTTATATTTATCTACCCTTTAAACAGAATCCGGGTAATATAATTCCAGGATGTTTCGGCGTGGCGGGATGCCAAGTGATAGTAATCTGGCGGCATTTATAAGACCAGTGCACCATTCCACGTTCATTATTATACTCCTACATAATCATTATGTCGTCGGATTTAGGCTATGTTTAGATTTCCTTGTCTTTAGAATATCCCCAACACCTACATAAACATAAGTACTCATTTTATATATACCGTAAAAAGGATAGTCAGTGCTTTTGAATAAGAAATTCCTTAGTCATTTTGGAAGTTGAATGAATAGCCCTTATACCCAATATCGCCGCGTTCGATTCTCGCAGGAAAAAAATGGGTTTATACCACTCTAAGCTGACACTACACAGTAAACGTGAACGGATATATGAAAATGATTTGGTGAGAGTATCAAAGTAGATGGATTTTGTGGACCAAGACGACTAAACAGGACGTTCCCAAGACATGTCATACAAGAGTATATCAGTTCAATTTGTCATGTATTTGCATTATCTTCGTAAAAAATTAGTTACCTGAATTGAAACCAGTACTACATTTTTATAAAAAAACTTAATGCGATTACATTTGACCACATTGATTGTTCAACACTTGTTATAACATAAATATTTTAGTGCAGCACATTGAAAGTCACACAAAAAACACGCTTGTATATCCACCTCTTCCGATATATAAAACAAAATACTTAAAGGGATAGCCAATGTTTCGGCTATAGTTAGTAGTCAACATTTAATGGATAGTGAGTGAGCAAAGAATGTAAAATAAGAGATCGGTTTATAACCATATTGCCGACCAGTAGTCACCTTAAAACGTCCAAAACTCCTACTCCATACAAGGCGACTGAGTTTCCCACTCAACTTCCAAAGTCGTTGTGGAATTTTCAATGATATTCTTAAGGTTCATCTACCCTTTAATGTAATTTGAAGCCGTGTGCACAAAAGTGTACACATGCATTTACTAAAAGCAATCTGTCAATGCGACTAAAGAGCTTATTCCATTTGTCTGAATTCAGACGTCTGAAAGCGCGTGCGTTAAGCTGGCGTACCATGAAGCTGTATCGAGCTGGTTACTATGTCAAAAAACTCTGCCTAAATAGTGAAAACGTACACAGTGAAAATGGTGTTTATTTCCTAAACTAAAGAGGCACTATTTTTTTTAGTTTTACACTAATTAGGCACTATTTAGGCAGAGTTTTTTGACATAGTAACCAGCTCGATACAGCTTCATGGTACGCCAGCTTAACGCACGCGCTTTCAGACGTCTGAATTCAGACAAATGGAATAAGCTCTTAAACTAAGTCACTTTCGCCCGATTTCTGAATTGAGTATTCAAGCTGAGAACGACTTAAATATCGTCTTGTCTCATTCAGTTGTTAAGATTTCAATGCGACAGAACGATACTTAAGTTGTTCTCAGCTGGAATACTCAATTCAGAAATCGGGCGTATAACTAACATGATGTTACATAACGTAAGTATGTAGATAGAGGATTAATTTCATTGATCTAATGACCACATTATAATTAGCAAGTGGATGTAATAAAGATAGAAAAGTGATACTATATTGTGTTCCGTGGACTGTAGAGTTCACGGAATTAGAATTTTGGCATGAAGCCATTGTAGGCCTATTCTGTGGTGTCACTATAGAATCTCTTCCACGATTTTCTGAGCTAGCTACACATTTTCACATACATACATATACTCACGGCTAGAAGGGGTAGCCAGAACTAAGGAATTCGAAATTCCTCAGTCACGTTTGGAAAGTTGAGTGGGTTAAAGATGGTAAAATAAAGGTTGTTGGTGATGGGTCTCCAACCGCATCGCCCAAAAATCCCTTAAAAGCCCCAACACCGTTAGTCGCCTCTTACGTACACTCACCGGAAGAAATGGGGTAGTGCTATTCTAAGCCGACACTACACAGCAACATTTTCCTAGTATATATATAAGTAATGAATGGTATGGTCAGTAGAGGAAGACCACGGAGGACAGATTTAGATCAAATAAAAGCGCATGAATGATAAGGTTTGCAACTTTTTTATTGCTTCCTTTGAAACATCCTGTTGATTTCTCATAAGTAAGTCCTTTGTCATACTAAAATGAAACGGTAACAAAAAGCCAGAACTAAAATGCTTATTGAAATGAACGTAACCAATAAAATGAAATCAATTGATTTTTAACAGAATTGGGACGCTACAGTAAACAGTACGGAACAAAATAGTATTCAAATAAATATAATCCACTTACTTATAAGTGTTGAAAAGTATTAGTTGAGAGATTTTTATACGCGCATTCATCAAACGTTGTACACATAGAAAATAAATACGGAAATCTGGATAGGTGGCAATGACCTTTGAAATATACAGACCTAAATAAGAGTTCTAGAGTTTTCGCTGCTCATCACTGATCCCCATCAGCACCCGTAGCATGAGACGAGTGAGAGCGAGTATGTCATGAGATAGGTGAAATACTGACAGATTTTGGATGAGGTGTCTGTCAATTTCTCACTTCTCATGAGTGAGTAATGAGTGCTAATCATGCTCTTAGAGCACTCTCTTCTCATTCTTTCTCTTTCTCACTTCTCACTTCTTCTTTCTCACTTCTCATGAGTGAGTAATGAGTGCTAATCATGCTCTTAGAGCAGCTCTATAAAACATATGACAAAGTATCCACCCCATGTATACCTAAAGGGCTGGCTTATAAGTCCTTTGAAAAATCGCGTGCGAATATATCTCCACTACAATTTGGTTCTATTATAAAATTTCAATCTTTAATCAGAAGATATCAATGTTTTCTAAATATATATTCGAAAGTCAGTTCTCGCTAATAAGTAGCGTAAGATATTTCCCAGAACAGATGATTACGCATATTTTGTGTGGTCCAAATCTGGGTGAGATGCTAATGTTCAG
Source organism: Bedellia somnulentella (assembly GCA_963576735.1). Taxonomy (NCBI): domain Eukaryota; kingdom Metazoa; phylum Arthropoda; class Insecta; order Lepidoptera; family Bedelliidae; genus Bedellia; species Bedellia somnulentella. The sequence goes on from OY755191.1 coordinate 4,025,529, forward strand.
TATCTAGGAATATAGACTTAAGGCGTGGTTATATGCATGTATTTCTTTTCTGTAAATCTTTTCTGTTAACTATTTTTTACTTAAACCCAAAGACTGGCCATACACGAATTCCTTTTAATAGATTATGACTGGATCAAGCTGCGTAACGTGTTACATACATTAGGTAGGCAGAGATTTTCGATCGCCATTTTCTATGATCCTGGCAAACTTCTCTCGCTTCATTCACAGGAAAAAATTTTTTCATACCTGCTCTTTTACTCTTCATACTTCGTGTTATAACATAGTAAACTATATTCTAAAACGTTTTTCATATATATCATCAATATCAGACTGTAAAGCAGTCCCCGCATTTCATGTATTTACTGATGGTGTCGCAACTTGCAATATTGTCGCTGTCAAAGCAAAGTTATACGCAAACTTTATGACGGTGACATGACAACGACAGTCTTACAATTTGCGACACACACAATAGCTTTGGTATTGTGAGGTTACACTAAGAACCCCTTCGATGCCTGATTTTTTTATCGTGTTTTCCTTGTTTTATTTTACTTACTACAAGCAGAGGACACACTGAAATAAAATATAAATGTGCAAAGCAGACAGGTGTCCGAACTTTGATTTTCTCGTATATGTAGGCATACGTATAAAATGTGTATTATGCCAAGTAGTGCCGGCTTAGAATGTCACTACCTCTCTCTACCTATGGGTCCCGTAAGAGGCGGTTTTGAGCGATGCGGATGCGGAGACCCATCACCAACGATAGTTTATTTCTACCATCTTGTCCCCTATCAACTTCCAAATGTGGCTGAGGAGTTTCTAGCTCTGAAGCTCTGGCGACCCCTTTTTGGGATTTATGGCCGTAAGTTATATGTATGAATGTGTATAAAAATATTGTAGAATGGAATTTAAAAAAATCTCGAGGGTTTGGTAGGATCATCCAAAGTGGCTATCGATAGTATCTGCCTACACCAATTGGTATTAATTTCGTGATATAAATATGTGTCGTTGGTAATATTTTAGTAGGGTAGTGTTATAATAAACAATCAAACCACCAAATCCATATAATTCATTATAAATTAACCAAAAACAACAACATTAATCATCTCAAAACATATAAATGCGCCCACCGAGTAACAAATGACATAATTTATACTAATTGCTATAATGTTTCGCTATGAATTGCAAATAAAGCTATTAAAGAAAGAGTGTTAATTAATTCTTAATGCTACGGAGTTGTCATTATGTGGAACAACAATTTGTATGTTGTTGCTTTAGGTTTTTTATAGCAACTTTGGAGGTCTCGTATGATTTATTGTATAGAAATTCTAAATTGACTTTGGTATTTTAATAATTTTCGTGCAGACCTAGCACGATCGTTGTTTTATGGTTACTCTATCGGACAGAATGAGATAAAATATGCGAGGCTATGCAAGTGCGAAAGAGATGGATGTTTTATACTACGCGTTATCTAGTTAAAAGGTCGCTAGTGCTAGCTGGACGATACCAAAAGATGGATTTATTTGGTACTCATGTTTCATGTTAATTGTATTCGTCAATTGTTAACTGTAAAACAGGTTCGGAAAAAAGTGAGGAAGAGGTGTTTTGGTTATGTTTTTTAACAGACTATTTATACGGCTTCGCACAGATAGTGGTTACATTTTCTGACTGCTCTGAGTCATTACACTACTGTTTACCCATATGAAATTTAGCGTGATGTTATACTTAGTATGTTTACATACATACATACATACATATACTCACGGCTATAAATCCCTTAACGGGGTAGCCAGAGCTTTGGAATGAGAAATCCCGTAGCCACTTTTGGAAGTTGATTGGGGAAAAGATGGTAGAAATAAACTATAGTTGGTGACGGGTCTCCCGGAATGGGTAATAATAAATGTTTTTGGTGACGGGTCTCCAACCGCATCGCCCAAAAACCACTTAAAAAGCCCCTATACCCTTAGTCGCCTCTTACGATCACCCACGGGTAGAAAGGGGTAGTGTCTAAGCCGACACTACACGGCAAATGTATTCGTATGTTTAGTTTTAATATATTGTTATTTTTATTGGTTATGCCATTTCGGAGCCTATTTAATACAGAGATACAATAAAATCTCTTTTCTTAATATCAGTATTTGTAGAAATTGGTACGTGGTGTGCTTAGAATAACACTAACCCATTTCTTTCCACGGGTGTCGTACGACGAACTCCTAGGATCAGTTTTTTGGTAAAATACATACATAGATACATACATATACTCACGGCTATATTTCCCTAGAAGGGGTAACCAGAGCTAAGGAATTATAAATTTCTCAGCCACTTTTGGAAGTTGAGTGTGGAAAAGATGGTAAAATTAAAGGTTTTTGGTGATGGGTCTCCTACCGCATCGCCCAAAAATCCCTTCAAAGCTCAATACCGTTAGTCGCCTCTCACATACGCCCACCGGAAGAAAAGAGGTAGTGCTATTCTAAGCCGACACTACACAGCAATATAATTTGATAAAATAATATAGATATATTTTCTAAAGAGATACTAATATTATTCATTGTTGATTATAAATATACTCGTTACACCTACGGAACCGCCTACAGCTAACTGTCTTGTTTTTAAAACTCCTTATAATTTGTTTTCGTTTTAATAACTTTCAAGTTCATACTCACGAATTTAATATCTGCTTTCTTTAAATTAGCATTGTTTATCATCATAATAATATGGGTATCATACATATACTCACGCCATTACTTCCCATTGGGGTAGGCAAAGACTATGGATCGCCAGTTTGTACGATCCTCTCTAGCTTCGTTTACATCTATCGATCATTTCATACGTACATACTCTTTAATTCTTAATACTTCGGATGCCTGCCTTTTTGAGCACACTCTCAGTTTGGTCCAGATATCATAACGAAAAAAAAATGTTATATTTACTATTTTATATATACTACTATTACTGCCCCCTATCACGTGAGTACACTGTCTAAGCAAAACGTGGGTACCTTCTCTGGACACTAGATGGCGCTGCCATATGAGTTCAGAAGTATTGGTACCTCTGCCAACCCCTTCGGGGATAAACGGCGTGAACGTTTAGGTTATATGTTATGTTATGTAAACTGTCTTAATTAAATAAAACACTCAATAAAAGAGCAAACTTTAGAGAAGTATTTACTAGCCATAGCTTTTAAATGTAGACTTATTGCTGAAAGATTATAAATTAAATTTTATTAAAACTCAATTAAAACCATTATAGTTCCATCCTCCACTCACGCGTCCATAAAGATTCCAATTCCATTGTTATAAATAACGGTACAAAAAGCAAGGGCATGTTCGTAAACTTAACTCCGCAATGCTTGATTAACACAGTTTGTTCGATTTTCAAAAAAGATATTCTTTATGATGACTTACAGTTTCAAAACACACGCGAATACCAACTTTATGGTTGTTGAAATAAAGTATGTATTGGTTTGAGGAGTAAACATAAAATATAACGTCAAAACACTTTCAAATAATTGAACTTAGCACTTGACCTCTTAAATTGTTTGGCACCGAAATAAGTAGGTATTATGTTGGACAAGCATTTGTATCGGATGATTTTATGTCGTTACTCGGTTCCGGGTTCTTACAACTAAAAGAAAATCCCAAAGAAGTCACTAGGTGGGCAATAAAGCTTCGCATGCCGAAATTTGGAGCGAAGCTGAACAAAATTAAAAATATAGCAGTTTTGTTTACAATAGTTCCCCATAGACTTACATTGAAAACTTTAAACGTGATCATTCCGCAATGGTAACATTTATTAAAAAAAACTACCTGTCACAACCTGGTCCAGAAGAGCAAGCACGAGCCGTTTTTAAACTAGTTATCGCGTGCGATAAAGCAGCCATCTCTTACGCACTTACTTAGTATCGTATACTGCCATCTCACTCTAACCGTTTTCGTGTCGATATTGTATCGTTGGGTATTGGAGCTTTTTATTGGATTTTTGGGCGATGCGGTTGGAGACCCATCACCAAAAACCTTTATTTTTACCATCTTTTCCCCACTCAACTTCCAAAAGTGGCTGAGGAATTTATAATCCCTTAGCTCTGGCTACCCCTTCTAGGGAAATATAGCCGTGAGTATATGTATGTATGTATGATGTGTATGGCAAATTTAATGATGAGATTTATGGCCGTGAGTATATGTATAAAGAAATAAGTGGACCGCCGCAGCCTCTATCTCCATCTCATATATTAAATATAGCACTCCTTACTAGTATAGTTTTCTGATCTGAAATTCTTTATAATCAGTCCAGTATTTCTAAAGGATACAAACACTCTAAGTTACAAACCGTAAGATACCGTAAGATACTATATCAAAGCCATAACATTTAAAATTAACATCAGACCCATTTCATTACCAAATCATATAAACATAATCCTACAAAAAATTCACACCTTTAAATAATAAAGTCATTGGAGCGTGAAGGTATTTTAAAAACAACAACTTAACAGCACATAAAGTTAATTTGCATAGATTAAAACTAATGCCGTGTCGGATGAGAAAGATCATAGAAAACTATGTAAATGTCACAAAATTTAAGATAGATTTATTTTAACACACTTTTGATGTAGCGGCAGTTAAATTAATATTAGTCATTATTCTCGAATTCGTGAAAAAATCAGAATATATGAATAATATATAAAAATCTTATGACATATTATAGATCTAGGCTCATGTTTCCTATCTTTCTATATAATAAAAAAAGTTTAACTTATGTCTTTTGTATCCATTTTTAAGCAATTGAATATTGTAAGTTTTATGTTTTTTAGGCGGTTATTGAAGAGAAGTTGATTTACTTTTAGCAATTTTTTAGAAACTTTCATTTGTGAAATACTACGTTTCTCTACTGTCACTTCCTTGTAAAATTATCAAATCTAAAGATTATAATGTGATGTCTGTTCCTAAAACAAAAAATCCACCCCATACTACACAACAAAATTTTGCAAACGATCTATTAACTCCATAAATGAGTAGCAAAAAGTTCTTCTCATAAAAAGTCGACAACTAAAATGATCACTAACAGTCACCACTAAATGGCCAGAGCAAAAACAATACCACATTGCAGACGTGATTGATTAGACCGATTAAATTTCAAAATTTTATTATCTGTGAAATGATGAGATTAACTTCCGTGTTCATAAAATAAATAAGCATGTACTTAGAGTGAAGGTAGCTCGGTGGGAAAAATAACGTCTGAGGTGCTAAATCATATGGATTCTATTTTTGATTCGGGCCTTTACACATTGGCTTTTTTAAGCTCATACAGTTATTACATATTATATATCAACATGCTTAGGATGAGGTATAGCAATGTAAGTAACACATATATAAGGAGATATACATTATATAAATATAACATTGTTTTTTTCCAAAGTGGACTATCGATCGAGTCTAGCTTATAACGTGAATAAGTTTCGGCAAAAATTTAGCACTGTAAGCATTATTCTTTTTAGGACGTATTACATGTACCTCGGAGGCCTAGCATGGGCGTTATTTTATCGATGCTCTGTCGCTTAGAATGAGATAAAAATATACGATACTTTGGAAGTGCAAAACAGATAGCTGTTTTATGATATCTAGTTAAAAGCTCGCTCTTCCTAGCCATGCTGGTATGTATTTTCTGTATTTGCTTAAAAATATATATATATGTGTCATATATCCAGCGAATCCATACATTACGCACACCCGTAAATAAAACCCAGACCCGTTTTAAAAACGGAACAACACTTATCTTTGTCTTCGTAGCGTTAACAGGATTACGGAGAACATTGCGCGGGGTCAGTGACCTGTGAACTTATATTGAGAGCCAAGGAAATTATTTGGTGTGACCATAACTTAAAGATTGGAGTACTCAAACTTTAGGGTCACGCTTTTTGCTTAAGGTTGGCTAAATGTCAATATGTTTTTATTGTACTATTTGTTTGTTTTTTGGGTTCCGTACCCAAGGGTAAAACGGGACCCTATTACTAAGACTCCGCTGTCTGTCTCCAGGCTGTATCTCGTTAACCGTGATAGCTAGAAAGCTGAAATTTTAAAATCGATGTATTAGTGTTGCATACATATATATAAAAAAAGAATATTACGAGAGGTTTCTTTGCTCAATATTAAAAACGGTAACAAGTAAACGCTTCAAATTATCGCAGAATATTACCTTTCAAAATAAATGATTCAATAACAATTAAGTAAGATGCTGTGTAGTGTCGGCTTAGAATAACACCACGCCATTTCTTCCGATGGGTGTACGTAAGAGGCGACTAACGGTATTGGGACTTTTAAAGGATTTTTGGGCGATGCGGTTGGAGACCCATCACCAACAACCATTATTTTACCACCTTTCCGCAATTTTCCAAAAGTGGCTGAGTATTCCTTAGCTCTGGCTACCCCTTCTAGTGATTTATAGCCGTAAGTAGTATTTATGCAATTAAGTAAATATTAAAGGGTGTCTCCCATACAACAAACGTAATTTCCTATTATAGATGATAGTACGGAATACTTCGTGCTAGAGTCCGACTCGCACTTGGACGGTTTTTTCTAATATAATTTATTTGTTGTTTTCAAACGCCTATAACTTCTGGATATTTTCGCAGTTACATGAATAACGGTGGTTTTAGTGCGAACGTACAATGCGTGATTTCAATAAGATTATTGGCTGTAAATGACCCAAAATATACATTTGACGAGCTCAATTGCCCTTTGAGCATAAAGTGATGACTTACTATAAATCAAAGTTATATGGGTTTCCTTACGACGTTTTCAAATACTGCACTAAAACTTTACAAAAAACTGAGAAATGCGAAAACTCACAATGTTTACGACACCGCAATTTTCATAAAAACTTAGTTGAAGATTTTTCCTTATGGTTTCATCCAAAGCCTTAAGCGATTTGAAATAAAAATCCCTATGTTTTATTCAACACCGGTACCTTGATGAAAATAGATTTTTTATCAGAATGAAATGAAATAACCCTGACATTAAACTTAACATATGCCAAATATCTGCGAACCTGCATGGCTAGCAAGAGCGACCTATTTAACTAGATATCGCGTGGTTTAAAACAGCCATCTCTTTCGCTTTACATAGTATCGTATACTTTTATCTCATTCTAGCCGGCAAAGTCACGATAAAATAACGCTTTTGCTAGGCCTCCTGTTGTGAGTTTAAAACCCGTGACTTCATCACGCCTTACATTTTATTCCTTACAGGAAGTAAATAGTTGTATCCTTTATGCTACATAATATGTATTTTTTCTTCTGAAGATCACTTGAAAGATATCAGGTTTATCAATAATATGGTCACCTGGTACCTAGTAACCAACTCTTTATCTGGTGACTGTATCCTATCCACCTTGACAGAGGGTCGGCTAACTAAGTATACTAAATATAACTCAATTATGTGGGTTTCGTTGAAATAATTTTGCTCATTGTTAAAGAAATAATATAATACAATGGCATTTGATAAAACTTAGTACAGAAGGTCAATTTCGAGATTTGAATACATACTGCCCATAACGGTCAAGTCAACCATACGGCATAAAAGCGTTACGGCATAAAAAAACAATAGCTAAATTTAATCTAAAAGAAATACTTATTCTTTCAACGCTAAGAGTAATTATCTTTTCAGAGACTAATGGGAAAAATCAATCAATATGTTTATTTATATCTGGCGCGCCCTATATTAGTCTATTTTTAACTGACTTTAACATGAAGAGGTTTTATGTCTTGATGTCTTACTTTGCTGTGTAGTGTCGGCTTAGAATAGCACTACTCCATCTCTTCCGGTGGGTGTACGTAAGAGGCGACTAACGGTATTGGGGCTCTTAAGGGATTTTTGGGCGATGCGGTTGGAGACCCATCACCAACAACAACCTTTATTTCACCATCTTTTCCTCACGCAACTTCCAAAGGTGGCTGAGAAGTGTCTCATTCCCTAGCTCTGGCTACCCCTTCAAGGGATTTATAGCCGTGAGTATATGTATGTATGTCTTACTTATCTGCCGTATTTAAACAACGAAAAATATACCTGAGTGTTTTTAGTAATTTCATTGAGCACTATTGTAATTTAAAATACATACATACACTTACGGCCATACATTCCAAAAAGGGGTAGCCACAGCTTCGGAACTAGAATGTCGCTAGAAGCCTCTTTACTATAAATTATTGGAGCTTTAAGTGACGTTCAGCGATGTGGTTGGAGAATCATTACGAACCGTAAATAACTTAATTGAATGGAAACGAAGAATATAATATTTTTATGACTAAATCTATGCGAATGTATGACTAAAAGCGTCAGAACCTTAAATCAACCAATGAGGGTGTAACCATGGCCTTTATCCTATTTAGACAAAATTAAATAGTTTTTAGCGGTTTTTTTTGTACTAAACTACGTTTGGTTTCCGCTCTATTTAGTTAAATTCGCTATGTTACGAACTATAATTCATTTTATGCCGTGTAGTGCCGGCTTAGAATGTCACAGAGGCGACTAAGGGTATTGGGGATTTTTATTGGATTTTTGGGCGATGCAGTTGGAGATCCATCACCAAAAACCTTTATTTTACGATCTTTTCCCCACACAACTTCCAAAAGTGGCTGAGGAATTCATAATTCCTTAGCTCTGGTTACCCCTTCTAGGGAATTATAGCCGTGAGTATATGTTATGTTTGTTTGTTTTTAGCGGGTTTTTTTTTGTACTAAACTACTACGTTTGGTTTCCGTTCTATTTAATCAAATTCGCTATGTTACAATGATTGCTTGTTTACAATGATTTCCTCACTCAACTTCCAAAATTGGCTCACAAATTCATAACACGAAGCTCTAACTACCCTATTTTGGAATCAGGAGATTGTAAAATTACCAAAAAGACAAGCTATTTTGTTTTATAGTATGTAAACTTGTATGTATTGATTATATTTTTAAAGATACCTTAACCTTTTTATAACGGGCTCTTAATTATATGTTAAATTCATTTAAGTCCGATATTTTTGAATAATCATTTATCATGCAAAATGAATACTCGAGTTCGTTTGAGAAATTTAATGACCAGTTGTGAGTTTAATAACTGTCGTTTATGCTTTTCCAAATTAACATAAAAACTTCTTGGGCGGTTGATGAGTAAAAGTTTCGCCCAGGGAGTAATACTGAGATACTAATTAAAAATATGAGTCACATATCGTTATGAGTAAATATTGAGTAAATATTATTATTATTTTTGTATAGATCACTTTCCTCGTCTATAAATTGTACAAAATTACATAAAAAAATAATAATGTTAAATTGTATTTTTTATTACCAGCATTTTGATCACTACTCAGGTTAAAATATGCAAGCAAACTTCTCCAGACATTAAATTCAAGCTTCTTTCTGAGACATTTTTTTTATACTCCACGTTTAGGACGTCACATTTGATGTTAAGCATTCTGCTGGGCCATCTCTTGCTAACAATACTATCAACATCGGCTCTATAAATTGACATTCATCTTCATATATCCTTGGTACTTTTTTAATCACATTACTTTACACATCGCACCGTTGAAATTACATGTTATCACTCAAACTATTTCTATAAAATAATGTCACTATATATATACTAATGTTTAATGTGTAATTTGCCGTGTAGTGTCGGCTTAGAATAACACTACCCCATTTCTACCCGTGGGTGATCGTAAGAGGCGACTAACGGTATTGGGGCTTTTAAAGGATTTTTGAGCGATGCGGTTGGAGACCCATCACCAAAAACCTTTATTTCACCATCTTTTCCCCACGCAACTTCCAAAAGTGGCTGAGGAATTTATAATTCCTTGGCTCTGGCTACCCCTTCTAGGGAATTACAGCCGTGAGTATATGTATGAAACTCTTCCGAACGTATACATCTGAGACTATTTTAAGAGTCAAAGCATATATATATATATATCTAAATCTACATCTAAATCTGTATCATACTTACACATACTCACTGCTGTTAATCCCAAAAAGGGGTAGCCAGAGCTAAAGCATAAAATATAAATAAATATTTGTTCATCAGTGGGGAAAAGATTATAAAATAAAGGATGGTTAGTGAAGAGAGGTCTCCGGCCTCAAAACCCTAACTTGCCCCTAACGTCACTAGCAGCGGTAAGAAATGGGTTAGTGTTATTCTGAACCCACACTTCACAGCTGTGTAGTCTCAGCTTAGAATAGCACTACCCCATTTCTTCCCGTGGGTGTTCGTAAGAGGCAGCTAAGGTTATTGGGGCTTATTAAGTGATTTTTGGGCGATGTGGTTGGAGACCCGTCACCAACCTTTATTCACCATCTTTTGCCGACTCAATTTCCAAAAGTGGCTGAAGAATTTATTATTCTTAAGCTCTGACTACGCTATAAGGGATTTACAGTCGTGAGTCTATGTATGTATGTACTCCACAGCCACGTACCTACTATCATTATGTAAATGTAAATGATGCGCTAAAGTAAAGAGTAGGTATTTAATTGCACGGCAATTCATCACAATGCAATGTTCAAGGTATGCAAAACATTAGATTAGCTATGATATTATATTGTTTATTTAACAAATATTTTAGATAATGCATGGAAATGTGATATCATTTTAATGTCTTTCTACGCATTATAAAATTTATATTACGCATACTTTTCTTCGTGTCTTCAGCCATTTCATTCATTCATCCATATAATCACGGCTATGTATCCCTAAAAGGGGTAGCCAGAGCTTCTGACTCAAAAAAGTTCTGCAACCACTTTTAGAAGTTAAGTATGGAAAAAATTGTAAAATAAATGCATTTTGTGATGCGTCTCTTAAAAAAATACTTAAAAGCCCTAAGTGGCCACTTAGACGGAAGAAATAGGGTAGTGCTATTCTAAACTAACACTACACTGCATATACTATATTTCTGGTAATACAAAACGTACTGATGGTGTAAAGTACAACTATGTTCCGACAAATATAGGCACATTAAGGAAACAGGGCCTTTTGATCGATCGCTGAGGACTATTATTGCGAAATATACAAATATATTTTTCATTTCACTATGTAATCTGGCCTAATGGCAATCAAGATCTCACCATGTCGTATTCCTTTAAAATATCCACCAAAAAGGATGAAGGAAAGCAAGAAAAACATGTTTTTTAAGAATGAATAGATTTTTTTTAGTTATATATTTCACGAGAAACTCGGCACAAAGAACTATTAAACCAAGTTTGCCAATGCTCTCAAAAACATATTTTTCTTGCACAACTCTGTTAGAATAGAATCGCAACCTAACGGGTAAGTATTGACAAAGCATCAGCTACGTAATTATAATATTTTAAAATTTATTACAGATATAAATAAATATACGTACGCATTATATACTGATCAAATTAGCCCCAATCTTAGTTAAACTTGTTTTACGGGATACTAACTCAACGATATCGTTTATTTAACTATATAATTGAATTAGAAATAACATCCAAAACTAAGAAACAATTAATTTATGCTCATCACATAAAAGTTGCTCTCAACGGGGATCGAACCCGCAACCTCCGAACCGAAAAGATGACTATCCACTCAACCACGAACGTCGTCAAAACTACAAAGGAGTTTATAGTATCAACACACCCAACACAACACTGGCCGCTAACAAAAGGAAAAACAAACAATTTTATTTTGTTTTCTCATTTCAAACATTTGCTCAAGTTGTATATAAGACTGGCATTGCAAAATCAGCAAATGAAAAAAAACCACACCTGCATGTTACTTTGTCGTACTGAATTATTATTCTGTACCTCTTATGGGACATGAAAAAAATAAATGAAATTTTAATAACATGTATTTCATAGGCTGTGTAGTGTCGTCAGAGGCACCTAATAGGGCAATTTAGGTTATTTATGTACGAGTAAGATTCGATTGGAGACCCATCACCTATATTTTACTATCATTTCTTCACTCAACTTCCAATTATAACTAAAACTGAAAATATTCTGAAGGTCTAGCTGTTTTGAATAATATAAATATATTATATATATATGTCAACTAGTTTTTGAAGTTTTGAACAAACACAAACGTAACGGCGGCATAATATGGCATCCAAATAGCTATTATTATTGTCAATCTCGATTTTACTTGGTTTATGATTATATTTTTATTCGTTACACTGAATCTATTTTCCCATAGAATTGACTTATTTCTTTATCATAAACAGAGTACAAAAACCTTCTGGTATTATTTAAGTATAAAGTATGTATAATTTAAAGTTCAAAAGCGATTTAATAGGAAGCCCATACATGTAAATCCAACAACCTGCTTTAAGATCAAATATATTCACAATAACTTTCTTAAATACTTGTAATAGTCCATAATCTGTGCTATAAAACATATAAAGTGGTCTAGTTTCTTTATTACATGGTTCAGAAGTGAAGGAAGCTGATTGCCTGTATTTAATGACTTAACGAGGCCTATTAACGGTTATAAAAATATTTTCGAGCCTCTTTTTCGATATAAACTAATTGTATAATAGTTCTTGCGGCGAAAAATGTTTAACTTGATTCATAGTACTGAAATATACTTGATACACGTGTGTACAAAAAAACACAAATATTAAGTTGTATAGTAAGTCATTAGCCTCGGTTTTAAATACTTTTTTCTCTATAATACCGTTCAAGTTGGTATACTCTGCTGATACTATTTATAAACATATTTTATATTAATAAATAAAGAATAAATAAAGGAAAGAAAAAATTTCATGAACAAAAAGATTTAAATTATATTTTATATTCCCTATTGACACCAGCAGGACATGAACCCTCGATATCCCGGTCTACGCCCCTGTTGATTAGTAAAATAATCCGTACATGAGGTTTCATGCACAACGAAGCCTAATTATGTGATAGTAAGGCGTTTTCAATACACTATCATTCTAACTGCAAAGATAGACTTTCCTTGATTGATAAATAAATTGATTGGTATTTTTTCTATCGACTATTTATTGCAACCGTGATGGCCCAGTGGGTAGAACACTCGGTTATCGTGCAAACGACTAGTGTTCAAATCCTGGGTCGGGCCTACACCAATTTGTCTTTTCTAAAGACATATGTGTGGTTAATTTATCATGGTTGTTAACGGTGAGGGAAAACATCGTGAGGAAACCCACATGGCTGAGTTGTACTTAGTCATGTGACAGTGTATTCGTACAAAACGGCGATAGGCCTGCCCCCTATCACGTGAGTACACTGTCCATGCAAAACGTGGGTACTCTGAACACCAGGTGACAAAGTCACGTGATGTTCAGAAGTATTAGTACCTCTGCCAACCCCTTCGGGGATATTCGGCGTGAACGTTTATGTTATGTTTATGTTATGTTTATTTATTGCCTTGTGAATGCAGTAGAGAAGAGGTCCCTCAAAAAAATTTGTAATGTTAGATTATGTGACCGAGTGAGAAATAGTGTTATTCGTGAAAAGTGTGGTATTGTAAGAAAGATAGAAAAAGGAATGTTGAGATGGTTTCGGCACATAGAGAGGATGGATGATAGAAAATTGGTAAAAGGGATCTATAGAGGTAGTGTGGATGGTAATGTTAGTAGAGGACGACCACGGAGAACACACTTGGACCAAATTGAGAGTGTGCTCAAAAAGGCTGGCGTCCGAAGTATGAAGAATAAAAGAGTATGCATGAAAAGATTGATGGATGTAAACGAAGCTAGAGAGGTTTGTCAGGATCGTACGAAGTGGCGATCAATAGTCTCTAATGGCGTGAGTATATGTATGTATGTATTTATTGCCAATCAAATTTTTTTATCATTGGTCGTTACGTTATATTCTTCACGAAATTTAATATTTTTAAAATTTTTATATTTAATTAACATTTAATTATATGTCAGTGAATTTGGTCTTTTAGTACCTAGACCCTTGTTATGACTATATTAGACAACGGCTTTGGCAAGTTATTACTTAGCTGGCCTCTAGGTTACCGGAGCCAAACATTAACATGATGAATTATTCTCGCAGGTAAAGATGTCATTTACTTTATATTATTTAATACAGATATATTTGAGTTTGTTTCCCATAGCACGATTAATTATAACTAGTGGGTAACCCTGGCGCGACTACGTCGCGTCCAATAAAATGAGTTTTGAAATTTTCCGACGCAGCTCTTTTGAATTTCTAGTGAATTTTTCTGATTGGCCGGTTTTAAAAAATTCCGACCAATCACAGCGCATCTCTGATCGACTAAAGTTTGCGCGCGCTTATGACACTCAAGCAAAGTCTATGGGCCAAAATCGAAACTTTGAAATTCTGTAACAATTAACTTAATCCAGTTACATCAGATGTCTGAATTTTGTGCACACCACGGCCGCGAACTGTACAAAACGATACCTGAACCAAATTTCTAGCATAACTCATCGCGTCACAGGCTTGCGGGCAAGAAAGAGGCTTACAGAAATAATATATAAAGATAATGTCGTTTCTTTGAGACTAACCCGATCTGAGTTCTATATACACAATGTACATATATTTTTTTTATATTTTTTCAGTGATTTTAAAAATAACTTTGTAATTGGTTAGCTAGATACTGAGTCTGTGATAACTAAAGCAAGGAAAACGCATAAAATCTGTCCGTCCGGGGCGTCTCAGTAAATTTACAACAGCACATATTTAGAATGTGACCATAAAATCAGCGGCAGTAAATTATATTTTATTTGCCATTTTATTTTGATGAAAAATAGTAGAAGCTATACTCATACTGTTCCCTAGAGGCTGATATAATTGAGTTCCATGTGAGTATAAAATCATAGTTGTTAAGTTGAAAGAGAGATTAAAAGAATGTCACAGAATAATAGTAAAACTTTTCCCACTTACTCATTTACACTAAAATTATACCATTTTACATGCCAATTTCTTTTACTATTAAACACTTAAATTATATTTCAAATAATTAAAGCGATGAATAATTTATTTATTTACTTATTCAATTCATTGATGAACAGTGTAAATTATTGAAAAATATTAAAATAAATTAAATAGTACCTAATTGATTACTTACCAAAACAGTCAACCTGTCAGTGAAAAGTTGCGCGGGGACTTGATAAAAGACAAACTAAACTAACACATTCGAAACACATTCCATTCCATAGAGGCATAGAGCAAAGCAACATGTATTCATAATTTCATTACAATTGAGGCAATGACAATGACCTGTTTTCAGCCAAAAAATATTAAAATAAAACAAAAGAGTTCGCATTAGTTTGTACGCAACCCCGGTCGATGACAGGTTGACATAGTTAGGAAAATATCTCTATTTATTTGAGACAAACAAATTGACTATTTGCGATGTTCTTCAAGCAAATACGAAATTAAGTACGACTACGAATGACATCGTGTTTGAAACAACAGAGATTCGGTCAAACTATACAAACTAATGTTAGTTTGATAATTCAAACTTAGATCCATTAATTTATTGTCTCTGTATCTGTAAATATGTATATTATATATATATATATATATGTATGTTGAAAGAAGATATATGTTTTTTGTGCTTTAATGATTTTGGGCTAAGCACATTTCATATACTCATGGGTATAAATCCCAAAAAGGGGTAATAAAAACAAACACCAAGACACTTTTGGAATTTGAGTGGCGAAAAGATAAAGTTTGTTGGTGATGGGTCTCCAACCAATTCGCCTAAAAATCACTTTAAAGGCCCTGATACCCTTAGGACTCCTCTTACGAATACCTACGTAAGAATTAGGGTGGTACTATTCCAAGAAGACACTACAAAGCAATAAAACATAAGAATCAATATACTAAAAAAGTATGAGAAGATGACGAATGTGAGAGAAGCAATCTTCTAAGGGTCAAGCCAAGTGGGGATCCAAAGTCTCTGCATACTGCAATAGGAACAAAGGGCCTAAATATAACATACATACATATTCTCACGCCGTTAGTTCCCATTGGGGTAGGCAGAGACTATCGATCGCCACTTTGTTCGATCCTGGCAAACCTCTCTTGCTTCATTCACATCCATCAATCTTTTCATACATGCTCTTTTATTCCTAAATATAAGTAATATTAATTGCAAAAATCTTTTAAATAAGTTGAACCTCAAAATAATGAAGTCTAATACTTGACTTATTTTTGTGGTATAAATAATTGTAATCGATTGAATGTCGATATGGTTTAACCTAATAGCATATCAGCATACTAGTACGAGCGACCTATTAACTAGATATCGCGTGGTATAAAACCACCATCTCTTTCGCACTTACTTAGTATTGTATACTGTCATCTTATTTTAACCGATGTAAAGAGCTGTGAAATTATTTTGACATTATAGAACAATTGCAGCAATAAATTAGAAACAGCCTATAAAATACTCCCACGATTATATCGTGTATAGAAACATTTCAAATATTTCTATACACGGATAAATAAAATATAATAGAGACTCTTTATTGTACATCACAGTTGAATCATTTTACATAGATTAGGCTCTAAAATAGAAGTATAACTGGCGGTCTTATCGCTAAAAGCGATCTCTTCCAGTCAACCTTTGATTGGTGAATTTGATTGTGTAATTGGTATTGAAACCTAAACACTATCACAAACAGTTAAATATTCGACTTAATAAACGGTAATCATAAATATTCATTGATAAAATTATCTCAACTCCACTTAAACGTTTACGCCACATAGCCCCGAAGGGGTGGCGATATTTTTATAATCACGCGACATTGTCACATAATTGAAACAAATAGCATGAGCTGCGTGAGTATATAGGTAACCTTCATAAAATATTTACGTTTATAAATCCCAAGAATGATAGAGGATAATGGTAATGTTAGTAAAGGACGACTACAGACAACACTCTTGGATCAAATTGAGAGTGTGCTCAAAAAGGCTGGCGTCCGAAGTATGAAGAATAAAAGAGCATGTATGAAAAGATTGATGGATGTAAACGAAGCAAGAGAGGTCTGTCGGGATCGTACGAAGTGGTGATCAATAGTCCCTACCCTAATGGGAACTAATGGCGTGAGTATATGTATGTATGTATGTAATGATAGAGGAGAAGATGGTGGAAATAAAGTATGATGAGTCTCCACGGCATCGCCCAAAAATCACTTTAAAAGGCGCCGTACCGTTAGTCGCATCCTACGACACCCGTGTGGGTAGAAAGGGTTAGTGAAAAATTTGGTAACATTGAAAAATAATTATACAGTTTTGCTCGTTCTTGTCATTGTTTCGTCAACTCAAAATTCCCACAATTTTTTTGTGTAAAAAGTTTAATTAGTTGAAACTGATATCAATTTGTGTAAAGCAAAGATCCGTTTAGTTTTTGTCGACTAAAATGTATGCATATCGTATTACTAATTTATTAGGCGTAATGAAATAGCCATGACACCAAGCTTTTTAACTACTAATAGCTATTGTAAATTACAAAATGTATTGAGTTTAGAATTAATATACTTAAAAAAACTACGGTAGTTGATAATTTGACGACATTTTGTTTTATTTTTGATTTTAATGTGAAAAAGTTTGAGTGGAAGACGATTATATACACCGAAATATACAATGAGCAAATAAATTGCATCTAAGAAATCACTGAAATAAAATTAACTTAAACTCAAACCTTCACGCCGCCATATATTCCCGAAAGTGCTTGCACTGTCCAAGCAAAACGTGGGTACTCTGAACACCAGTTAACAATGTCACGTGATGTTCAGAAGTATTAGTACCTCTGCCAACCCTTTCGGGGATACGTCGAATGAACGTTTGAGTTATAAAGTAGATATATTCAAAGCCTAAAGTTGGAGACCCATCACCAAAAACCTTTATTTTACCGCCTTTTCCCCACTCAACTTCCAAAAGTGGCTGAGCAATTTATAATTCCTGGGCTCTGGTTACCCTTTCCAGGGAATTATAGCCGTGAGTATATGTATGTAAAGTGACACTACGCGGCAATCAGTACTTAGATTAATATGATCAAGAGATCGGAAACTCGCCTCAGTCAATAATCTTGATGCTTTACGGTGATTATAGATAGATAAGAGATTAAAATAATTAACACATGACTTCATATCGGCTTATGGGCAGTCAAATAGCGGAGGAAAACATGTGATCACTTTATGCCGTGTAGTGCCGGCGACGGCGTAGAATATCACTACCGCTTTCTACCCACGGGTATCGTAAGAGGTGACTAAGGGTATGAGGCTTTTTTAAGTGGTTTTTGGGCGATGGGGTTGGAAACCCATCATCCACGATACTTTATTTCTACCATCTTGTCCCCTATCAACTGCCAAATGGGGCAAAGTTTCTAACTATAAAGCTCTGGCCAACCTTTTTTGGGATTTATGGCCGTGAGTATATGTATTTATGTTCTTAAAATTTCACAGGGAAGTCAGCCAGACACAAAAAAGAGGATACAAATTGAAGACATGTCTGCCTGGACAAGTATGTAAATAAAACATTTGGGTCAAGGATTCCGTCTCGAAACCCTTTGTTTGTACAAATAAGTATTGAAAATGAGTCTAGAACACTTTAAGAGGACTGGAGTATTGACAAAAAAGGGACCATTGTTTTAATTTTCACATTAATCAAAAAGAGAACCTAGTGAGTGTCGTTAGAGGCGACGAAGGGTATGGTGCTTTCTAGTGGTTTTTGGGCGATATGGTTAAAGACCCATTACGATTTTTTATGTCTACCATCTTGTACCCTATCAACTTTCAAATGTGGCTAAGGTATTTCTAGCTCTGATGCTGTGGTTTCCTATTTTTGGAATTTACGGCCGTAACTATATGTATGTATGATTGTATGAAATGTGAAGACTATAAAGGCATATCTGAAAAGATTGATGAATGTAAATACGAGTAAGGTTTCTCAGGACTATGTAAAGTTTCGGTTTGTGTATGTATGTAATCGTATCTCTATTGATAAGTAATCCTATAAATTCGTCCCAAACACGCTGTTACAATTTTGAAAGTTCCTACTACGCCTGTTTTAAAATTTATCTATATATATTCTTGAAACGTCCTAAGGAGCTCTACTAAGGTACCATACACATCGGGTCTACATATGTCTTTCAACACTTTATTTATCTATCGCTCTATGTTTATAACCACAAGAACGGGAAATAATTGTGTAAGGATATATGTACCAGTGGACCGCCTCAGCTTCACCCGAGTAGTGTCATCTAATTATATAACAAATTTCATGATCGGTTTTGTATTTCCTAAGATAATTTACAAAAAGACTATCAAATAAAGTTGCCAGCTTTATCTCTTTTTAATATTAGTAACCACCTGATAGCTCAGTCCGTAGAACACAGCTTATCGTGCAGACAATGAAGGTTCGAATCCCGGGTTGGACCTACATCAAGTTGTCTTTTCTAAAGTCAAACGTGTGGGTAATTTATCATGTTGTTAACGGTGAGGGAAAACATCGCAAGGAAAGCCATGTGGTCAAGTTGTACTTTGTCGTGTGACAGTTTATTAGTACAAAACAGCGATAGGCCTGTCCCCTATCACGTGAGTAGGTGCACCGTCCAAGCAAAACATGGTTACTCTGAACAACAGGGGACAATGTTAAGATATTTTTAGAACTATCAGTAGCTCTGCCAACCCCTTCGGGGTTAAAGAGCGTGAACGTTTGAGTTAATTAGATTCATGAGTTAAATGAAGTCATATTGTAGGTGGATAAACTCGTGAGGTATAGGTGCTGCGGTGATGTTCAGATTTTATTGATCTTATTAATCGTAAAGAAATAATTGAAATTTATTGCTGCCTAGAATTATTTGAGTACCTCGGCCGCTTCGATATATCTGATGGCGACTGTACCTTCCTAATTTTGGCTTGAGCCGCCATATTTTCTGCGAGCGGTTTTGAAGGGAAATAATGACATTTAAAATCTTCAAAAGGCTACTAAAACCCTGCCTGGGGCTCTTAACGATTCACCAGATAGACTCACGGCATTAATCCCGCAAAAGGGTAGCCAGAGCTTCAGGATTGGAAACACTTCAGACACTTGTGGATTTGTTGGTAGGGAAAAGATCGTAAAATAAAGGATGTTTATTAATAACTTAAAAAGCCTCAAAACCCGAATGCGTCTCTAAAGACTCCAGCGGAAAGAAATGGGTTAAGATATTTAACCTGGCGCTATACATCAAGAACAAGATAAATGCCAGTAAAAAGCAGCTAATAATAAGCAACAAATTAGCAGGGTATGTCTTACTCACTGATTTTCTCTTTATAGTTAGTCAATTCATTAAATTTAAAATGTTATTCAATAAATTTAGTTTGATTGACAACGCATTATTAACTCATTTTATTCAGATTGGATGATACTTAAAATTATCTTAACATGTGTAATTAC
Source organism: Bedellia somnulentella (assembly GCA_963576735.1). NCBI lineage: Eukaryota > Metazoa > Arthropoda > Insecta > Lepidoptera > Bedelliidae > Bedellia > Bedellia somnulentella. Next base: position 4,045,894 of record OY755191.1, read on the forward strand.
TTCTCTATTTTAACATTTAAAACTTTTTTTATTTGCTGTGTTGTGTCGGCTTAGAACAGCACTAACCCATCTCTTTACGCGGGCCTATTAAAGGCGACTCGTAGGGGCTGGAACGCCATCACCAACAATTCTTTGTTTGAAAATTTAGACAAACTTATCATTCACAAGAAGCTGAAGAATTTATAATTCTAAAACACTGGATGATGTGAAAGCGAACGCTTACACTATTTCTACCCGTAGGTACTAAATCATTGTACGAGATCGACTAAGGGTAACTATACCCTTAACAGCGTGCATGTATTTCTCATTCCAAAGCACTGGCACCCCGTAAATGGATTTATAGCCGTGAGTGTAATCTAAGTGGCGATCGATAGTCTCTGCCTACCCCAATGGGAATTATGGGCGTGAGTATAAGTAAGTAAGTGTATGTATGTATGTAAAACTCTGGCTACTCCTTTTTTAGCTTTATATTTGTGAGCATATATATGTATATACATATACAAGTTTAACAGGAACTCACCTCGCGATCAATAATATCTGCCTACCCCAATTGGAATTAACACCAAACGACAATCTTGTCTGGTTTCAAGAACGATCTCCTTAAAGGATTATCAGTTAGATAAGGAACTCCATAAATTCATTTTTGTTTATATTTTTCAATGATTCTCAACAGAATATATGGTTTAATTTTGTTTTTCATAATCACATACTCGGAACACAATATATATCTTAGTTTAAGCGACTTCATCAACGTCTGACGATGTAAGTTTTGTTCACAATGTATATTTTATCGTTTACAAAGACTGAGAAGTAACTTGGACTAAAAAACTGCTTCTTTTTGTTCAGTCTAAGAAAAAAAATTGCGACAAACTTGAATATGAAGAGATAAACTATACGATAAAACAGAATAGAAATGCATCACCATAATCTAAATCTACCTACCTGTAACAGTTAAAAAGCTTAATTTTCTAGAGAAAACATCGTCATACCTAGCTTTGAGCTTAACACATAATTCAAACATGAATCCAACAAGAATAAACCAAATGGTTAAAAGCTCTAAGCTCGGGTCCTCACAGGCTATTGTCAAATGCAAGCTTACATTCCAAAGAAAGGCTTTGCAGCTAACAATGCTTAGAGCCTCGAGCGTATTTACTTACCAGTTATTTGATCAGATAACTTCCGGACAAAGATGAACTCTACATAAAACTGGTTCACTAATAACACACGGACAAATTTCACCAGCCTCCATGCACAACACTACCACTGCAAAAGTTTCACCACAAAGCCCTGCACTGGCAGAAAAGAAAAGAAAACTAAAACTGAAATCCAATTGATTCGAAAATCGAATATATTCAGTTCTTTCACGTTTGCGATCTTGGGTTGTTCTTATTTCGAATAACAGTTGATTTAAGTTCGATTTGTTTTTTTTTAATCGATGTTTCACGCCGGTATTAGTCGGCGGGGCTGCGTCGACGCACGCTAAACTAAAACTGACCCAACTGGTCTGAAGTTGCTGCGCTACCAAACCGACAAGTGGCTATGTTTATTACGAACGAGAAACGTGGAGATAAAGAAATCGCCGCCGGATTAAAATATCTCGAGTTCCAAAGTATTACAGCTATAGTTATAAAGAAATTAAGACACGTACTGATTGATAATATAGGTTTTGTTGTACTGTTTTCTTATGGTCCTGAGATTAGGAGAATATTTGAATAAGAATCCGCCATTCATGAAATAACGGTAAAATATAAAGTGCAAGGGATTTAGATACAAAAACAGATTTTGGCATTTAAAGGAAGGATTAGAAGAACCATACACAATCTCTAACTGAGATGTAGCTACAGTCTTGACAGGGATTCAAATCCGCAACTTTTTGTAACGCCACGAAACTATGATCTAATTTAGTCTGTTACCTACAAATAACTTCTGTTGTGTGGGCGGCAAATTCTTTATGCATCCTGTTTCTTCCCGTGGGTGCCGTAAAAGGTGAAGGAAACATATATACAAATGCCATAGTTCCCATCAAGGTAGGAAAATACTATCCATAGCCACTTCGCACGATCTTTGTAAAATTAACAAAACATTACACTTTTTCCGAAATATCACTATAAAAAATCAGTTACATAACAAATTGGGCAAATATAATTTTAGTCAGTTTAGCATATAAGTAACATACAAAAATATAGTAATAATTCCAAAAGAATAATAACTTTATTCATCATTTATTTTTTCTCAGCGGGAATCGAACGTCTTCCACACCCAGCGTATGACAATTAGAAGTCTGATAAGAAATCTTGAGTAATAAATAGATTATTATCCGATCACTTATTGGGGTATGCATTCACGTCATCATCATCAACAGAATCATCATCACAACTGCTGGATAACTGGTTTGCCACATCGCCGGCTTCATTTCATCATTTTTCACTCTCTTTCGCGCAACCATATATTTCATATCTTTATATGCATGAAACAATCATATTAATCCATACATATCTATTGTCACGGCTATACATTCCAAAAAGGGTTAGCTAGAGCATCAGAGCTAGAAACTGCTCAGCAACATTTAGAAATTGATAGGAGACAAGATAGTAGATACAAGTATCGTTGGTAATGGGTCTCCAACCGCATATACCAATAAACCCTTAAAAAACCCCTTACCCTTAGTCGCCTCTTACGACACCCGTGGGTAGAAAGGGGTACTGACATTCTATGCCGGCACTAAACGGCAACCATCTATTAATATTTCAAGAAAAATTATGGAAAGTATAACAAGGAACGGTTGCTGATACAATCATCTCTTGAATCTCAAAACGTGAAACGAATCAAAACAATAATTATTCTTTAAGCTGATTACAGCGATATTAGATGCTTGCTTATCATAATATTTAGACTTTCCGTTATCAGCTAACTATGTATAAAAAAACTGCCATGGAAATCAATACCTAACTACCGCGTTAAATAAATGAATTTATATGAAATTTCCTTCACACATCCGTGATAGCTCGGAGGAAAGAACGACCGCAACTTACGACGAAATTGTGGGTTCAAATCCCTATGTGAGCGACCAATGTGTTTTACATAAAGTCATATGTCAATACTCACGGCCATAAATTCCAAAAAGGGTAGCCAGAGCTTTAGAACAAGAAACTCCTCAGCCATATTTTGTAGTTGATAGGGGACCGGATAGTATAAATAAAGTATCGTTGGTGATGGGTGTCCAACCGCATCGCCCAAAAACCACTTAAAAAGGCTCCATACACTACGCCTCTTACGACACCCGTGTACAGAAAGGGGTAATGACATTCTAAGCCGGCACTATATGTCACTGTGTGGTTAATTTATGATGGTTCCTAACTGTGAGGGAACACATACATACATATCACGGCTATATTTCCCTAGAAGGGGTAACCAGAGCTAAGGAATTATAAATTCCTCAGCCACTTTGGAAGTTGAGTACGGAAAAGATGGTAAAAATAAAGGATTTTGGTGATGGGTCTCCAACCGCATCGCCCAAAAATCCAATAAAAAGCCCCAATACCCTTAGTCGCCTCTTATGACACCCGTGGGTAGAAAGGGATAGCGACATTCTAAGCCGGCACTACACGGCAACACATCGTGAGGAAACCCACATTGCTAAGTTGTACACAGTCATGTGACAGCGTTATCCTATCATAGGGCGATGGGCCTGCCTTCTTTCACATAAGTAGACTGTCCAAGCAAAATGTGATTACTCCGACTAAACTCCAAGTGCCAGAAATGTCACGTAATGTTCATAAGAATTAGTACTTCTGCCACCCATTCGGGGATACCTCAGTGTCAACGAGTGAGTTTACTCATAAGTTCCTTTATTTCCTTGGATGGAACATTTTAGTAAAATTTTGTGGAGTTACTGCCATTCTCACATATATTCCGAAAAATGCATTGTAATGACCAATACTAGTACGATTGGAAACGAAATCCTCAATTATGTAAGTCCTCGAGGAATATTAAAGGAAATTTATTGGCTTAATAACGTACTACTTAAAAACATACATTTACAAAGGAAGGTTAGCTAGAATCGTACAAACTTTAGCACTTCCATTTGGAATAGCACTAGGTACCATATTTCTTCCCATGGGGTGTTTGTTAAAGGCGACTAAGGGTATTGGGGCTTTTTAAAGTCTTTATGGGCCATGTTGTTGGATACCCATCAGCGACAACTTTCCCTACTCCAAAACGTGACTAAGGTTTTATTATTCCGAAGCTCTTGCTACCTGGCTACCCCTTGTAGTATTATATTATTAGTATTCCGTGAATATATGTATTTATGTAGGTGCAGTGTAGTGTAGCTGTTTAGTGTCGGCCTAGAATGTCACTACCCCTTTCTACCAACGGGTGTTATAGGAGGCGACCAACGGTATGGGGCTTTATAAGTGGTTTTTGGGCGATGCGATTGAGGACCTATTGCCAACGGTACTCTATTTCTACTGTCTCGTTCCCTATCAACTTCCAAATTTCGCTGAGGAGTTTCTAGCTCTGAAGCTGTGACTACCCTTTTGGGGATTTATATATATAAACTAGTGAAGCAAATCAAATCGTAAAGTTAGCCGAATCCAGTTCGAATGTAACGGGAGATGGTGTTCGACACGATTCCGAGAAAATATTTCGATTTGTATTCGACTTCAATTTATTCGATTACTGGCCAGGATAGTATTTTTGTTCGTTATTTTTAAAATCATAAATAAAAAAAAACGTTGAATTTACTTATTTTGTTTAAATAGGTGTTTCTCAGAATGTTTTTATAGTCTTCCCTATATTTTTACTTCTATTTATCTATAGCTATAGTTGTGTAGTGTCGACTTAGAATAGCACTATCCCATTTCTTCCGGTGGGTGTACGTAAGAGGCGACTAACGGTATTGAGGCTTTTAAGGGATTTTTGGGCGATGCAGTTGGAGACGCATCACCAACAACCTTTATTTCACCATCTTTTCCCCACGCAACTTCCAAAAGTGGCTGAGGAATTTCTTATTCCTAAGCTCTGGCTACCCCTTCAAGGCATTTGAAGCCCTGAGTATATGTATGTATGTATGTATTTATGTATATTCAAAGAAGGAGCCAGATTATTTAAATCCAGAATTATTAAGAGGTATCAGATGTTTTATAACTATAAGGTATTTAGTAGTAGGTTTCAAATATCATTGACCAACAATCGCTTAAAATACCTCTGTGCATTTTAAGTACTTTAAGTATTATCATTTTATTTGAGCCAATGAATATGATTTTATTTCAAATACCAAGATCCCCTCTGCAATATTTTTCAAATAAAAATATATATAATTTTTCAGTATAAATATATAAGGAGTAGTGTAATCAATTATGCACATAGACATCAAAGTAATGTAGAAACCGTAAAATAATTAGATATTCATACAATTTATACAGTGGTTTTAAAATCCTTTTTTGTAAAGTTATTACATAATTCGCTAGCCACAACTTACAATGACAATGTAAATATATTAATCATTTTATATGAAATATTTTTGCGTCAGCCTATCTTTTGCGTAATGAAACGCTGATATTTATTTTAAAATACCATGTAAGCATTTATTTCGGGCCTAAATATTCAGATTAACGAAACCAATCTAAATCAGATGTCACTGATTGAATCAGTGATGAGCTATCCTATCACTGATTCAATCAAACTAAGGCAATCGATACAAAGCATAATAGTTAAATTAAAAGGTTTTATAAGAAAATCTGCTAACTTTTTTTAGCGATTAATGACCACTAGACTGAACTCGAGAAGTTGAGAATCTTCTATAAAAAGTTATCGAATCATTCGTCAACTCTCCGTGTTCGATACCGACGACCCCGGTTACCGTAGAAGGAAGAGATAACAAGTATAAAGAACATACGCTGACTGTATCTTGCCCATTGTTTTTGGAACTCCGCCCTTGTTTGGTTTTGTTATGGCCGATTTAAATGATAAGTAATAATAACGTCGCATATTTTATTTTATTTAAATGTAGTAACTTTTCATTCGCTTTTTAATTGCTTTTCGTCGTATCTCATGCAGTATTGATATGGAGCAGCATTACTACTGTATCACCTCTTATCCATGTTTCAGGCCATTACTTTCTAACATTTTTTGGAGTATATCGGCTCAAAAATAGCACTATCCCATCTATTTCTGTGGGTAAATTTGACAAAAGATTCTTTATATGACTTATAAAAATATTCATGTTTTAATGTCGGCCAAGAAAAGCAGCATTTCTTTCGCCGCGGGTCTTGTACGAAGCAACCTAGGCTAATGGGGCTATTCAAGTGATTGGTTGGATTTACCATTGTTTATCATGTTCTCGCCGATCAACTTCTAAAAGTTACTGAAAACCTTTATTATGCAGCTCTGGCCACCCCTTTTTGGAATTTATAGCCGCGCGTGAGTTTATGTTTATATGCATTCATTCATAAATTCCATAATAATATAAAGGTTTAATCGTTTGGCGACTATCGCCCCTCGAGTTTTAAGAGTAGCTACCCTTTTATAAGGTTTAGGCCGTGAGTAATGGTTAGTATTTTGTAGGAATCCACTTTTGTAGGAATAAAAAAATCATATTATTATTAAACACATGTTCAAATCCTTCTATTAATTAATACGACGTGAGAAATTGTGAGATGTTACACATCGCTGGGGTAACTATAATAAATATAATAATCAGTGTGTAATGAAATAAAGAAATAAAGGATTTTGTAACAATTTTGTTTTGGTTTGTCATAGATAAAAATAACCTGAATAAAAAGGAAGTACTTTTAAATCAAGTAATTTTAGAAATACGGGAATAGTTGGTCCTTAACTTGTCATCCACTCCAATTTTTTTTAATATCAAATTTTAGTTGTCATGTTCCCTCTTAAACCTTAAACTAAACAATGTATAATAAATATTATGTGGATTGCATAAGCTTACAATCTACATATCAATGAATGACATAGCTTTTTTTATATCTATGTATTGTATATATTTTTTTGTTCTTCTACGCTCATGGATACATATAGTGGCACTGGGACGGTAGAATAGTTTCACTTTCCAACAACAATAATTAAAGCCTTTACTTATGCATTGCTCACTATTCAATGCTAATTAATTCTTCTCAATCCCTCGGGAAAGATGTTGGTATAGAAAAAAATTCTTTAAGCAATATATAATTTAATATGTATACACTAGGTCTACAATGCAAATTGCGATTGAAATGAATTGAGCTAAGCGAGTTAGGTAAAACTCAGTCTTCTTACGTCTGCTTTAAGCCGCGCTCTAAATAAGAACTTCTGTTCTGATGTAATGAAGAAGACTTCGATGGGAAGGTAAAATAGTTTTTCGGTGATTATTCCTCAATAGTAGGTTCGATCACGACACTAAACAAAGCATTCGATCACTGTGCCAAATTGTTCCAAAGGAGTTCGATCACAAAGAGGTGGCCTACCCGCGTGTACTACATTAAGAGCGCGATTCCGGGTAGCCGATACAAGAGGGCAGCACAAGACCAGTCGTGGTAGGGATCTTTGGGGAGGCCTATGTTCGGCAATATCTGAATATACTTCTATTGATTGGCTGATGGTGATGACACACACGGGCACTTAACATGACATTTATAAACATATTCAAACTTTCTCGCGTCGAATTATATATATTTTTTTTAAATGCAGTTATTTCGTAACCTTTTTGAGACAAACAACCAAAAGATCAAACCTTTCCTCTTTATAATATAAGTATAGATAACATAACGTTTACTCACGCAATTAGTTCCCATCGGGGTAGGCAGAGACTATCGATCGCCACTTGGTACGATCCTGACAAACCTATCTAGCTCAGGTCAGTTGGCATCCAGGGCGAAATTTCTCTATCCTTTGTTTCTTTTTTACACGTTCAAGTAAAGTTAAAGTTCAAGTAAGTTTGCATTTCCTACCTCCGAATTAGTTAAAATTCGGAGGTAGGAAATGCAAACACTACTTGAACGTGTAAAAAAGAAACAAAGGATAGAGAAATTTCGCGCTGGATGCCAACTGACACTGTAGCTCAGTTGGCAGAGCGACGGGGGCGTATACCCGAAGGTCGCGGGTTCGAACCCCGCCAGTGTCGAAATTTTTCTTTCCTTTAATAACATCTTTTATTTATGAGTAATAATCCCCACATGAGGAATTAATGTCAAAAAACATTAAATTATGTGATAGTTAGGCGTTTCCAACATTTGCATTCTATCTGAAAAGGTAGACAAGTGGCCGTCCGAATTAGTTAAAATTCGGAGGTAGGAAATGCAAACACTACTTGAACGTGTAAAAAAGAAACAAAGGATAGAGAAATTTCGCGCTGGATGCCAACTGACACTGTAGCTCAGTTGGCAGAGCGACGGGGGCGTATACCCGAAGGTCGCGGGTTCGAACCCCGCCAGTGTCGAAAAATTTTTCTTTCCTTTAATAACATCTTTTATTTATGAGTAATAATCCCCACATGAGGAATTCATGTCAAAAAACATTAAATTATGTGATAGTTAGGCGTTTCCAACATTTGCATTCTATCTGAAAAGGTAGACAAGTGGCCGTCCGAATTAGTTAAAATTCGGAGGTAGGAAATGCAAACACTACTTGAACGTGTAAAAAAGAAACAAAGGATAGAGAAATTTCGCGCTGGATGCCAACTGACACTGTAGCTCAGTTGGCAGAGCGACGGGGGCGTATACCCGAAGGTCGCGGGTTCGAACCCCGCCAGTGTCGAAATTTTTCTTTCCTTTAATAACATCTTTTATTTATGGGTAATAATCCCCACATGAGGAATTCATGTCAAAAAACATTAAACTATCTAGCTTCGTTTACATCAATCAATCTTCTTATACATCCTCTTTTTATTCTTCATACTTCGGACGCCTGCGATTTTGAGCACACTCGCTATTTGGTCCAAATGTGTCCTCCCAGGTGGTCACTACTAAAATAACCATCGACATTGGCTCTATAAATCTCTTTTACCAATTTACTATCATCCATCCTCTCTATGTGCCCAAACTATATTAACATTAATTTTTCTATATTATTTACAATATTATCTTTCACACCGCACATTTTACGTCACCGAATCACGCTATTTCTTACTCGATCACATATCCTAACACCACTAGCTTTTCTAAGGGACGGAGGGACCTCATTTCTAATGCATTCACTTGACTTTCATGTTTCTTCTGCCACACCCACACTGAACATTCGCTGCCATACTATGCGTAGGAACTAGAACAGCATCATGCACAGCCATCCGCCCCCCTGATTACGTATCTTTTGCGACTGACGATCATCTATGCTGACGATTGTGTCGCAAGTTGCACGATTGTCTCTGTCAATGACATAAATTTGTATGCGATTTGACACTTTTAACCACAAATTACATTTTTGACGCGATAGTATTGCAACTTGCGTCACAATCGCGGTCGCTAAAGATTCATACTAAAGAGCCAGCCCCCGGGCTTTTCCGACACCGATAGACAGGTCATTAGACTATTCATTGCTCCATTTACCTCATTACCCTTTTTCAATCTTATTTCAATGTCTTCATTACAATTTCCATCCCCAGAAAACAAATTTCCCAGATGTACAAACTCTTTCCCTTGTTTCTTTCTTCGCGGGACGCAGGGTTATGTATGATAATTAATACACATTATGAATGCCGATTTCTATGTAGTTAGGCAAATATATCCATTGTCCAATATCCTTTTCCATGCCTAATGTTTCTTACAATTAATAAATAATTGTAATAAACCGTTTTTTGGATGTAGAAAACAAATGTAGTGGCTGTATAATCTTGTACCCTTGTCTGTTCCTTTGCCTCGACCGGAGTTGGATATAAAAAAAACTATTTGTTTTCATTTCAGCAAAGTCGAACCGTCCGTAAAATAATATTACTCTTTTTAAGTGTAATTATCAGGTATTTTAAAAACAAATACTATCATAAAATACTTAAAGTTATGAACAGGATAAATTTTGCTTTCGTAACCGGCATAACAAATGCAATTTCATTCATAAAATTTAAGATATCTATGCTAGCATTTTTAGGTGTGGTCATTGTGTTCTTCTAATTATTTGCGTTTTGCTTTACAGGATACTAATTAGTCAACTACGGATTTCACCTTGTGTGTGTCAAATTAATTAAAATCAAAATGCCCATTCTGGAATCTTGTTGGTCGCCATGTATTTGGGCAAACACAGTTAAATCTGGAAGTAGGGCAGTAGCTGTTTACACAGCAGCCATGGCTTTAGTATTAATTACATTTATAGCCTATCAAATGGCTGGTGGAGATTCTACACAGATATGGAATCCATTGTTTGAAGCAGATGTAAGAGTTTGTAAGTATTAATCAGGTTCTACATTTTGTAAAATCAATCATTTCCCACTCATTTTGCTTGGAAAGTGTACTGATGTGATAAAGGGCAAACCTAATGCATTCTTATATGAATAGACTGTCACAAGACTAAGTACAACTTAGCCGTGTGGGTTTTCTCACAATTTTTACCCTCACGTCTCAAATGGTACAAAATTGCCTTCATTAATCACACACACTCACTTTTACTTCATTGTAACATAATTTTATGATGATGTGCCTGTAGCAATCTCTAGTGTGCACATCGAGCATCAGCTTGGGTAGCGTAGGTAGTGTAATTAAGAATTTCACATGTTTTAAAGTACAAATTATAAGCTGGTACACAGTGAGGTGTACTGGCCCGTATATTTTTGCTGTTCCTACATGGCCCATGACATCCATGTGTATTTTACAATTCATTTTCAAAACAACTTAAAAAACTGGCTGACAAATTTCTTATTTTCAAACTCAAGCTATCCCTTATTACGAGTATTTTTTTTGTATCTGTAATTAAAAAATCTCAAAATCGCACATGCAAGTCATATAAGATTGTTTAGTTTTAGGTCAGCATAAAAGAGGTCAATCTTAATGAATTTAAGAAATAATTTCTCTTCTAAATAACCAAGCAAAGGACATACATTTTTCTTACACTTCTTGAAGTTATATTATCTTGAAAATTATTTCCAAATAGTCAATAGTAAGTATAGTTTAGGATGTGCCATGTGTTGCAAAGAGTTTACTATATTGTATGGTATTTAGAAAGCATTGATGAATTTTTATCAATCATGAGTATATAGTGTAGTATGTGTATGCTTATGTATGGCAGTGAATGTTGGGTGTGGCAGAAGAAGCATGAAAGCAGAGTGAATGCAGTAGAAATGAGGTCCCTCAGAAAAGTTTGTAATGTAAGGTTATGTGATCGTGTGAGGAATGATGTGATTCGTGAAAAGTGTGGTGTAAAAGATCATATTGTAAGTAAGATAGAAAAAGGAAACCATCTCAGGTTTGGGTACATCGAGAGGATGGATGATAGGAAATTGGTAAAAGGTATCTATAGAGCTAATGTGGAAGGTAATGTTAGTAGAGGACGGCCACGAAAAATACACTTGGACCAAATTGAAAGTGTGCTCAAAAAGGCAGGCGTCCGGAATATGAAAAATAAAAGAGCATGTATGAAAAGATTGATGGATGTAGACGAAGCAAGAGAGGTTTGCCAGGATAGGACGAAGTGGCGATCAATAGTCTCCGCCTACCCCAATGGGAATTAACGGCGTGAGTATATCTATGTATGTATGTATGTGTAGTGAGAATAGTATGGTGAAATAAAAACACAATTGATTTTAAGTACTCTGGTCAAGTGGCGTAGTGGCTACAACTGCTATATTCAAACCTGACATCATATTTTAACAGCCAATGACAAATTAATGAAATAGGATAGACAAGTCACAGTTTTTTTGTGATATGTATTGAATGGATCCTTTTCACTGTTTTCCAGCTTTGCAAGTGTTTGGTGGCATCTTTATCTTCATATTGCTGCTTCTCATCATTTTTTCAGTACTAATGGTAAGTTAACCCAGTTTGGAAGGATATTGAAGGCTTGAATCACCTGATCATCTGAAAATCAGGATGCATCTGTGCTTTGGAGGGCATGTTAAGCAGTCAGTCCCACTATCAATGTGGTAGTAGCAAGTCTGCCAACCCACAATTGGATTGGACCCACTCAGGTGGATTAAGGTCAAATCACCCTAGATAGGGTTCATTAAAGTTTTTTTATTATTTTTTGGCAGACTGATTGACATATAATGCTTGACTGAAATTACTGGCTCCATAAAAATATTTTTATAAGCGAATAGATTAAATTTATATAGAGTGTAGATGAGAATATACAAAATTGCCTAAAACACATACAGAAAAGTGTCCCCAGTAGAAGAAAAAACATTTGTTTATTAAAGAGTTCACTTTTCATGCAGAGAGGTGTGGGTGCAAATCCTGGGTTTGGCCTCCACTAATTGGTCTGTTGTTAATTATTCATGGTTGGTAATGCTGAGGGAAAGCATTGTGAGGAAACCCACATGGCTAAGTTGTAGTTTGTCCTTAGTCACGTGACTGTGAATTCGTACAAAACAGTGATAGGCCTGCCCCCTTTCACGTGACTACACAGTCGGAGCTAAGTGTGGGTACTCTGAACATGAGGTGAAAATGGTCACATAATGTTCAGAAGTATTTGTACCTCTGCAAACCCCTTTGGCTTTTTATGTTACCCCTATTTTTATGTTTAGGCACTTGCTAGCTGTGTATGAAAGGCAATAAGTAAATTGTAAAAGATTTATAAAATCAAAATACGTAAGTTTTTAAAATAGCAAATGGCACTTCATTACTAAAAGCAATTTAACTTAAGAGACAAAACCAGATATGAACCACACTAAAAGTAAGAGTAGGGGAAGCATTCTGACATCAGAAGTAAATATAGTACCAAGACATGATACCACACGAATTTTCCTTATTATCTTAACCCATGATTCTTATATTTTTAAGGTGATTCACCTTAGTAATTTCTTAATCTATAGACCTATAATATGTATGCACATGCAAGTTCGTTTCCACTTACATTGTTTATTAGCCATAAGATCAGTTTGTTTTTATTGTAATTAGTAGTTACAAATAAATGTTTTCTGTCTTTTCTTTCTTAAAATCAGTAATAATAGTACTTCCTAATTATTTTCCAGGTCATAGGAATAAATATCTGGATGCGAGGTTTCATCTTACCATGGCTGATCACAATGGGCCTCGTTATTATATTCCAGTTAATATTTGGACTGTGGTTGATTGGCGGTTATTATATTTATGTGAGTGTTCTGTGCTAATTATTATTTAATAATAGTTTAATTTCGTAGCCTAGCAACCGAGATAGCCTAGAGAAACTGCAGTGCTCAACACTCAACACTATTGTGTAGACAATGAGTGTTCAAAATCCCGGGTGAAAATGAACCACATGGCTGAGCTGTACTTAGTCGTGTGACAGTGTATATGTACAAAACAGCGATAGGCCTGCCCCTATCACATGAGTACACTGTCCAAGTAAAATGTTGGTACTCTGAACAGCAGGTGACAATGTCATGTGATGTTCAGAAGTATTAGTACCTCTGCCAACTCCTTTTGGGATATGCGGCGTGAACGTATGAGCTTAATTTTGTTTTAGTTCATGTGTTTGGTAATGTGGTAAAAAACAAACTCTGTTAGCTCTGTGGGAAGACCAACAGTTTTATTGGTTGGAAGGCCCAATGTGTCTTCTCAAGTCAAATGTGTGGTTAATTAATCAAGGTAGTTAATGGTCAGAGATAACATTGTTGCAATTGATTAAAACTCACTCAAATTTGATGACCAATATATGTTTATCTGTAAAAGCCATCCTATAACTTTGAACTAGGTCATCCATCGATTATACCTATTTTTTTAATATTTTTTTTGTATGTGTTAAAGACAAATAAAATCTTTTATTATTATTATTATTATTATACCTTTACTGAGCCGCATCTTCTTGTTTGAAATTTGGAATTGCCTGAAGGCAGGTTATCAGACATTGTCTTGTGTCCAGATTGTATAAATATTTATTTGGCACACAAACAGTACTATGACATAGCATTAGATATGTAAACAAAATTTAAAAAAATACATATTCAGACACTAGCTGACCCCACAGACTTCGTACTGTCAAAACTGTAGACTTTCACGTCGTCGTCGAACTGAAATATTTAACTGACCCGTTGAGGGTCTCTGTCATGCAGTGAGAAAAAAGGTGTTTTTCATAGTGAATATTTCACTTTATAAATTTTATGTTTATAAGTATAGTAGTTTCGGCTGAGCATTGATTCATAGTCAGTTAGTCAGTTTAGCCATTTTTTAAGAAAATTTATTGATCTCTTAATTTTTCTGGGATAAAAAGTGTCCTATTGTGTAAATTAGGATCATTATCTGGCTTCCTGTAAATTTTATTTTAAATACCATCTGTGAATTAGTCTTCATTTAGCTACAAACACACAAACATCTAAACTTTCACATTAATAATTTTAATAGGATAAGGCTTAAACATAAGCTTCTCGCGCAGGTGACCTCGCTCGCCGGCCAGCGCAGCGTCTTGTCTTGCGCTTCATGCACGCGTGTAAATTTTGTTACGGAGTAATTTTAAAAAAGTATTATCTTCTAAGATGTTTATTTAAATTAAGGACAATTTTGTTCTCAATTAAATACTCTTAATCAACAACATATTTATCTGGATAAGGATTAATATTATGTTAATAAAACATTATGGCAATAATGCATTAAATTCGACCAAATTTGTTTACCAAAAAAATGGTTATAGTAAGTGAATCTTAAAAGTTAGACATATATTGTCGTGGTCACTTTTTTAGATCATTTAAAGAGAAATAATTCTTTAATACATTTTTACGCAGCCGTTTACGCAGCGCACACAACGGAAGCCTTAAAGTATGAATAATTATCCCCGTTTTTGCAACATTATTTGTTGATAATTTGCTCCTCTTGGTCGCAGCGTGATAATATATAGCCTAAAACCTTCCTCAATAAATGGACTATCCAACACAAAAAGAATTTTTCGATTTGATTGGGTAGTTCCTGAGATCCTAGCGTTCAAACAAACAAACTCTTCAGCTTTATAATATTAGTATAGATAATACCAAAAAACTGCAATAATGATATAATGATTATGATAAATGAAGCCCACATGGCTGACTTGTTTTTAGTGATGTGGCATTACAAAGCGGCTATTAGCCAGTCCCCTACCAAGAATACATTATCCAAGCAAAATTTGACCGATCTTAAAATCAGCTGGCAAAACGTACATGTGATGTTCAGAGGTATTTGTACCTCTGCCACCCAATTAGGGATATACACTGTGAACATTCATTGAGCTCATTTTTAGTAGGTTAAACTATCAATCGTTTACCTTCTAGTGGGTACACTGTAAGCAACTATGGAATTAATTAAAAGACTACATTTTTATACTGTCAACTCACGTTATTGTCGCAAAATTGGGTAACCCGAACTCAGGATTCAATGATTCTTCAGACAGTTTTAGTGTAATTCTTTTACGGGACTAATAAATTAGGCATGTATTGTATATATGGTGTAAAAAGTCGCTCCAAATGGTTCGTGTAATATACACATACGGTGCGCGCTCGTCGCCTTGGCTTGGCTTGACGCACTGCCGTGCGTCTTGATATAAGCTGTGTAGTGTCGGCCTAGAATAGCACTACCACATTTCTTCCGGGGGCTGTACGTAAGAGGCGACTAACGGTATTGGGGCTTTTATGGGATTTTTGGGGGATTCGGGTGGAGACCCTCCACCAACAACCTTTATTTTACCATCTTTTCCCCACTTAACTTCCAAAAGTGACTGAGGAATTTCTAATTCCTTAGCTCTGGCTACCCCTTCTCGGGATTTATAGTCGTGAGTATATGTATGTATGTATTGAGTACTTGCTACCAACTAAAAGAGTGAAGCTAGCATTTGTCTGATATCGATTTTCAGGCCTTCTGTAGACTTAGAACACTTTGACAACTTGCACATATATTTTTTTACCATCTTCTGTAGTTGTAGCATGAGGTGTTTTAGAGCCAGTATGTCATGGGTGAAGTGAGATAACATAACATAAACGTTCACGCCGAATATCCCCGAAGGGGTTGGCAGAGGTACTAATACTTCTGAACATCACGTGACTTTGTCACCTGGTGTTCAGAGTACCCACGAAGTGAGATACTGGCATGTTATTAATTTTAAATAGACAAGTATCTCATTTCTCATGTGACATACTTGCTCTCAGGCGCCTCGTCATTTGTTACATGACAGTCCATGGCTTAACTCGCTGACTCCAAAACTTTATTACTAATGTGATTACTTATAATTTTCAGTTGGATGCAACTTTTGCTGCCTTTATAGACTTCCTGTGGATGGCCTACAATGTAAGTATGAACATTTTATTTATGGGAGTATAGTATAGCCATTTATATCAAATATATCCCCACCGAGGGTCTGGCGCCTACCCTAGTGTGGGTAGGTAGACTAATGACTACTACATTGATAGACTAATGACTACTAAATTGATAGAATACAATCTATATATGCTATAGATTTGCTAAAATATTAATTGTAATGTTAGGTTATGTGATTGAATGAGAAAAAGTGTGACTTACAAGGCACTTTGCAAACGACGGGACGAGCGGGCCGGTCAATTTCGCTGCAAACGATAGCACTAAGTGAATCTTATACTAAAAACTAGGGTTGTTTATAAACTTGTTATGAAAAAGAGGAATTCTTAAAAATAAATTTTGAGGAAGAGGATGAAGATGAGAAATCTGGCAGACTAAGAGGAAGAGGATGAGGATGAGAAAGAGGATGCTGAAGACGAAGAAAAGAACAAGTAACATTACCGCGGATTATCCCAGTATTGAACTTTGTTACATGTTTTCATCCGTCATCTTTCTCTTTTTCACACACATTTCGTGTCAACAAAAGTTAACTCTCGTTCCTCTTCAATTCTTCTTATAATATGAGGATGAGGATTTTTTAAATTTTGCGGAATAGGAAGAGGATGAGGAATCTCAAAAATATGAGGAATTTCCTCATTTTGAGGAAGAGGAAGAGTATTCCTCATCAACACTACTAAAAACACACACGGAGGGCAAAAAAAAACCGCGCTGCAGATATCGACGTGCAGACGCGGTTTTTATTGCTCCGTGGTCATAAAGCCCGCCCCGCCCCGTCGTTTGCAAAGCGCCTAAAAGGTGCGTTGTCATAGATAGTATTTTAAAAAATATAGAAAAAAGAATGTTAAGATGATTTGGGCACATAGAGAGTATGTATGAGAGTAAATTGGTGTAAGAGATCTAACGGGCTAAAGAGGAGGGTAATGTTAGTAGAGGACGACCACGGAGGACACATTTGGACCAAATAGAGAGTGTGCTCAAAAAAGCAGGTACGAGCACATATGAAAAGATTGACTGATTTGATTTTGCCGTGTAGTGTCGGCTTAGAATAACCCTACCCCATTTCTACCCGTGGGTGATCGTAAGAGGCGACTAAGGGTATAGGGGCTTCTTAAGTGATTTTTAGGCGACGTGGTTGGAGACCCGTCACCAAAAACATTTATTTATTATTACCATCTTTTCCCCAATCAACTTCCAAAAGTAGCTGAGGAATTTCTCATTCCTAAGCTCTGGCTACCCCGTTAAGGGATTTATAGACGTGACATTTGTATGTATGTATGTGACTGATTTGAATAAGGCTAGTTGCAAGAGGAAATGAATATTGCGTGTTAATATTCTGAAAGTTAGGGAATGTGGGTGTATTTGGATAAACGAAAACTATGGGTTATTGGTGGCATGATAGTGAAGCAAATGAATCAGTCAGTGAGATCCCTCAGATAAAACGTGGTGTTCATAAATTAAAGGTGTGGTATGAAAGACGATCAAGTGAAAAGATAGAAATGGATATGTTTATATGGTTGAGGCATGTGACCTCTATGTACAAAGGATGGATAAAAGAATAATGATGAAAGTATACAGATAAATATTAAATAAAAATGATAGTCGTCGATAGTTTGCTGTGTAGTGTCGGCTTAGAATAGCACTACCTCATTTCTTCCGTTGGGTGTACGTAAGAGGCGACTAACAGTATTGGGGATTTTTGGGTGATGCGGTTGGAGACCCATCACCAACAACCTTTATTTTACTATCTTCTCCCCACTCAACCTTCCAAAAGTGGCTGAGGAATTTCTAATTCCTTAGCTCAGGCTACCCCTTCTAGGGATTTACAGCCGTGAGTATATGTATGTATGATAGTCTCTACTGACCTATTTCCCTTTTCGATATTTTCGTTGAATTGTTAGGAATAAAAGGGCATGTATGAAAATATTCATATCAATATTTTCGCCATTCCAGTTTTTCATTTTGAAGCTCTGGATTTTTTCGGATTTACTGTCATATTTATTTACAAAAAAGAACTAAGTCATCATAATTGAAAAAAAAACATGTTCTTTTATGAAAACATGTGATAGAAACTTGATATTGAGAACTACAAAATCGTGCAAAGTATAAATATTCAGTCTCTTTCCATTTTGATAGGAATTGAAAAGTTCTCAAAAGCAATTAAAACTTTTTCTTGTACTAATATTTAAATTATAAACTTAATATATGCCTATTTGTACCCAATGCTGGGAAAGTTAGGGGGAGTATATTTTATGAATCATTATATGACAGCTCCCCCGCCCGCATTTAATTTTTTATCCGGCACACAAACAATAATTTGACAGCATTATTTACGTATGCACAAGATGTAAAATTTATATTCGGACATAATACCAAACAACTATGCATTGACTCGCTCATGTAGCAACATTTCACTTAAATTAATTTAAGTCTTAGTTTAAGTTACATTGGGTTTCTTGTCCAGCGCAGAAAACCTATAGCATGACCTGGCACCAGACAATTATTCCAAGGAATGATAAGGGAAAAGACTCACAGCTTTGCGGTAAAGTGCATGTGTTTAATGTGCATATGTATTATACATTTAAACAAACTAGAACAGCAGATATATTTTCAAAGGCATAGTTTTAATACCCTTTTTATGGACCTATGGGCAATATTAATATATCTGTTTTAAAAATCCATCCAAGAGGGTAATATTAAAAGGGTTGCCCTTAGAAAATCATTGTATTAAAAAACCAATGCTGAATAAATCTGTGTAAACCAATGTTTTAATGCAGAATATTTATTCTACCCTCCACCTTTTTAAAACTTATATATTTTACCGGTTTTAAATATATATTTTTTATTTTCCAGATCTACTGCTGGCTGTGTGTGTTCTCACAATACCAAATCATATTAGAAATGCAGTCACCTAATATTGAAATATTAGTCGAATATTAGAATTAGTCTTTAGTTTTAAATATTACATATTTGACTACTTCAAAAAGATTTCTTTTAAGTTAAATATATTTACATTCACCATCGTTGTGTGTATTACATATAATAATATGTATGTATTTATGTCTATAATCATTTATATTCTGGAAAGAATATGTAGAAGTAAGAAGTATTATACGTTCATCTTTTCACTGTACTTTCCTATAAAGCCTTTCTTTTATAAATATAAATTTTAGCTTTTTTCATTTTCTTGTAATAACTACTATTTGTTAAAAGAAACATCCATTTATGCCATATTTTTATTAATATTTCTTTGTAAATTTTAAATGGACTTTTGTGCCTGTTTTAAATGTATCGAGCTATCATGCCTATAATACGCGTTTTTTTTAATCATAGGTCTATGCCATATTGTAAGTGAATAATCTATCAAATCAAATGCCTTATATTTAATATATTTATGATAATGTGACAAAATGTGATGAATCTCATCATTGTAACTATATTTAGAAAAATATAATTTTGTATGTATTTATGAATAGTTTGAACTGAACTTTATGTATCTTAATTTAATTTAATTCAACTAGGTTATTTTGTCACGTTGTTCCACATAAGTAAAAGTGCGCGATTAGCAGGGTAGGCAGGCGAACTAAAAATCCATTTCTTGTTTAATTAATCAAAAAGTACATAATATTCATTTTACGAAAATGACTCAATCGTAAAAAATTAAGCAGGTACCCGTGACTTATATTCTGATAGATTACCATAGTAGTATTTATGTTAAATACTGCTTATAAAATATTATTAGCGAATATATTGCATTTTTAAATATATGTGTTCATGTTTGGTAGGATGTAAGTAAAACCTATTCACACCTTTACGGTATTACGGTTTGACCCACCCACAATTAGCCGATTTTTTATACCTTGTGTTTCTTATGACAGACTATTGATTGCAAATCAATCGTTAGTTTATTTATGCCAAGAGAGTAGTTAAGATAAAGATAAGTGTAAACAACACTCTTAGTATTCAAAATGTACCGTCTAAAATGTCGTAAAATGAGATGTGTTATTTTAGATCTTTAAATTTATTACATATCATATGTTATGTTTTGTATGTTGCATAGTAAAAAAAAATAAAAGTTGAAAGCCTCTTCCTTGTTCTAAAGTCTGTTTCGAAGCAGTCTGCTTCACTATGTATATAAACAATTTTTATTTATTTTATGTCTATTCTGACAAACAACATTATATTTTTTGATTTCATTATTTTTCGGGCTAACCGTATGGTGTGAAAAGGTTTAATATAGACTGTTCTAAATCCGTCCATGATTGTAATTTTATACAAATTGATTTTGAATATTTCAGAATTGCATTTACATTTTTCTGCATTGTTTTGAATAAAAAAATATACAATTTATGTTTTTCTTTTCATTGTCACATTGATATGCGTATGGTGTTGCAGGTAAGGTACCTAATCAATCCAAAATAAAATATTTATATGAAATTACATTTGCTGTGTAGTGTCGGCTTAGAATTGCACTACCCCATTTCTTCCGGTGGGTGTACGTAAGAGGTGACTAACGATATTGGGGCTATTAAGGGATTTTTGGGCGTTGCTGTTGGAGACCCATCACCAACAACTTTTATTATTCCATCTTTTCCCCACTCAACTTTCCAAAAATGGCTGAGGAACTTCTAGTTCCTTAGCTCTGGCTACCCCTTACCTTATAGTGTGACTCCAGTTATTAAGACAACATACATAACGAAACATGCCACTGAATGTAAATGGGGAAAACATTCTAAAATAAAGAATCGATGGCGATGGGTCTCTAACCACATTGCTCAACAATTACTTAAAAAACTCCAAAACCTTACGACATCCGCGTGCAGAAGCGGGTTAGTGCTAAGCCGACACTAGAATATTAAGACAAATCTTATGAAATCTCAAACGTAAAATTTCTTCATTTCGTTTGGGCTGTAGCGAGATGTTTAGAAATTTACACACGCTGAAAGACAACCCTCGTTCTGAAGCAGTCGAGTAATTTTACAAAACAATTGAATGTAAACGAATCACGATAGGATTGCAAGGGAGGTACAAAGTTGTATTCGGTATTCTCTACCTACACAAAGGGAAACGAATGGCGTCAGTATATTGTATGTAGAATATTATACTCTTATATATTCTAGAATATTATACTTACTACTCTTATACTCTTCCTCAAGGGTATAATAAGAGGTAACTCACATTTATCCCTTATCTTTATATATTATCTTTTTATTATTTTTATATATTATATTATTATTATTTCTGTAAGCCTCTTTCTTGCCCGGAAGCCTGTGACGCGATGAGTTAAGCTAAAAATTTGGTTCAGGTATTGTTTTGTAAAGTTCGCAGCCGTGGTGTGTACAAAATTCAGACATCTGATGTAACTGGATTAAGTTAATCGTTACAGATTTTCAAAGTATTATCATCGTTTCCCCACTCAACTTTCAAAAGTGGCTGAGGAATTTATAATTCCTTAGCTCTGGCCACCCCTTCTAGGGAAATAAAGCTTTGAGCATGCATGCATTTTCAAAGTTTCGATTTTGGCCCATAGACTTTGCTTGAGTGTCATACGAGGGCTGCTATTTATGTATCCGGAACTGGCCACTTACAGAACAATAATTTAAAAAGTAATTACATCATTTAAAAATAGAACTCTTTAGCTTTAGAATACATTTATTTTTATGTGACTGTCAATTGTTTTCACATCGTAGCGTCATTTTGAAAATTGCGTGTCTTCACCACCATGGATTTAACTCGTGAACATTTTCGTGCCATGATTTTTTACGATTTTCGGCGTGGTCTAACTCAAAAACAGTGCATCGATCAGCTTACTTCAACTTTTGGGGATGAAGCACCCTCAAAGACCACTGTGTATCACTGGTTTAGCGAGTTTAATCGTGGACGATCTAAGCTTACTGATGAAATTAAAGAAGGTCGCCCTAAAACGGTCGTTGTACCTCAAAACATCGATGCTGTCCGGGAACTAATAACTCAAGATCGTCATGTTACATATCGTGAGATAGAGGCATCTCTGGGCATTAGTATGACGAGCATACATAAGATACTTCATGAACATTTAGCTGTAAAAAAAATTTGCTCCCGTTGGATTCCGCACAACTTGAGTATTGATCAAAAACAGGCTCGTGTCGATTGGTGCAAAGAAATGTTAAAAAAATACAACCGTGGTGCGTCAAAAGCTGTTTATAATATCTACACAGGTGACGAATCTTGGATCTACGCTTACGACCCCGAAACTAAGCAGCAGTCCACGGTGTGGGTGTTCCAAGATGAGCCGAACCCAACAAAAGTTATTCGTGCAAAAAGCACATTGAAGCAAATGGTCGCTTGTTTTTTTGGTATAAATGGCCATGTAGCTACAGTGCCTTTAGAGAATCGTAAAACTGTTAATTCGGAGTGGTATACGACCATTTGTTTGCCGGAAGTCTTTGAACAAATAAGAAAGACTAACCGACAACGTAGAATCATTCTGCATCACGACAATGCTAGCTGTCACAGGTCGGCCGTCACAACTCAGTTTTTAGAAGCTCAAAAGATCGAATTGACAGGTCATCCGCCGTACAGCCCTGATTTGGCACCCAATGATTTTTATTTATTTCCAAATGTGAAGAAAAAATTACGTGGTCAACGTTTTTCGAGCCGCGAAGAGGCAGTCGATGCGTTCAAAATGCACGTTTTGGAGATACCTCAGTCTGAGTGGAAAAAGTGCTATGAAAATTGGTTTCAACGCATGCAAAAGTGTATAGATCTGAGCGGCGAATATTTTGAGAAGCAATAAAACCATATTAATTGATATATGTTTGTTTCTTTTTTTTATTCCGGATACATAAATAGCAGCCCTCGTAAGCGCGCGCAAACTTTAGTCGATGCGTTGTTGTGATCGGTCGGATTTTTTTCAAACCGGCCAATCAGAAAAAATCACTAGAAATTCAAAAGAGCTGCGCTGTGATTGGTCGGAAAATTTCAACATAAACCTATTTTATTGGACGCGACGTAGTCGCGCCAGGGTTACCCACTAGTAGTGCTTTAACCCAATAACAGAGGTATATTTTTCTTCTTAACTTCTGAATATCAACTGAATTTTTCGTCAAACATACATACATATACTCACGGCTATAAATCCCTTAACGGGGTAGCCAGAGCTTTGGAATTATAAATTCCTCAGCAACTTTTCGAAGTTGATTGGGGAAACGATGATAATAATAAACGTTTTTGGTGATGGGTCTCCAACCACATCGCCCAAAAATCACTTAAAAAGCCCCTGTACCCTTACCCGCCTCTAACGATCACCCACGGGTAGAAATGTGGTAGTGCTATTCTAAACCGACACTACACAGCAAAATTGGTAAAAAATAAATAAATTGAATTTCTTTCCTACACAGTGGTTAGTGGGTTTGCCTATAAAAACAGACTTACCATTACTACGGTGAGATAATTTGTATATCTGAAGTCAAAATTTGGGAAAAATATTTATTATTAATATTTGTTAAGTGTCATATTTAGTCAGTAAAAACTGTGTCATTGTCGGATTAGAATCACACAATCACTATCTCAATTCTTCCTGCGGGTGGTGTATAAGGCGACGAGGACGAAGGCACTAAGTCATAAAATTACGTTGAGTACCTTATCCTCAATTACCTTTTAAAAGTGGCTGAGGAGTTTTAAATTCCGAGGCTATGGCTACTAAATAATTAATTTGGATTCTAAGCTGTAAGTATATGTATCGAAAAAAAAGGCATTTATTTCTCAAAATTATGTAGTTAACAATGAATTGGTTTTGGTGTTTACCGCAGTAGGTTTCCCTGTGACGCAGCAAACAGGCTCTTTTAAATAACTAATTAACATAACAATTATGTGCTGATCTGTCAAATATAACAGTTTGCTACCCTGCGATGGTAGGCCTTGTCCCTAGTGTTAAGTATTTAGAAATTCAGCTGTCAATAACCATCATCTTTCAATAATTATAAGTGGGTACTATCCGTACAAAAAGACAGCCATAACAGGGAATTATGGTGGAATATTATGGTAGGTTATCTTCGTAAGATGGGAAAGGTAAGTCACGCCAATTTCTTTGGATAAGAATGAAGCATAAACTTACTTAGTATTGGCTAAGTAACAATCTACCATAATATTCCACCATAATTCCCTTTCAGTTTCCAAAAGTGGCTGAGTTGTATAGTATTGTTACGACATCTGTTCGCAAGTAGGAGATAGGATTTGCCACTACTAGATTATACTAGATGGCGTTACTAGTATTTAATGAGTAAAAAAAGGAATGACTAGATGTTTCTCGAATATCGACTTTTCGAGAATGTGGTACTAGAACTTTCTGTAATATTCGCGTATTTGAGATTTGGCATATATAAAGAGCAACGCGTGCTACGGAGTTATTCGAGTGCGAAGAACTAAAGCGAGAACAAGCGAAATACTAGAGCGAAGAAATTAAATACGACAGTGCAGTGATATACGGATTACGGAAATAAGCTTAACGGTGTGGACAGTGTTACTATAACGGAGTAAATTAGTGTTGTTAATTAGTGCGAGTATCGATAGTTAATTATCGATAGTGTTTGTTGTGTTGTGTAAAGTGCGTTATTGGTCAATAAATATAATTACACCTTATTGCACGAAAGTGTGACTGGTATTTATCAAATTAAGAACCCGGTACGTAACAATTGGTGTCAGAAGTGGGATTTGAAGATGCCAGTTATGCCGAAGGAAGACGGAAGAGAGGGTATGAAGACACGCGCTCAGAAAGCCGCAGAGGGTGAACAGCTGTCGGAAATGAGGTCATCGGTCACGAACCCTCGGAGTGACATTCCAGAGGAGACGTCTGCGGTGACTGACGCGCCGTCTACATCAACGGCGCCGGCGGCCGCAACTAATACTGACTTGGCGATGATAGTTGAAATGTTGAAAAACA
The DNA here is from genome assembly GCA_963576735.1 of Bedellia somnulentella. Classification (NCBI taxonomy): domain Eukaryota; kingdom Metazoa; phylum Arthropoda; class Insecta; order Lepidoptera; family Bedelliidae; genus Bedellia; species Bedellia somnulentella. Next base: position 4,071,196 of record OY755191.1, read on the forward strand.
TACATTCGGAGGTACAGGGTGTTAAACAAGAAGTTCGTGAGTTGCGCGAGGAACAGCAAACTAAGTTCTCACAAGTTCTCACTGCGGTCAATGAAGTCAGTGGTCGGGTGGTTACTGTGGAAAAAGACGTAGAGCAGATGAAGGAGCAGGTAACCACTATTGAGAAAGATATCGATGACATGAAGACCGACTTCCGCGGAATGGAGAAAAGGGTTCTGCAGCTTGAATCACGACCGGTCAAGGTTGTCTCCGGTGAGAATGTAGTAGCTGTCCATGGTCCTCGTGTGAAGGTTCCTCCCTACGACGGAACAACATCCTGGTCGGCGTATAGACATCAGTTCCAGACTGTTGCGGCTGCCAATGGTTGGACTGATGAACAGTGTTTGACTGCACTGACGGTGGCGCTCCGAGGTCAAGCACTGTCAGTAATAGAGGCGCTGCCGACTCCGAGTGGTGGTTTCAAGGACCTGCTGGATGCGTTGGAGTCTCGCTATGGAGAGCGACACCTGGAGCACGTGTTCCGCGCTCAGCTGCGTGATAGGGTCCAGCGTTCCGGAGAGGGACTTCAGCAGTGGGCCCTTGAAATCGAGAAGCTCGTCCGCAAGGCCTATCCCAGTGTAGATCCGGAGACGGTGGAAATGAACCTGGTGCAAGCATTCGTCGACGGCATCAGAGATATCGAAGTGAGAACAGCGGTGAGACTTCAACACCACACGTCTCTCAAGGATGCCTTGGCGAACGCTCTAGAAGTTGAAGCTTGCCGCCAGGATACGCGCCAAACTCATCGACTTCGTGAGATTGCGGAAGCAAATGAGGACGTCAAGGTCATTAAAGCACCCGTCGGAAGGAGTACTGGACCGATTTGTTATGGCTGCGGGAAAAGGGGCCATTTGAGATTAAGTTGCCCGCTGAGGAAGGAAGAAAAGAGGCAGGCAGAGGCTCCTGCCGCAAACGTCCAGGGAAACGAGCATTAGCCAGGACCGGGGGGCAGGTGCTGGCTAGAGAGGAGAAAGCCCCGACAATGACCATCTCACAAGACTGTAAACATTGCCGGAAGCAAGAGTCGAAGGAGGAGGTCGTGAAAGTGACTCGAATTTGTCCATTGGATGGATGGGAAACAGAAGCTATGCAGAAGGCCCAAGAAGAAGATGAGAACCTCAGACCCATCATGAAATGGAAGAAGGAAAAACACGATCAACCGGCTTGGAGTGAAGTAGCGTCCACAGGAGTGAGTACGAAAGCTTACTGGGCGCAATGGAACAGCCTGGTTCTGATCAATGGTCTACTGTACCGGAGGTGGGAGAAACCCAACGGTAAGGAAGAGCACCTACAATTGTTCGTGCCCAGAGCCAAGGTTAAAGATGTACTGCGGGAAACACATGACGGTGTTTCGGGCGGGCATCTTGGGGTAAATCGTACGTTGCAGAAGGTTCGTGCGAAGTTTTACTGGCTTCATTGTAGGGACGACGTACAGGACTGGTGCCGGAAATGTACAACGTGTGCCGCGGTGAAAGGTCCGCAGACCCGGAGTAGAGGGGGATTATGGTTGTACAATGTGGGAGCTCCCTGGGAGAGGATTGCCGTTGATGTGGCTGGACCGTTTCCACAATCAGAGTCCGGAAATAAATATTTCATGGTGGTGATGGATTACTTCACTAAGTGGCCTGAAGTGTTTGCCATACCCAATCAAGAAGCAATAACTGTGGCTACAAAACTGGTTGAGGAAGTGATCTGTCGATTTGGCGTGCCCCTGGAGATACACTCTGACCAGGGAAGAAATTTTGAGTCACAAGTATTTCAAGAGGTGTGCAAACTACTTGGAATGCATAAAACCAGGACGACGCCATATCATCCTCAGTCAGATGGAATGGTGGAGAGGTTCAACCAAACACTGGAGAGACAGTTGGCGAAGATGGTTGAAAAACATCAGAAGGACTGGGACAAACACATTCCATTATTTTTACTGTCTTACCGATCAGCTGTTCACGAAAGCACGAAGGAAACACCTGCTTTCGTCAATTTCGGAAGAGAGCTACGATTGCCTGTAGATTTGTTGACAGGAGGGTCACCAGATGAGCCGCAGAGTGTAACTGAATATGTAAGCGATTTGAGGGAAAGAATGCAAGATGTACATTCCCTAGTGCGTGAAAATGGTTTACATGCTAGTGAAAAGATGAAAACCAGATATGACCGTAAAGCTAACACGCCGCGTTTCGAAGAGGGTATGCTCGTCTGGTTACACAATCCAACTCGCCAGAAAGGGAAGTCCCCTAAGTTACAAAATAGGTGGGAAGGACCGTACAAGGTGGTCACTAGAATAAACGATGTAACGTACAGAATTCAACGCCAACCTAGAGGGGCTTCGAAAATAGTTCACATCGATCGACTTGCGAAGTACCATGGAAGCAATAATACTCGGGACGAGTATTAATGTAAGGAGGGGGTAATGTTACGACATCTGTTCGCAAGTAGGAGATAGGATTTGCCACTACTAGATTATACTAGATGGCGTTACTAGTATTTAATGAGTAAAAAAAGGAATGACTAGATGTTTCTCGAATATCGACTTTTCGAGAATGTGGTACTAGAACTTTCTGTAATATTCGCGTATTTGAGATTTGGCATATATAAAGAGCAACGCGTGCTACGGAGTTATTCGAGTGCGAAGAACTAAAGCGAGAACAAGCGAAATACTAGAGCGAAGAAATTAAATACGACAGTGCAGTGATATACGGATTACGGAAATAAGCTTAACGGTGTGGACAGTGTTACTATAACGGAGTAAATTAGTGTTGTTAATTAGTGCGAGTATCGATAGTTAATTATCGATAGTGTTTGTTGTGTTGTGTAAAGTGCGTTATTGGTCAATAAATATAATTACACCTTATTGCACGAAAGTGTGACTGGTATTTATCAAATTAAGAACCCGGTACGTAACAGTATTATCTAATAAAAATAATAAATGATAGAAAGTTAATAGTTGTTTTAATTAGCTGGATAATAGTTTATCCAGAGCTCTTAATACCCCTTTTCAAGATTACAGCCATGCATAGGTAGGAATCTAACCTTCCTTGAGTGTACTATTTTCATCTTTTTGGTTCAGTGAAGCAAATGAAACAAATATTATTTTAAAAAATTCTTATTGTTTTAATTGGACAAATAAAATTATTCTTTCTTTCGCTCGAATCCTTTAAAACATGTGTAATAAAAATGCGCTTTAACAAAATATTAACTCAACAAGGTGGCGCTACTAGCCATTTGATTTATTGCAGTTTAAATAAGCGCTTTTTGAAAACAATCATTATAACGTCACTCGTATTGCACTGTTAAGTTATGAATTTATTATACAATTACTTATTTATCTCCTAATACCTAAATATATAAATTACATGCAAAAATAAACTTTAAATGGAATTTGACATGGTTGAGTATTTTTAAACTTGTGAAGAACATCTTATAAAAAACTCATCAGTGTATTTGAATAAAAAACATTGAGCAATAAACTAAAAAATGCACTATAATCACTTATCGAACAGTTTATTTACAAAATGATATTTATCTAAACAAAATGTACAAAAAACTATTTAGGTACTAAATATAAAGAAATGTACAGTAAATACTTGAGTAACATCGTCTAAGTACAGTCAAGTTAAATTTTATACAATATTTTACAATTAAATAAAGAGGTTATACTTCACTAGTTCCTTAATGTTCAAAATGATATGCAACAAGCTTAAGCCTAGAAAGTACATTCCTTATAGTCGCGGTATCAGAATTTAAATAAATATTATTTAAAATTATGGCTTTCGAATTGTAGGAATATATTTTTGTACAAAATAAAAAAGAAACAGTTGAGAACTGTACCGAGTATAATATATTCATTCGATATATTCCTGAAATAACTTTATTTTCATTTATTTTATTTACATCAACTCTCGCAAATACTCTTAGTCCCATATTTCAAATATCTGAGATAAATAATTGCAAATGCTCAAATGCTGTTAACACCTTAAATACATATTTGGCACAACTTTTAAGTAGATTAGGAATAACTAATCTTAAAAACCAAAGAGAAATAAGGTGCTCTAGTCTTAGTTTCATACTGTTGAAATATTGTTTAGATCCTTTAATTCTGCCTAATATTACCTTATCAAGTCTTTTAACGTATACATTACAAAATAGTTGTTTTTTATGGATATTAGTTCAAAAAAACCCATATAAAATAACAACAACTCAAATGGCAATTAAAGTCAATAGAAAAACCAACATTGAAACTTAATAAACAACACGAAGAGAAATTATACAATAATCAACAATGAAAGGGGTTGCGAGAAAATGGCTATGAGCTAGTTGAATACCAATTGGTATTTGGATGCGCTGATTTGTCTACCGGTTGATGAGAATGAGAAGAATGAGCAGGATGAGCCTGTGGATGATATAAATGGAATGACGATGGAGGATGGAAGAATTGTGACTGATCCAATGATGAAGCGTAATCTAAAGGTCCAGGAACTGCCGAATACGCTTGTGGTTTTAAAGGCAACGGTGCCTCACCCAAATACGAATGTCTTAATGCTTCAGAATAAGCACTGTTATCGTAAGGTATAGCGTACTGTTGCTTATCTCTTGGAGATACCGAACCTGGAGGGGTCATCGCTGAATGGTAGTCAGCGTATCCACTATAAGCTAATGGTCCCAGTTCAGAACCTTTGTGAGCTAACTGTTCTCCATATCCTGAGCCTTCGCTGCCTGGAGGCGTCGGTAATGGTCCGTTCTGTCCATCTCCTGAATAATATCCGCCTGTCCTTCCATCTCCTAGGAAATTGCTTCTTATCACGCTTTCTCTATTAGCATATAGTTGTCTTAATAAGGCTGAAGCTGGAGTCGCAGTGTGGTTCCCCGGTATTTGTCGATTTAAGTGGTTAAGATGATGATTTTGAGTTCCTATCCACTGTATCGTCGATTTTTGCTGTTGTTGTTTCAATAGCGCATCTGTTGAAAAGTCTGTCGGCCTATGCGATATTTCTTTACCATCTATTCCTACTGGTGGCAAATGTTTGGACATGGCATTTTCTAGGTCTCTAACAGAAGTGGCATCTGAGGCACCTTCAGGAATTGAGAGGTTTGATTTGGTAAGATCACGCTCAACTGGAGACATGGTGGCTCCTGGGTTAGACGAGCATTTCTTTCTTGATTCTTCGTCTCTCTCTGATTCGTCATCGCAATCAGTAACCTGCTTTCGTTTTTTGAGTCTTCTAGCTGGCATAGGGGAAGTTCTTTCGTTATTTAGAACGGGTACTGGAGCATCATTGAGCCTTGTTAAATGAGGTACATCTGAGGATTGAACCGGGGCCGAAGAAGCTGACTCAGAGTTTGTGGGTGGTTCAGTTCTTTCTGTTGGGTGTCTTGAAGAGGGAGGAGGTCCGCCTGATGTATCCGAATCTGGTGGGCCGTTCTCCGGATCACCCGGTGCTTCTTCCCGTTTAACGCCTTGCACACTCTCTTCCATTTGGCAGCAATCCATCACAGTGTTGGGATATTCACGACCACTGAAACAAAATATCAATACTGTTTAAAACTGTAAACGGTCATTTTATTTGTAAGAATACGAGGGAATAATTTATGGTGAAAATGTATGATATGAAAGTATAATTTACCTGATGACGTAGTTCACGCAAATTATGTTTTGTTCTTCAGCGTTCTTAGATGAGCATACGACGGTAGCGCAGGTTTGCATCCAAGTGTATCCTCCTTGTTTGTTCATCAGTCTGTAGTAGTGAGTCAGCACTTGACCTTTGTTCATTACTGAAACAAAATGTATTATAAATATTTGTCCATCGCATTTCTTGTTAGACATCGCATAACTAAAGGTAAAATATTTGATAGTAAGACCAGATTGTGGATCCATTATGCAGTTTTAATTAGTCACTATGATTTTTAATTAGTTATTGAGCAACGATTTTAGATACATATACAGCACCACCTATTAAGTAACAATATTGATAGGGAATACAATGTTGCATTGCATTTCAACTGGACCTTGAACTACCTAAACAGAATCCACATTGTCTATATCATCATTATTTAAGGCAATGTTGACGTCCAGTGTTGATACGCTAGCATTTAAGGTTTATGCTACTGCATTAATTACATTCAATTCAATTTACAATGAGGGATCAAAGAACACGTGTATTGTGCTACGTGATTCATTAGTGCGTTGTGTGGTTCTTGGTTTTGTTGTTGTATTGTGCATTGTTAATTCTTTGCCATATAATAATTATCGGAGCATCATTTGGTTTGGCTCATTACCAATACGAGAAATTTGTAAAATAGAAGTCATATTTAGTGTGTCATATATTTGTATACCTTTTCGTTTTAATATGGTTTTTCTCTTAAGAGTAATACTAGTAATAGGTATCATTTTACGTTTAGACTTTTTTGATTTGGAAACCAAAAAGCACCTGTGATTTACCGTGATAAATTTTAGTAATATATTTAGTAATTCAGTGAACAATTTCATTAATATATTCGGCTATTAAATCAAAATGTTAGTCACAATCTCTTTAACATCCTCATTTCGACCATCAACACATAGCTTTACGACAATGTTAACTTTAATAATTTGACCATCAGAATTCCCAATGACAACAACAGCTGTAACCAAATCACCCGCTTTCTAAGCAAACATCGGGTCATTTATGTTAATACCGGCAATTGGTATTCTGGTGCGGAATCATCCACATTTGGCCGGCATCTAACCGCAGCAGTAAGACATTGCGAGTACAAACATTTTAAATTCAAATCAATGACTTAGCTTAGCTATCAACGCTTAAGGTGGCTAAGACGATACTATAAAAATCACTAGCTTGGTACCTCCGTTCGTGATCGGGGTTTTAAATAGCGGCCATCTTGTTTAAGTATGGCGACGGCAGCACAGGATACTAATTGCGTCATCATGTGCCTTTCCATTCATACGGACACTACTTTATATGGAGTGGAGAAAATAATTTATTTGGTGAGAACGGAAACAATTACATAGTTCTCGGTTACCTATTTGTACAGAGATATTGATCAATTACTTTGCGACTTCCTCACTTGACATATTGAGAAAAGGTAGCGCAGATTTCAATTGTGTAAGGAAATAGCTTCTCCTTAATAGATATTCAATTTAATGGTCAAGCACTATATATGTTAAACTAGTAGGCATAGTATTAAGAAATTCAAATTTTAACTGTCAATATGATCTATTCTGCGGTAAAAGGATGGTTAATGAAGGATAACAATGTTTTTCCTTATATATATTTAACTAAAATTTATTTTTACTTAAGTGTCAATGCGAGTGTTACAAATCCACCAAAAGAGTTTGTAGACTACACAAAAGTTACGAGAAGCTGACTCTACAAAAAATTAATAGATTTTATATAAGATAGGATAATAAGTAAAATTTCAACAAAAAATTGCGACATAAAAGTTGATATCAAACAACAAAGAATAAACCGCACTAGATCGCTTATGGCCATATCGTTCCAACATCTATAAAGATATTAAAGTACATACATTTCCCACGTCTTAGTCTCGAGAAAGGAAACCGAAATGAGTTAATATTATTATTCATATCACAATCCGTGAGGAAGACTTGATGGCGCTTCACGTCAGAATGGATTAAAATTGTATTCTGTTGACGGATGTCTATAAAAGTAATAAGGAGCCAAATTTTGAATTAAAAAACCCTGTCTGCGTGCGGCTTGTAATGTATAATAATGTATCTATTTACATGCATTGAATTATATGAGCGTCTTTCAGTTTGATATCTGATCGGAAAGTTTTGATTACTTTTTGTTGCTAATATGTAGTAAAAATTGTGAATTTCATTTTATTCGTTATTAATATTTAGAGTTTGGGATTATGACTTTCGTTGTAAAAGTTTATGAGTGTTTTTTTTACAGTAGTGGCTGAAATTTATCTTATTTAACTAAACATTTACTTTAAAGCAAATTTTGTTAAATCCTACACTATTTACATCGCCAGAACTTGCATTAAACTCTTAATATTCTGATCAAGACATCCAACTCAGCAACAATAAAGCCACACTAACTAGACTACCTGAAATTCAAATACTAATTCGTAGAACAATTCTCAGAAACCAACAGTGTAATGCAATAAATTTTCCTCGTAACACCCTAAGCAGCCGCTTCGAGGTGCCTGTCTTCTTGACATGAATTTCTAAAGGATCCGAACTGAATACAAATTGGGTGTTACGACAATACGCGAAGGATTTCACCGAGTTGAGACATCGATCGACAAAGGTCCATTTGATTATACACAAGGAGGACAATTGGTAAATTAAGATAGTACTTTATGTGATCGTAAAGCGGCCAAGAGGCCATAGGATTTGTGATACAAACATGTAGTGGCTGTTGAATGTAGAATTGAAAATTGAGACGTTTTATATCATGTTGTTATTTTATTGGTGATATTATGATGATGTAAATAAAATGGAAATGTAACGTTTATGTAACAAGTGCTGATATCACTCAGCGACTTTTACAAATTATCTAAGAGGTGTGTAAATTGCCTATGCACAAAGTAAGCCAAAACGATAAGCAAGGAATAAGTAATAAAAACTTAACGCTTATTCTATAAGTTAATTCATTGTCACTTGTACAAGCTTGAAATGAAAAGGGTACGTTTACGGTGTAGTTTTTTTTTCTCTAAGGCATTAATAAGTTTTATGCCACAGTTTCATGTTGTCTCATATTTTCATTTTATGAAAATACATCAGGTTTTTTTTTATCATTTGTTTTTATTTTTAGGTATTATAAATTTTTTGCTTTTCTATTTTGCAAAATTTCGTATAAATATTACACATTTTTGATACTAATTTAATAATTTAAAAACTAGTACTTACAATCTACGTGGCATTTTCTAAGTTTGTTCGCGTCTTCGCCATGGCATAGCGCGTACAAATTCTTTCCAGTAAGCTCCTCAGCCGTATAGCCTAATAGCTCCGACACCCTGCTGGGAAAACAAATAATATATCTATAAGAAACGATTTCTTTATTCTGACAAGAATATTTGGAGTTTTCCGAACAAAATGCAAAATATCTTTTATTCTACCATATTTTTCCTGAAATATGTATCACATTTATCAAAAATCTAGCCTTGTATTTTTTTTAAACTTCTTAATATTTTTTTATCCATATCATCTTTTACGCCTTTGACATTTTCGCCGTGTAGTGTCGGCTTAGAATAGCACTACCCCTTTTCTACCGATGGGTGTACGTAAGAGGCGACTAACGGTATTGGGGCTTTTAAGGGATTTTTGGGCGATGCGGTTGGAGACCCATCACCAACAACTTTTACTTTACCATCTTTTCCCCACTCAATTTTCCAAAAGTGGCTGACGAATTTATAATTCCTTAGCTCTGGCTACCCCTTCTAGGGATTTATAGCCGTGAGTATATGTATGTATGTATGTATGTACATTTTCTAAATATTTTACCAAGGGGGCTTTGATCTGCCCAAACATATCATTAGCCCAAACAAGATTATATCACAATATTAATTTCCTGTAATATCCAAAAATGCTGAAAAATTGTTTCATTTTGGGATTGAAACTGCAAGTACGTAAATTATTAAGAACCTATCCTCAGTATTTATTTCATCAGCTCTACTGAATCTCTGTTACATAATTAAAGGAATTTGACAATCCATCTATAAATCTATGCGTATTACAATATCCTTAATTATCATGTTAATCAGCTTTGTAGATCGGCTTAGAATAGCACTATAGATGTTTGTAAGAGGCGGCTAAGGGTGTTGGGGCTTTTTAAACGATTGTTGGCCGGTGCAGTTGGAGACCCATCACCAAAATCCTTTATAATAATATCTTTTCCCACTCAACTTCCAAAGGTGGCTGAGGAATTTCTTATTCCGTAGCTCTGGCTAGCCCTTCTAGGGATTTACTGTTTTGAGTGTGTATCATGTTTCTTATTACCTGGGCTCGCAGTGTGCTATCCTAAAGTCGAAGTTGATCCTCGTGACGAACATATCTGACTCTAGTCTGATCTCGTGAACCGACGGTGGTGGTAAAGCTATGGCTAAAGCCACCATCCCCAGGAGAGATGGTGGTGACTTTCGACTATGGGAGAACGTGTATTGAGGTCGGAGACGGCACAGCATTAGTACCACCTGGAGACAAAGAATGGGATTTATTATAGGTGTTTTGGATAACTAAGTAACGTTGTTGAGGCGAGGCGAATGATTACTATGACAGATAAAGACAATGTATTTTTCTATCAAAAAGGCAGGTGTCCGCAGTATGAAGAATAAAAGAGCATGTATGAAAAGATTGATGGATGTAAACGAAGCCAGAGAGGTTTGCCAGGATCGTACAAAGTGGCGATCGATAGTCTCTGCCTACCCCAATGGGAACTAACGGCGTGAGAATATGTATGTATGTATGTATTTTTCTATCGTTTTAGTGTCACAGTAACGTTAGAAATATTTCTGTTATATCCTAGAATTTTAGAATATGCATTTCAGAAGTGGTATTTTATGGTTTACATGGATAGAGAGAAGTATATTGTTATCCAGTATACAATTGACCTGAAGATATAAGAGCATGAGTCATAACGTAAAAAACTGAAAAGTATTTTTTTACTTTTAAAAAAATATTTCTAACGACATTCAGAATAATTTCGAACCCATAAAAAAGTTAAATCAACAATATTTCCGAAAACACACCAACTGTCGTTAACTCGAATTCGAAATTCAAACATCTAAAAAGTTTTTAATGCTCTCATTTTTCGCAACTCGTTTTCACGCCAGTAAATAGGATACGTGACGAGCCGCATGCAGCACAAGTCGAGAACGATATGGTTTTCTAACAAGAAAACTCTTTTGGACCCATTTGTCTTGTGGAACGACTTTCCGAGAATCGTGATCGGGACGGAGGTAAGAGATTAAACACCAAACTCAGTTGTTCGCCAAACGTATGAAGTATTTGGAAATTTTACCAATAAACCTATGCCCTGCAGCGTATTTGCCATATTAGTGTTGTAAGTAATGACAAACGGTTTCCACTAATTGCTTTACCGATATTCAAATGGTTTGCACGGGCCATTAAGATAATACTATGAGTAATTCGTATTTCTACAATTGGTTCAGTTATATTATCAAATAAAAGACTCCATAAATCAAAAGCTCTTGGAGCTAATAATAAAAACATAAGTTTACACTTTGTTGAAAGATATAAATAGCGCAATAAAACGGTTGTAAAATGAAATTCGCACCCCCAAATAAATCTATTATGATAAGTTTACGGACTCTCACAAAATTCGCGACTCGCTCTAGATGTAATCACAGTTTATGTTCTAACACGGAGTTGAGGAAAGAAATTATGGGGCTAAGAGTGAACCTTGGGAAATCCATTGAGAACAATTATTTAGGAAATCATATTTTAGACTCGTATTCAGTCCGTGGTTTTGGAAAATACAATATTTTTTTTGCAAATGTGTTAGATTGTCCATTTTCTTTAGTAGATGGAGTAGAAAAGTATTTTGTTAAAAGCAAGAAATACAAAACTGCATTCAATTTTAACACCGAATCTATTTATCGGACTGAAATGAAAGTAGAACAAACACATCTTTGGCTTAGTTAAAGTAAACTAAATCACCAGATACCCACCCGCCAGGTACCGTTTTCCGGATATGAAGTGGCATCCTCTTTGCTTCTTCCCACCTAAATTGAAAACGAAATTTCAGCGTATTTTTCTCTCACAAAAGATAAAGAAGAAAAATGTTCACAGCCAAGATATTAATGACTTTGCGAATTAATAACTTCACTTGCTGATAAAATGTCTCGCTGTTTCCGTTTGCATTTTATCATAACGTTTTTGTTGAAAAAAACTTGCTAACAATTTCATATCTGTTGTTGGTTTTATTTTGTTCTTTCTATTAAAACTTGGCTCAATATAATTTAAGTGTTTACTTGTATGTGTTTACTTAATATGTCGTTTTCTTACCCTATATCCTGAAGACTTAAAGTGGCATCCCCGTTTTGTGAGGGTACTTTTCATCCGTATGCAGAAAGCTCTATCCATTCCACGAAATAACGAGTTACTTGCAGCTAGAGTCATTTGTGCTGATACTGAAACAAAAGAAAAGGTTTGAATATATTATTTTCCTTTATAATGTCTATCCTCAGTGGCGGCAATAAAGTATCCTCACGATAATTTCTCTCACCATAAAACATTTAAACAAAAAATCATTACAATATGATTTAAGAATGATCCCGAAGAAGTCTTGGTTCTGAATATAAATTTTAACTTTAACGTCATTTATTGAGTGTTGAGCTTTTTAGAAAACGTCATGGATTAATTGATTTCACTCATTTTGATCTAAACACCGCTTCTCAAACTTTTCCAAAATCATTTAAAACATCATCAAGTCGAAATATTAAAAGCGTATTATTAATTTTCAATGTATTTGTTTGTTTTTGTAAATACACAGTTCTCATAATTTAAATAGTAAATGAATAATTTACATGATATTGGTAATATTTATGTACGGAAATGCTTGAATTTAGCCAATACCTGTATTTTTTGTATACAACCTCTTTTTTGATAGAGAGAAAGTTAAATTGAAAAAAAAAGAACATTATGTCACTATTGTAGTAGTGCGTTATGAAGTATGATATCAAGGTTTTGATAATAAGCGGTTTTATATTCCTTAATTAAGTAGTAGTAGTAAATAGTGTTGAAATAAGTGGGTGCTGTATTTTTTACTGCTTTTAGAATTTTGAAATCTATTGTAAGTTCGTACCATATTTATTTAAATATACAGTAGAAGGAAGTTAATATTATTTATGTAACTAAAATCAAGTGTTTGTTAACTTATGTACACTTATCGGGTATACTCTTCACGCTCTTTTTCCCAATAATCGCGTAATTTTGCATATTACCAAGTCTATTGTCAGCTCTAATGTTGTAACATTACACCATCACGATCTGACCGCTAAAATTTGATAGGCATTTTTTTTTGTCGACACAGTGTGTAATATTGAATCAATATGCGTTAACAGCTTATAACCGAGGCTGACTCAATAACTAATACCGTTTAGAATTGACCTTGTATTTTTTGTACTATGTACATTATTAGATTGATTTTTTCCCATTGTTATGGGCTTCTGTTGTATAAAACAAACGTTCAAGATGTAAAAAAACAATAGAACTAAAAAGTATATACCATTTAAAATTATGCTAGGAGTTATTCATAATTATTTGGCGTTGATTATACTGTACAAAAATCTTCTTATATTTTATCATAGCAATAACATGAAAGGTTATAGGAACATATATGTTTTGCACCTTTTCAATACAACCAACCAAACTTGTGAAATTTATTTTAATATGTTACGGTTTCTTTAAGAACCTGTACAATGATTAACAGTCTAAAACGATTTTTTGGTAGTCGCGTCATCTAGCAAGGTAGCAAATTAGTTTTAGTTAAGTTTTCAATTTAACAACCTCAGTGGTATGGTTGTCAACGTCAAAATCATTATGGACAGCTGCTAGACGCTTGTCAGTTGACAATGCATCTGTTTTTTCATCCGCAGCATCACCTTCTGTCTAATTTTCATCGACCGTCACAACACAATGCTTTGGATGTCACAGCATTCCATCCTGATTGATTTTTTACTCATCTTTTTTCATACGATACCAAATTGAAAAGTATCCCAATAAAACGTCGTCGTTCTCATGTTGGTAAATTAAAAGTTGTGTTAAAAAATAGGTCAGTTATGGTCGACCGTGATTTGGGGATTTCGTTCTTGTTGTTGGTTCGTTGAGAGGTCGACCTTGATTGATAACTTGCCTTAATTAATTTAGAGGACCGATTTTTTAATGGGGCTTAAGCTGTATAGATAGTAATTATACAATGTAAAGGTAATTAAATATTTTTTATCTCATAATGTTTTAACTTTTAACGAAACCCTTATTTTCTTACGTTAAAAAGCAAATACTTAATAACATGTGTTTATTTATTACTAGCTTTTTGCCCGCGACTTCGTCCGCGTGGACTAAATTTTTTGCATTCGCTTTACATCCAAAACACCTAAACACTATCACAACTTCTGTTTTTTCATATTTATATTCCCGCGGGCGTTGTAAAGAATATAAAGGACATTGAGGCTTTTTAAGTGATTGTTGGGCGATGCAGTTGGTAACCCATCACTAACAACCCTTATTTAACTATCTTTTATTATGTATTTTTTTGTTAGACAGCAACAAATAAAAATCTCTCTTTTCCCTTTTTTTCTTTTTCCCTAATCTATTTCCAAAAGTGGATGAAGAATAACTATCTATGAAGCTATGGCTACCCTTTTATGAGATTTATGCCCGTTAATATATACTCATTAATGATGGATAGATGAATTTCATAAATTCAATCGCACCATGTATTATGTTTCTAGATGAATAAATTACAAAAATCTCTATATTAACTTTCATTTGCTATTTCACAAAATCCTTTTTAATTGTTCAGAAAAATATGTAATATACTTTCAATTATCTTTATTCATACATATTCGCATAGTTGAATGTGAAAAAGAAGGATTAGTGCATCCTATTATTCTAACCTAACACAAAAGCAAAAAAAATACGCAAAAAGACTTTGACCACCCGGGATTCGAACCTGGGTCTTTCGTACATGGCGTTTACCAACGGTATACTGCTACGCCACGCAGTCATTTGTGTTAGTCTCAAATTTGTGATATCCTATATATCTAGTAGTCATACTATTGACAAACAATTAAATGGACAATTATTTCGATGAAAACGGATGAAACCCTTATTTTTTCCAAAAAGACTATTAATGAAGAGTCCGATAAAGTCGGTCGATGAAAAAATTGATCGTGTAAATATGGGGAACCATATAAAAGTTATGTTTTGTTATGCTCCTGTGGGAACCATTGCGAAATCCGGGATAAATTATATCCTATATGTTGGCCAGGTGTATAACCTACATTCATGCCAAATTTGATCAAGATCGGTCCCGTAGAATTAACGTGATGAACGGACATACAGACAGACAGACAGACAGACAGACATTTTTTTCAAAAATAGCAAATTTGGCTTCAGTATCGAAAATAAAACATATTCCACCGCTTTTTTTTTTCTTCAATGTACAGTTTTGACCTCGTTACAGTCTTATTATAGTATAGATAAATATTTGTAGATTATAGAATATTAACAGACGCAGTTCATAGTTTGTGATAAAAACGAAAAAGATGATACAAATTGAAGAAATCTTATTTAATTTAAGCTCGTTACAGATATATTTTCTCAATATCCATAACTGAACGGTCAAGAAAGTGGATTCTCACAAAATGACCAATATTTCACTTCAAATGCGCCAAGGGAACTAATTCAACTGATGAATGAAACTTAAATTGGAATTTATTAATCAAACTACAATAATGAATACACTGGCGCCCCATAGACTGTCATAAGGTACTTGTAAACCGTGAATAATGGCAAAAGGCACCTTTTAATCTAATTTCTAACAGCTGAAGTTTCCTAAAAGTAATTTAACGATTAGATATAGTGGGTGAAGTGAAATTAATATTGTCAATTGCAAGTGCAATGACCCTAGGAGTTCGTTATATTATTAAGTATGAAGTAAAATAGAAAAGACGTTTTTGCCGCTAAATATTGATAATTCAATTACGTACTTTTTGTACCTACCCATTTACAGTTTCGGTATGGTTTCATTGATATTGATAGATCGATACAGATTGATTCTTGAGATAGAGACGTAATGACAATTTTGATCATGAGAAAACTAACATTTTAGTTTTTATTACAACTTATGATTTTAGCTATTTGATGAGAACACTACGAAAAGTGTCAGTGTTCTTTTTTCCATATTTTCCTTCCTTACGTTCATTATTAATGTCCTAATAGTATAATCACAAGCTCTATAGGTATACCCCGTTTCACGTATTGTACTTCCAAGATTAAGTACCTTATTTAATTTCGCTGTAAGTGTTTCTTGAAATAGCAATACCCTATCTTGTTCCCTAGATATCATAAAAGGCATTAAGAGTAGTCATGTTTTTTTGGTGAGTTACGATTAAAGCAGGAAACGGATGAGTAATAAGACATTACTGGCTCTATGTTAATGCTTAGTATATTATTTAGTAGTGTTACTATAAACCTTCCCAAAAATTAATATAAAATGACTCATATCCAGAATCTCTGACTAAGATTAGGAACAAATCTCTCACACCCCAAAGCTCCTATTGTAATATCAACCATTTCATACAAATCAAACTCACCATCAGGATTATTAGTCCCATGCTGACTTCCCTCCTCACTGCCCGAAGCTGGACTGTTCAGGCCACCTCCAGACCTCCCAGCCAGCGACAGACCAAGCTGCTCAGCTATTTCTGCGTGGTCCGCTTGGTGAACGTAGTCGAAGATACTGCTTCCAGTCATCTCGACCTGATGAAATAAATTGTGAAATTAATAAAAAAATTAAAACTGGGATTATTGAAATTGCGAAAAGGGCGCGGCTTTGCGCACAGGACCGTAGCAGTTTTAGGTCGAAGAATTCTAATATTTGAGATATTTGGCAGATGACTATTTTCAAAGACAAGTTTGATTTTGATCCTTCAAAGGTGCATAGGGATTGTCAAAGTAGGCTAGGCTATGTTTTGGTGACTCGTTTCTTTATCTTTTAGCTGACATGATGATAATGATGATTTTTAAATATAACAATTGTTAATATATGAGGGTTCAAGCGCAAAAAGCAAAAACTTACTTCGGATCGTCCAAAGTGGAAATCAATAATATAATAATAGTCTACCTACCCCAATGAGAATGTATGACTTGGCTATGAGTAAGTATTAAAAAAAACACCGTTTTGTCACAAATTTATGTAAAGCCTGACACATATACGACCGCTTATCTACCCAATCTTGAAATCTTCGGCATTTTTAAACTAATCTAAAAAAAACAAAAGATTAAGCAAACTACCATCGTAACGTAAGATCATCCACAAGTAGCAAGCAAAGTTGATGTTACTCATAGGTTTCATTCATACTCTGAATGGACTCCAAGATCACGTACCGTGCGTGATGTTACGAACCAAAACGAAGGTCTACGTGAACAAGTTCCTAACGGCGATGAACCTTGTCATGGTTATGAATGAACGGATGGTGTTATCGTGCATCTTGGGGCAGGTGATGTTTTCTTAGAACAAAAGTGGTAATAAACACTAGGTTTAACTAAACTTTATTATAGACCAACTGCTTTTATCTGCTTTACTATAATGAAACTGAACCAGGGTAAAAACTAGTCCTTCAATGTAAAATCTTCACAAGACATTTTATATAATACACTATCGATATTAAAGTCGAATGTAATGTTATTTTCAAAAGCTTTTTCTTTGTCAAAGGCATTAGGGAAGTTTATATACACCCAGTTAACATCTAGAACAACAATGCAGTCTATGCGGAAGTAGTCGCGAGCAAAAAACTAGTAAGCAATCACAATATGACTTCTGTGAAATTTCCAGCATGATTATTAAATTTAAAAGGACTTTACCAGAGTGTTGGTTTAAAATTTAAGTCACGTATATCAGAATTTCAGTTAAAGTCACCTGTCAAAACTTTCACGCTGACCATATACAGCAGCATGCAAATAGATGTTCAAATAAAATGTGTATATCAAAATATAATTGTGGGATCCTATTAGGCATTCAGGAGGTGCGTATCCGTGGTCGGACCACGCATGTGAATGTCTAAAACAATGGTGACATTACGGTGGTCGCTTCTGGGAAAGAAACTAAAGAGTTTATCATTTTATAGCGATTTGCTATTGTGATTATAAATTTTGTCGGTGATTTTTTTCAAACCCATAAAACAATTGACAAAAAACTTATTGACGATTCCAAACAAACCTTGCTGATTCTGAAAAACTGCCTCAACAAAAAACGCTCATAAATAAGTTTTATAACCTTTTCAATATCGTATGAGATACTTTATGTGTTGAGGTACATAAAGTATGTAGCAAAAATGATAAATTGAATAAAGAAACAAAAACAGAAGACGTCACGTAAATAATTTGGAGAACGGACGAAGGAAAGTCAAAACAAAAAATAAAGAATCCATTTTCCATCTTTATTTCGGGGAGAAAATATGATTTGCCATTGTCTACGTTATCAACGGCAATATCGGCTTTTACAGCTTGGTAGCTGAAAAAATACGCTTCGCTGAATTTAATATAGGGTTCACTAACACATTCTTGTTAGACTCCTTTATTTACAGCGAAGTTTATGTATTTTTATGTGTATACACGGACGTAAGACGTTTGTAGTGGGATGTATGTGTTGGCAAGGTGATTTTGTCTAGGAGTCGGAGTCTACAGGGTTGGGTGTGTGTGTGTGAGAGCTAGGGGTGTTGGTAAGGAAGGCTGGTACATTAGGATGTGCTGCACGCGCGAGCCTCGCCTGAAACGTGACCAGCATATCGTATCCTCTCTTTCCCTCCTCCGTTCATTTGTTTCACTCCTGCCCGCGCCATGTTGGAAACGCGAATTTTTCCCCGTTTTTGGATATTTCAGCCCGCTTTTTAATTTCGTTATGCCACTTAATTTCTACAAGCATACACTTTTTATGTTGTGTAACATAATTTACGTATTTCGAAATTCCATTTGGGTGGAAAATAAGACATTTGTAAAATTTGTACCAATTAGTGTCTTATATTCTGGAATTATTTGGATAGTAACTAATTCACTTTCATAAATTAATTTATCATCATTTTTTATTTGTTGTTTTTATTACTTGATTGTTAGATAAAGAGTTGCTTTATTAAAAAAAATAAGAATTAACAACCAGTTTAATAGAATAATTGATAGCAGTGCCCACTTTTCCGACAGAAAATATATTTTGCAATGAGCTTATCCCAAAAACCGACTTCTTCTAGATATCGAAAAAGTATTGATCTCAATAGGAAGTTTTGCTTTAATGTATGTTTATGTACCAGTTTCTATAATTATTTAATCCACTTCTATAGAACGTTTTCCCACCAACAATAAAACATGGTGTACATCCACCAAGCTGCAGTCCCATGAAAAGTTCATTCATATGTGTGACACAGCTAATCTGATGTTTCGGTGTAACATCCTGCCTAGGCAGATCACAGATAACTCTTTCACATGTGACCATTTTATATCTCCTACGTGAGTCTAGTTAAATCAGCCTATTTATCTGTTATATGCCGGAAGTGTAGATAGATTAACTTATTCTCAAGTGATAGGCAAAGCTTCTTCAGTAAGACTATATCTGTACACATACACATGTTTAAGCTAGAAATTTTCGTTTTCTATGCTAGTTTCGGAAAAATATTTTTCATTTCTGTCAAATCTTAAGTATTTTAACTACAAACTACAATACTAAGAATATTTATATCATTGTCATATAAACCGATAAAGGTATTTAACTTGATATGGACTTGAAAAAGTCTTTGTAACCGACCTTCCTATAATAACGGCTATGAAAATTAAAAAAGGGTAGTTAAACAGCAAATTAATCATAAGCTACATTCAGAAATACCTCTGCAACTTTTTAGCGTACTCTGACAATGTCGTGTGATACCCATTTTATACATACATACATATACTCACGGCTGTAAATTCCTAGAAGGGGTAGCCAGAGCTAAGGAATTAGAAATTCCTCAGCCACTTTTGAAAAGTTGAGTGGGGAAAAGATGGTAAAATAAAGGTTGTTGGTGATGGGTCTCCAAACGCATCGCCCAAAAATCCCTTAAAAGCCCCAATACCGTTAGTTGCCTCTTACATACACCCACCGGAAGAAATAGGGTAGTGCTATTCTAAGCCGACACTACACAGCATTTTATACACGACATATAAACCTTTCAACTCAAAATATATTATATGTATTGAACTTACTTGTGATAATCCTAAATATATAGACACAGTTTCAGATATGTACAGGAATCTCCCATCCGCTGCTACTGATAGCGCGAAACCATCAAGAGACTGCAACAAAAATAAAATTTATATTAAATCTCAACTGTTAAAAAATATTGTATATATAGTTTCAGCTGCGTTTACCTTCTACCTTGTTGGTCAATTTTAGCTATTGAATATTAACACTGCCTAGATTTTTTTCAGTATGGTTTGAACTAAACTTTAAAAATAGGAGAGCTTTGAATGTGAAATAAAAAAAAATACCTTGAGATTTTAAAATCAATTAATTCGAGCAATTAATCTATAAATATTATTTCGTCAAAGCCTTAAATTACAAATATTTCTTTTTCTACTGTTGAGCAGTTTTAATTTCTACTATCAATTTCTATAAATAGAAATGATATAAGAAATGTTTATTTTCATTACTAAAATTGGTGTAACATTAAAATAAAAAATATTTTATAATTTTACGGTTCATGCGCAAGCGCCTGCTGAGTACGGACCAGCAGTTTGTGTAGCGACAGGAAAATAAATATTCTAAGATTCTGAGGAAAGTCCTAAGATTTAAAAAAATCTAATTCTTAAATTTCATTTCCGGAAATTGAGGAATTGAAAACGTAGTTGTTTTGTTACAATTTAAGTAATAGGCTATTTGACTGTAATAAAAATATACATTTATTTTATTTCATTAGTCTTAATATTAATTTTTTGGAGCAATATGTAATAATGCGAGATAAAAATATTGCATTATTTCATTAAAATCCGTCTTCTAAAATAAGTATTTTTCATGCAACTGTGACGTGATTAAAAACGACGGTGATTGGCTATTTCTATAATGACGTAGATTGCACATAAACAGACTGTGTATCGCTTTGCTCATTGGTGTTTAATGCGGAATTGACGTCATTTGTGCTACAGCCGCCATATTACAAAGTCGCGTTTTCGCGGCACATTTGAATATTGCATTTTCTCTTTCGATTATTTAATAAAATAGCTAAAATGAAGACAAAAAAATTAACACCGTAAGATAGTTTTCAAAACTTAGTCAAATAGCCTATTTCCCTAAAATATGATTTTACCTTTTCCTTAAAATAAATTTTTCCTTTTCCTTAAAATAAATTTTTCATTGCCGTGGTGTGCTAAGTTTTGAAGCCATATATTTTTATTAATATAGTTGGTTTTCCATTCATTCTATATATATTTGAGAAAACACTGGAATAATACTCCTTAGAAGTATAACAGTAAAAATATATGATTGTACTTATTATGAGTTTTTTAAATAAAAGCTAAATACTCAAATTATTTTGTAACATATTTACCTAATTAATTGTAATGTCCGAGATAACTTAAATCCAGAGAGAGACAAAGAAATTAGAGGTTTTTATTTCCTTTTCTTTCTAATTAACTAATTTTTAACAGTCGCAGAATTGTTCTATTTCTGCTATCGCTACACTGAAAGTAAAACCGTCCAGCATTCGAATCAAATACCCGTCTATATTTCTTTAAAAAAAAACTAAGTCAACTGCCATGACTATGTTGAACTGATGGTTTGATGATTGAAGAAAAAATAGCTTATTGATCATCATCAACCAACTAATGAGACGCACGATTGACAACGCGGGATTCATTACCTTTTTGTATGAAATCTGCATTCAAATTGTATGATAGAAATGAATTTGGAACAAAAAAGTTAGAAAGTGTGAGGCTGTTTAGTAGTTTTGTAATGAGTTTCGGTTTTAAATGTACCATCAATACATAATTGTTGCATTTATGGGTTCCACAGGGAGTAATTCTTCTAAACATCTATGACATTTTGTCGTCTGGAGTTAATATTTTCATTAAATCCTAGATTTCTTAGTTCACTATCCAATTTATACCTCATTAGTACATAAAAGCTATTATACTATTTTTTGCCATTACACATAAATTGAGTTAGCCAACATTAGGATTATGCTTGTGTAAGATTTTGAATTGATGATAAGCTAACCATATTTTACCGCTTCAACTATGTAAAGTTGCATTTGCATACATTTACAAAAATGCTATAAAAACTAAGAGCAAATCTCACGTACGAACCAATTGTCGAGTGAAACCACAGCACCCACAATATTATAATAACATCGAAATAGATTGCACAAATCGATGTTTACGTGATCTCGAATACGGAATGATCGATTTTTTCATTGAAACACTTCACAACAAAAACCCTTTGGACTCCGTTAATAGTACAACCGCGACAATACGTGTGCATTCGATTAATTTTAGTTATGAAATTCAGTGAAATCGCTCATTATTGGGTTTCGCAAAATATCGTACAGACAACAATAGATGTTTGTTTGTCAAAGTCACAGTATTTTCACTGAACCGCCGACCTTATCTACTTAGTAATAAGAGATATAATAAATGGTAGTTAGAAATCTTTGTCGTGGCCTAAACTACAATAGATATATGTTGCAGTAGCCATTGTCCAAATGGCTTTTCATCAAGATTGTATTGTAAAAGCGTAAAGTAGGTCGATTTAATTACACAATCGATCAAGAGCGGATGTGATCTTGAAATACATTTAGTATAAAAGATTTTACAAAAAATAACATAACGCGTAGAAAACTTTCAATGCTACAGAAAGTGTTCGTTTAGGATAATTGAAAATAGTAAAACTCGATCATTCAGTATATCAATCACTTTCAACGTGTGGCATATGTACCTACTTGATACTACCACAGATAATATAATACTATACTAGTATACTACTAAGTTATTTAGTACTTCTGATGTTTGGAAAAAGCGTAGGTGACGTATGTACATTTCAAACATCAGAATATTTAGCCTTAAACATACATTGTCGGTTTAATTTTGAAAAATAACTGGAATCAAGTTTTATGCATATTATTACAACTTGTAATTCAAACAAAACAAATCACACAATAATCTGTTGCATTAGATAAACAGCCTACACCAATATCGTAACAGTTATTATACTTTAATCTGTGGTGCAATGACGCGGCAAATTCCGTATCGCTTTTTATTTGTTCTAGTTTTTAATCACAATAATGAATGGGCTACCTGTTGGTGTGTACAAGCAGTTTGTATGAACAAATGAATATGTATGAGGCTACTTCTTTGGGAAAGTCACTGTGATTTTGTTTAACTAGGGTTTCTGCGGAACTATATCATGTGGGTATACATACCGTATAGGGAAAAAGTAAATTTTATAATAATTAAGGGACAAAAAAGCAGGCGTCCAAAGTATGAAAAATAAAAGATCATGTATGAGAAGACTGATGGATGTAATCGAAGCTAGATAGGTTTGTCAGGATCGTACAAAGTGGCGATCGATAGTGTCTGCCTACCCCAATGGGAACGAATAGTATGAGTATATGTATTTATTTATGTAAGGGATAAAATTCGATGTTCATTATAAATAAAAATTGATATTTCTACTTTGTCATCCGTTAGAGGAAAAGCTTTTCAAATTTTGACGGAAAATTATTTTGATGAATAGACATTTAAAGATGAGTTTCAACGATTACTTTGATAAGTGTCGAATATGTAATAAATCAAATCAAATTTACCTGAAGTATATGTGTTCCTTGATGTTGTTCAAATAAATCTACGGCGAGACCTAATGCGGATCTCCTATTTGGTGCACCTGAAACAATTAGAAATATTTGTTATAGAAAATGAGCATTGCTATGTACTGTCGGGTTCAAATACCACTAGCATATTTCTTCTCATGGGTGTCGTAAGAGGGAAGATGTGGGGGTTTTTTAATTGATTCACATGTCACATGCGATTCAAAAGTATTAGTAACTTTGCCAACCCTCCGGGGATGCACGGTGTCATCATTTTATTCCTGCGTATGGAGCCTTTAAATTAACATATGTGTTTTTATTTAATTTAACATATACATACATATACTCACGGCTATAAATCCCTTAACGGGGTAGCCAGAGCTTTGGAATGAGAAATTCCTCAGCCACTTTTGGAAGTTGATTGGGGAAAAGATGGTAATAATAAATGTTTTTGGTGACGGGTCTCCAACCACATCGCCCAAAAATCACTTAAAAAGCCCCTATACCCTTAGTCGCCTCTTACGATCACCCACGGGTAGAAATGGGGTAGTGTTATTCTAAGCCGACACTACACGGCGACGACATTTAATTTAAAGACACATAAAACACTTGGAGAACAAAGTCATGTCTACACCAATCTCCATACATCCCTAACCCTTTAACGAAGCCTGTTACTAGGAAATAGAGCCTTCTTCAGCCAACAATAAACAAGCTACCGTGTCCACCATTTTGTTTCATCTGTCATCCCGTAGATGCTATCAAGCGGTGTTGGGTTTCGTCTTTGCAGCCACTGACAACTTTATGAACCTCTATGCTCCTTGTTACTCTGTGTTTTTATGCGGTTTCTTTTATTGTATTTGGGTCAAATGTATTTTCTTACTGTTTGATGTGTTAATAATATTTTGAAATAAATACACATACTAATATTACGGCGATGACTTTTATTGTATGATGTTGATGTTTTAATAATATGACAACATACAAATTCATTCTACTATTATGGCTTTGGTGTTATAAAGGAAAATAGTTATAGACTGATGATAGATCCAGCAGTCTGTGGTGGGGTCCTCAAGTGTTTGTTATATTCTTACTATCCCCAAACTTCCACAAAAGTAACATAAATATACATAAAAGAAAAAAAAAATACGAGATAGTTCCGTTCATTTAAATTTAAATTTTTATTGCATAAAAAGTACGTTTCTGCCTATCCCAAACAGCAACTATGGTCATCAAGGTTCACCGCCGTCACGACCATCACGACACCTGACCCAACCATGTCACCGGCTCGTGTTCGAGTCCGTTTCGTGATCATTTCACTTTGCTTACACACGCTTGTGTAATGGCAGTCAGGCTTTGTAGGGTTATGAGGTTTTGGCGGTAGCTGATGGTTAAGATAAAGAGGCTTCGTCAAGGACAAAAAGACATTTTACTTTTTTTCTAAGAGTGTAGTTTGTCTTTTTAGTGCTAAAATAATTTATTTCTATATAATGTTGCTAAGCTACTAATTTAGAGTTTAAGTTGTAAAATTATTTTCTCATCGATATTGAGAAATCTAAGGCCCCACTTTTGTCTTCTACTCCTCCGTCTTTCTAGAAAAAAATCAGAATGCTTCACATATCCACAGTTCCCACAATCCAACATACATTATTAAAAATAAAAACGTAACGATAACAACACATAAACTTAATACGTTTTTTCAAGCGTCAAAAAACATATTCGCTTGCAACTAAAAAGGCGAATAAGTACAGTAAAGTTGGTTATCTCGAAACCCCAGATTTACTGATCCTGGCGCGGCGGCGTGCTTTATGCGTTCTTGGACAAGATGGCGTCTTGTACACAGCTTTGTTATGCCGACACTAGATTTATTTATTCATCTTGTTGTGCGCACCTAAGTAGAAAAGTTGGAAGTTGTGGCGAATGATAGCACTACTTGCTCTCTTATAATGGGTCGATTTAGGACTTTATTCACTACGAAGTTTGAACCTAGCAGTTAGTCGACTAAAGACATCTACTTTTGAAATATCTAGAACGCGTCACCTCACAGTACTATATATTGTTAAACGCAACGAAAATGGTTTAATTGATTTTGATATAACCTTGATGTGTATATTACAACTAGGAGATATTAAGTAGGTCTGAGAATAGAGCGTTATATTTTTTAATTTTATTTGAATAAGTGTATCTCATAACTTTCGCGTCTATTCGTCAAATTAAATAACTTAAACACTAAAAAAACTAGATTTAGTTTCACAAACACCCCTTTCATCAAATCATACAAATGTGAGTAGAAAATTGGCGACTACAATAACACTGAAAGCCTCAACAAGAGACAACAATTTAAACCTAACACATCGTTTTAGTCCCTTTGTCATACGACCACAACCCACCGCACATTAACTTAGTAATCACTTCCGGTGCAGTTGACCAATCATTTGCAATACAACCTTTGTGTAGGTTTAGGTGGAGATCTATCGGAAACTAGATTTGCAAATTTGTAAGCTTCTATACTAAATACTTAGCTGTGTAGTGTCGGCTTAGAATAGCACTACCCCATTTCTTCCGGTGGGTGTACGTAAAAGGCGACTAACGGTATTGGGGCTTTTAAGGGATTTTGGGCGATGCGGTTGGAGACCCATCACCAAAAACCTTTATTTAAACATCTTTTCCCCACATAACTTTCCAAAAGTGGTTGAGGAATTTCTAATTCCTTAGCTCTGGCTACCCCGTTAAGGGATTTATAGCCGTGAGTATATGTATGTATGTATGTATACTAAATAGTAAAACGAAACTCTATTAGTATATACTTTTTAAGCCACAAAAAATAATAATAACATTCGTAAATACTTATACGTGACATATCATCGACATGAAAACATAACATAACATAAACGTTCACGCCGTTTATCCCCGAAGGGGTTGGCAGAGGTACCAATACTTCTGAACTCACATGGCAGCGCCATATAGTGTCCAGAGAAGGTACCCACGTTTTGCTTAGACAGAGTACTCACGTGATAGGGGGCAGGCCTATCACTGTTTTGTACGAATACACTGTCCATGACTAAGTACAACTCAGCCATGTGGGTTTCCTCACGATGTTTTGCCTCACCGTTAACAGCCATGATAAATGAACTGAAAGCTATGTAAAATAACGGATCGCTTGTATCATTCTTATTCTTTTCCAAATGATAAAACAAATCAAGCAGTAAACCAAGATATTAAGAGACTGCATATTTCATCATTAAATGGTGTAATTTTTTCACAAAGCTCCTACTAATATCTGCTAAGTCTTCGTATAATTTTCTCATTATCGCCCGCCCCTTAACTTTTGTCGCTAATGTTATTGCCGTAGCTTATAGTTTGTTACAGGATAATTGGTAAATATAGCAGGATGATTTTTATATTAAGGCATGCATCTTCATACCTTGCATTCATGGGAGGATAGCAGAGATACTGTTTCAAACTGACTGTTTTTTTTAAGATTTATGGATATAGTACACAGAAGAAGTTTTCAACAATGAAACTGTAAAAATGACTGTACTGTTACGGGCTATTAGCTCGACTAATGCCTTAATATAGACTCACTAGATTTTATTTTAGTCGTAGTTACTATACGGCTTTTATGTTGTTTATAAGTAAAGCGATATCTTTAATTGTTCTATATTATTCAGAGCCAGTGGTAAAAATTCAAATTTCTTAATTCAATTATAATATGATTTCACAAAGAAAACAATTTCTTCCTATTTGTAAATGAAAAAGGTTATAATATTTTATATTGTAAATGAACGGGCATTTATTAAAATTACTCAAATAAAACCAAGTTAGATTGTCAGTTTAACATGAAATTGTCTTTTTTTTTCTTTATTACTTGTCTTCGACATTTAATGTATTGGTAATATCAAAATAAGGGTAAAAACCACGATATACCAGCCAATCGACCTGACACCGCCACCCTCCAACCCTACGATGCAAAGATATTTCTCGGATAGTAAAAGCAATAATTTGGCCGCATTTGTCCACTTTCGACATGTGGTGAGTAAAGCTAACATTGACCGGGGCCGAGTATTTTCACAGGACGAAATTAAATAAAACTCGCTCACTAATAGAGGAGGGTTGGCAAAATGTGAATTTTCTCTAAGATTGCTGTTTTTTGTATTTATCTTATCTATAGGCTTAAACAATTTTCTAAACATTTCTTTTAGCATTGCTTTTTTCATATTTTTTTTATATAAGGTATTCTATTTATTCAGCGTTCTAAAAAGAGATAGCAATGACTCTAATAAAAGTTTTAAATTTGAACTTATCATTAAAAAATATTCGTGATTGGAAACCCAAAACCGACGGTCCTTTATTTTACAGTCTTCTATTCTTTTCACGTGTGATTTCTATTAGCTTATATTTTATTTTCAACAATTTCTCCGTCCTTTGATAATCTCAGCCGAAAACATACAACATACATAACAAATTTAAAGAAAAAACGCGCACTATTTTTTTTTCGATTCTATCATTGTTAACCCTCCACCGCAGTTACCCTAAAAAATTCCGCGCAACTATGGAAAGCTAGTGTTGATTGCGCCCTCTGGGGACGCGGCTACTTGACCGGAACTTCTCTGTCTAATGAAGAATTACCGTCTTTTGTGCGAGCCTCTCGAATTGATGCTTAGGGTACTTATTGATTGCCTACCTATTTGGTTTGGGGGCTTGGAGGAATTCGTTTTTTATTTTGCATTTATTGTTCGGTTTTGTTTCCTATTTATTGAGATACTACGTTTTCATTTGTTGAACAACAATAATAACTATAATGTAAATATTTTATTAAGTTCACAATTTGAGACGGATTGGAATATTATGATATAAAAAGATAAAAGTTATTCATTTGTCACCAAACACATAACAACATCGAAAAATAATACAAATTAAATACAGATAGTAACAAAAAGGCAAAGTACTTTAGATAGGTTCCCAACATTATCCCGCAGTACATTGGTATATAGTTCATTCACTGACTATTTTGAGACATTAATAACTACAAAAAAATTATACGATAAAAGTAAGACAAAATAAGCCAACTGATCATAAATAGCCCCAAAAATCACATCTGCGAATTGTAATGAATTGTAACTGGGCAATTATTCGGATGGTCAACCCTTCAGGCTCGGCCGCGGGGTCCGTCGGACCTCCCCGGCGAAAAACGATCAATACTGAATAAAAATAACAACAAAATCCCGGAAAATAATCGAGTATTCGGGACACGTTCCGTCAATACTGGACTAGCAGTGATCATTGTGATACACTGACCACTCCTGTCAACGAGTTTAATAAAATGTATATTAAAAATATTTTTCAAATTTAATTCTAAGCTTAAATTGAACTAATATACTAAAAAAAAGTTATGTAAAATAAAGCTAAACTGTACATTAAATTTTTTGAATCATTATAGCAAAGGGGAAGATAAATAAGAGAATCAAAAATAATTATCTTTGATGATAGTTATGGTTATACACTAAAACTCTTGCTGTTTATGTAACTTCAGGAATTAAGAAAATAAATTATTTTTTTTAGTAAACTACTAGTCTACAATATCAATAGTCAGTAACTAAATGCACCTTACGAAGGCAGACACAATGAGCGAAATTCATATTTTTATAGATATTACAGTGCATAAAAGGTTTTGCTGCTATATTAAAAGCTATTGTGTGCTGCAGTTTTAAAAAAGATGTGCATATTTTGGTCCCAAACAATGTTGATACAATTTTGAAAATGGTATGATTTTATTAAGTTACAAGGGAAAACAAAGAAAATTTTATTAAAAAAATACAGGGTATGACAGTTTAAACTAAATATGAGATAACGCTTAATGGAAAAACAAAATCAGTCAGAATGTGAAAAAACTGAAGCACTTAATTTATATTTTGAAGACCCTATTCAATTTTTATTCTTACTAATAGCAAACGAAATAGTCGTTAAATAGTATATCGGCAAATATATTAAGAAGTAATATAATTCATAGCATTAACTAGGATTCTCTCACCATTAATAATGCATAAGATAAATACCAAACTAATGAAAAGAAGAATTAAATCAACCCGTAAGCACTGAAAGCGAGAAAGCTCCGTATAATAGGTGTGGGGTCACGCACGCCACCTCATTATTGAAAGGGTTAGAAGGGTTAACTTGTAAGATCAGGAATTCCGGTAGAAGGGATATTGACTATGAGAAAGACTCCTTTCAATTTAAGAAGTTGTGTGCCTGTAATTACTGGTTTTAATACTCTTATTTTTTACCTATTCCATATATCTACTAAACATCTATTAAAGATAAAATGTGATTCTGCAAATAAAAGGTAACTTTTATAAGATTTAATGATAAATTTATAATTTTCCACGCTGAACAAGTGCAGGTTGGTAGACTAAGGACTAGTACTGCAATAGTAGACGGGAACGTTGGCTTAGTGTGCCATTTGAAGCACAGAATTATCATAATTTTCATGATCAGGGGATTTAGATCTCAATTAATACAAGATTTTTAAAATCCTTGTCAAAGTAAGTTAAATCTGATAAAATTCATCTATAAGTTTACGCCCCGGGAATCAAATCTGAGTCTTCGGAATATAATTTTACGCAACGCAAGCATAGAGTAAGAAAACATGTTTCTCACTACGCACATAACCTGTGTTCTGTCGAGACGGGTCTGCTAGACACCAACCTTGTTATTTATTGTTATTTTTCTATTTCGCCGAAGCCAGCAGATGTGATATGATTTACGCGGCCCGTATTAAGGAGTGAATGTGAGTTATGGCGAGGCATACTGAGACAACGGTCAAGAGAATGGATTTATTTT
Source organism: Bedellia somnulentella (assembly GCA_963576735.1). NCBI lineage: Eukaryota > Metazoa > Arthropoda > Insecta > Lepidoptera > Bedelliidae > Bedellia > Bedellia somnulentella. The sequence continues at coordinate 4,101,598 of OY755191.1, forward strand.
TGTTTGTTGTGAGTGTGTTCGTAAAACATAAGAGGTAGTGTAATCAAATGAATTGTTAGAGGGTTAAAGTGGTGCTTGAGATTTAGGTGATGAGATAAATTGGAAAACTTATTTGGATAGTTCTAAATATTCATCGAAGTTTTAATTTATACTTTCTTACTTATTTTATAGCTTATTTTTTATGAAACTTCTGTAGTGTAATTGCGGTAACTGAGATAAATTTCAGAGAAGTAATTTAACTTTTATTATTACCATCTTTTCCCCTCAACTTCCAAAAGTGGCTGAGGAATTTTTCATTCCTAAGCTCTGGCTACCCCGTTAAGGGATTTATAGCCGTGATTATATGTATGTATGTATGTTAACAGTAATTAAAAAACATGATGACGTATAATACCGACATAAAAAAAGGACTTAAAAGCGGATCAATGTAGAGCATTTTGCTAACAAAACCTAAGCTTCCATTTAACCAGCCAATAATTCAAAGAAAACATATTTCTTTCACCTCAACTTCGCAATATTTCTCTATACACACGAGTACAAGACATAGATAAATACGACAAATTAACTTCGGAGTAAACACATGTTCAGACGCAGTCTCCCCATATTGCTACAAGTTGGGTTCTTGTGATTTATGTTGAATCTGGATACGGCTGAGCTGAAATACCCAACCCACGTTATTTTAACCTGTTTTCATGACACCTTTTTGTATTGCGTATGATTTTCTATTCATTGCGGTCTGTCGTACGTACTATTGGCAATTTAGGGTTGATTCTCAGAAAATATTAGAAACTGAATAGATAGTAATGTATGTATGTTACTTGACTAAATTGTTAATAATATCATTAAAATTGGCAAAAAAGTGTATTTGATGCAAAAAAGGTTCTTAATAGGACATTAAAAACAAAAAATCATAGTTATTGATTTTATTTATAAAAATGGTCGCAGCTAAATATCAAAGCGATTGTAATTAAACTAATCTTTCAATTACTAAACACACGCCCAGTGGTCCAATAACACAAATGTTCCGGCCAAACCAGCTGATGTCAATAATTTCGTGAAATTGCCCGACAATTTGTGGAATAATTTGCCAGCTTGTTAGCGCCATGTTACGTTGATGCTTATCATTCAATCAAACCTATAATAATGACCCACTGGACCGCTTTATGCAAACTGGACTAAATATTGTCGAATTATACTCGGGTCAAACGAAATTTTACATAGAACTAAAGTAATTGAGGCTTATAAAGGCGCAAAAAACTCGATAGGCCTAATTACTGGTACATATATTTATTGTGAAAGTTTACTAACTTTATGAAGCACAACATCGCCGATCACCGAGCCCACATGATCTTGTCAACAATTTTTAGAAATAGCTAGTCAAGTCAGTCAATCCACCCTACTGAGACGTACACTCTAACTGAAATAGTTAAGTTTTATAGGAAAAACCATTAAATGGTTACTAAAAGACGTCACGCTGTTTTTTTTCTCATTTTTAACTTTCTGAAATTATCCTTTATTATTTTTTTCTAAAAAATCAATATTTTTAAGAAAACTACTCTTGAATGAAGCTTTGATCAAAATCTTTACGATCGATGATTAGATAGTTACACTCTAACTGAAATAGTTAAATTTTATAGGAAAAACCATTAAATGGTTACTAAAAGACGTCACGCTGTTTTTTTTCTCATTTTTAACTTTCTGAAATTATCCTTTATTATTTTTTTCTAAAAAATCAATATTTTTAAGAAAACTACTCTTGAATGAAGCTTTGATCAAAATCTTTACGATCGATGATTAGATAGGGTCTGCGCCAACACTTAAAGTATAAATTATGTTATTTACATAAAACACGCTGTGGTATGTAAATATGTTTACTTATAATTACGCGGACAATTATTTAGTTGGCAATAACAAGGCGAGTTGATTTGTAACTTGTGACAACTTTGTATCATTCAGATGTATACTGTTACGATATTTTTAGATAAAGGAAATGTATAAATATAATTTGTTCTAATTTCGGACCTTTTGTGTTCCTAGGCTAGCTAAGAAGACTTGTTTAGGACTACACAGACCGGAATTTGTATCTGAATATATTTTCACATGTTATTTGTTGAATTTGTGGGTTTGTGAAAAACAAAAACTTCCTCCTTCAACTCTAAGAATAGCACTTGACCTCATCATTCACGAAAAATAGTTAAAAAAAATAAGTATAAAAATCATATGCACAGTGGGCTAAAAGCACCAAAAAGCAGACAAAACTGCGTCAACCAAACCCCGTTTTAATTTGAATAATAAACCCGAGTCACGTTCCACAAATAAGCAGCAGTAACAAGCAGTGTATCGCTTGCACTGATTGCTAATTGATTAGATTAAAAATTCCTACAAATTTTCGGCTTATTGTTACAATAGGGGGCCGCCCTGTGACATATTAATTAGGGAATTTTTAATCAATTGCGGTGTCTTTTACACAGTGTTGACTGACAGTCCCATGCTGAATAGTAATTGAGTTACTTTTGTATAATTTTATGAATGAACGTGCTATAATCAGATTTGTGGAACTAATAGCCGGGTGTTGGTTTGTCTTATGACAATGGAATAAGCGTAACCAATATGTAGTTATATTTTTAGAAATTATTTTAATGGATTTGTGAATTTTTTTGATTATTTTTAGATATGGTATTATTACATGCAAAATTGCACATGGTCTATAAGAGTTAAGAGGGTTATATTCTTCATTATGTTGTCATTATGAGAATTCTCAATTGCCTAACTGCTATGTTACTGTAAATAATATGTAACTGTGTAGTGTCGGCTTAGAATAGCACTACCCCATTTCTTAGGTGGGTGTACGTAAAAGGCGACTAACGGTATTGGGGCTTTTAATTTTGGGCGATGCGGTTGATGACCAATCACCAACAACCTATATTTTACCATCTTTTCCAAACTTGACTTTCCAAAAGTGGCTGAGGAATTTTTATTATTAAGCTCTGGCTACCCTTTCTAGGGATTTATAGCCATGAGTATATGTATGTATGTAGCAAGGCGTCATTGCATGCAGGAGAGTCACTATTTGTAGGCTTGTATATTATATTCTGTATTAAACACCTTCTCAAAGTTTGTTCTCCATTAGCATATGTAATCCAAAACCTAATTTTTAAGTAACTTTACTAAAAAAAGGGATTTTGAAAGCCATTACTTTGAAAATAATACAAGCAAGCGTTTTCATCAAAAATATTCACAACAGATGATTTTATTGTTAAAACAAATATCGAAAATAACATGAAGGCAAATGTAAATTTAAATAAAACTCCGTAGCATTTCACATGTGACATACGTGAGCAAAATGTTTTATTTCACAACTAACCCTAAACATAAAGTTCTTGAGATAATTTAGAGGATTTCAAACAGTCACCCCAAATGTGCATTTTTTATTGTGTAAAGTAAGTATTTTATTTGAACGTATTCGTTTTATTGTATTTCAGTTACTCATGTTAGCGCATAATACAGTGTTCAGCAGGATGTAAACATATGTAACCTTCTGTAAATAACTAATAACAACTATAATAAATATGAAGGAATAATAGATATATAATTTTATGTAGATGCAGATAAATGAACCTTGGATATTGTAAACAGTAGTATTTTTTATGTCCTTAGGGTCAACCTCAAATCAAAATCTTTTCAACTCAATTGCACTGGCTGCAGTTAAGATTTCTACTACTAGAATGATCTCGAAAAGCTTTTTCTACAAAATATTGTGGTTCATGGTTCACTAAAGTGCATTTTAGAAAACTACAACATGATTTTCCTTCATTACTATATTATGACAAATTAAATATAAAAAAACACCGCGAACAGCTTTCACTAAAATGTAGTGTTATTTTATGATTTAACAGTAGTGTAAGAGCGTCTGTTCGGAAAATCCGTTTTGAAAATTGAGTTAAAATGACAGTGGCGGGTTGTGATTCGCCCCGCGGTCCCGTTAAACGCGTTAGGGGCCTAAATTGGATTCGTTGTGGGGTGTTTTATTAGGACCATTGTGGTCTAGACAGTGTGTTGCTATGTTTTTTTTATGTTATTACTAAATAATATATTTTTCAACCTAAATTTTTCATTTTTAATTTTTTTCGCGGTAATCGTGACTTGTACTTCAGTGTTTGACAACATTATTAAATAAAAAATGGATTAAACAGTCTAAGTCACCTATTTTGCTGCCCGTTAATCAATAAACATTCACCATAGTCAATAAAAAACAAAGCAAATATTAAGTTATTTATATTTAAGATAAACTTTTTCACGCGAACGTTCTTTATTTGACATGTGGCGAATCAGAGCCCCCAGTGCGTTTATTTGAGCACACGCTTCGTTTCCTTAGATGCGTGTCATTTGAACCAATACCGTGACAATTCTACTATTACTACTTTTGTTTTCTCTTTGCTTATAAAAAGTACTAAGTTTACCTTTTGTTATTAAAAAATAACATTATCAAAAAATAATCACATCATTTTAAAAACAAAAATAAAATATACTTTATAAGAACTGAGAAAAAGCTTGAAAAAAATATTGAATTATGAAATTGACGCAAATTTTCAATAGATAATGCAAAGTTAAAAAAAAAACAATTCAAATTCAGAAGCCAAATAAATTTAGTGGTTTTATAAAAATAATAAACATAAATAAATTTAAATCCTCTTATTTTAAATATCTAAGAGAATAGTCATAAAAATAATTTTACTTTAAACTTTAGTACTTTACTAAAATAGCTAAACTAACATCCACAATGCACGTCCCACGCGAGTACCCCATGTCAGTTTGACGACAGCAGCGAGTAGGTAATGCGGTTATCTGGCACAATGAGTTGATGAACGCAAATCTGATTTGGTGACCCTCGGCGCTGTTTTAAACTGTACCTACATTTCGACACTCTGTGCAGTGTTCAGCGCTTTTACAACTTGGCTCTTTATTTGTTTTATTATATTTCGAGTTTTGAATGTGGGTTAATAAATAAGATAAGTTTTCACAAATTGATTATGGTTATTTTAAGTAACAAATGTTAATTCTACTTAAAATTATATTCACTCAGATTGTAATTTATCTATTTTACTGTAATTTTGTACTTGTTTAAATAGAAATCAAAGTAGCTGTGTAGTGTCGGCTTAGAACAGCCCTACCCCATTTCTTCCCGAGGGTGTTTGTAAAAGGTGACTTTAAGGAAGGTGAATTTAAGTTATTGGAGACCCCACTCAACGTAACCTAAGACATATATAAAATCTAATTACAACAAAGCTATAGCTATATCTATATACTATAGCTATAGCCATAGCTGTTAAGCATTATTGTGTTTCTATAATAAATAATAAAAAAATAAAAACATTCCTAGTCTGAGTTCGAGTTACAACTACACACAACATTTACTTGCAATATATGATATGCACAGCACAACAAAAAAGAAAACATTACATATTACTTTTTTCATATATTTTTTGTAGGATAAACTTGATCTAACTTCCAAAAGTGGCTGAGGAATTTCTTATTTTGAAACTCTGGCTACCCCTGATTGGGATTTATCGTCGAGAGTATATGTAGTTAAAGTGATTGTAAATAAAATAGTCAGTATAAGTTTATAAGAAAAAAATTTTTTACCTAGCTTATTATAACAATGTTGAAAGCCGGTGGTTGAAGGGCAGGTCTGACAACTTGGCGTGATTGTATTAACATGTCAATAACGTATGCTTCGATGGGGTAGCATTAAATAAATATATTACATAATTCGGTACTATCCTGGTTGATTATTTCCATTAAGAAATATCAATTGTAAAAAAATGTGTAATAACTGTACTTAATTTAGAAAATGGTCCACGAGTTGTTGTTATAGGTATATGCATTATTTTTATTTTCTCAGCTGTAATGTTCAATATGCTGTGTTTAATAAATGTCGAAAATTATTAAAAATATGGAAGAAAAAGATGGTAAAATAAAGGCTGTTGGTGATGGGTCTCCAACTGCATCGCCAAAAAATCCCTTAAAAGCCCCAATACCTTTAGTCACCTCTTACGTACACCCACCGGAAGAAATGGGGTGGTGCTATTCTAAGCCGACACTACACAGCATCTTTTTCCCACACAACTTTACAAAAGTGGCTAAGGAATTCCTAATTCCTTAGCTCTGGCTACCCCTTCTAGGGATTTATAGCCGTGGGTATATGTATGTATGTAATGGAAGAAAAAGTTGTTACCGTTATATTTTGTTCTCTATTCAATTATCATAATAAACCACAAAAGTTGATTACTTTACATTGCAACAGTCCTGGACAGAACACACCATACCAAACTCATTCAAGGACAATCAACACGTCTCATATTGCGAGTCACAAAAACAACGAACATAGAAGTCACGGCATCAACTGCCATATGATAGATAAGGATTCAAAATCCTAATCTGGCCTCATTTGTAAAGTATTTTTTATGGTAAATTTATTAAGATGAAGAAAAACATTGGTATAAAACCCACAATACTAAAAGTCATGTGGATTTTATATGTAAAGCAGATGAAACGGCAACGGATTTGCTTTCTAACATATGAGTGGCCTGTACAGGCAAAAAATGGTACCCCTCTTTCGTTTCTGGCGTTTCAAAAATATGTGATAAAAACCTATTATAAACACTAACCTTTTAAAGCTTTATTAGTTGGCGGAGGATCCCTGCTCCACGGCGGATCGCCGTGTCCAGAGAAGTCCCTTAACTTAAGATAGCTGATAGTCAGTCTGATGATGGAAGCCTTGTCCAGCTGGCTTGTGATGGCAGCCGGGAGTGGCAGCATCTTCGCTAGCTCGTAGAACTCATAGTTCTCTTTCCCTCTTCTTGATCTTGCTGCATCTCTACTCTTCTCTTTTCGGAGCTCGAGGATGCTGTTGACAAAGGGTTATGGTTAGTTATTTCATAGAGAGATAGGAATAGGGTGTCATTTAAATAGTTTATACAAAATTGTTATACTGTATAGTGTACATACATACATATACTCACGGCTGTAAATCCCTAGAAGGGGTAGCCAGAGCTAAGGAATTAGAAATTCCTCAGCCACTTTTGGAAATGTGAGTGGGGAAAAGATGGTAAAAGTAAAGGTTGTTGGTGATGGGTCTTCAACCGCATCGCCCAAAAATTCCTTAAAAGCCCCAATACCGTTAGTCGCCTCTTACGTACACCCACCGGAAGAAATGGGGTAGTGCTATTCTAAGCCTACACTACACTGCACTGTATAGTGTATGGCTTAGAATTTGTGATTTAAGGATTCGAGGCATTTTTAAGTGATAGTTGGCCGATCTGGCTTGATACCCATCATCTACCATCCGTTATTTGATATCATTTTTCCCACTTCACATCGAAATCTAATTGGGAACATTTTGAAACTCTGGCTATCGATTTTTGGGATTCATAGCCGTCAGTATAGTTATAGGTAGATTGTTACAAAAAGAATCATAAAAATGCGATTAGTATGTGACACTGCTGACTCCACAGACGTGTTCTTAAATGAACTGATTATGGTGCAGTTTCTGGTTCCAAAAGAGATATGTTATATATTACATCAATTGTTTACCGTTGTGTATAGGAAAATCTTATAGGTGTTTTGGAGTTTATCAACAAAATTTGCCGTAACATGCCCAGTACATATTTGAAAATGTTATACATCTCATTTGTAAACCGAGAGGTGTCTTTTTTCTTTTATTGTCATACAAGGCATCTAAGAGATCTAAACTTAATTGAATTTTCAGTCAAGAACTATAGAGCTAGTTAGTGACCCATCATCAAGACTCTTTGCCATTTCCAAACTTTTAGACAGACAGTTGATTTAAAAAACGATCCCATAAATTTCAGATAGCTAAGTAAAACTTTTTTGTAACCAATGTCTCTGCCAACCCCTTAATTAAATAATCTAATCGTTAACTGAAAAGGCAGTGCTGCTAAAAGTGGGTGTAACCGGGAAGTACAAACGCCCCTCCTACAGGCGGGGTTTATTAATGAAGATATTGTTTCATTAACACAGCTCTACTTTGCATTTGAATTTATATTACTGCAAGAACAATTTGATTTACTTGCTTCACGTTTCGATGTTTATTTTATTTATTGTATGGTTTCTTGGAGCCAAGTATAAATACTGGAAAACCAATTAAGAATATGCTTTCATTATTGAGTGGTTTCAAGTAAAAAAATGTTTACAGCGTTGTTTAAAGTTAATAGTTACATGGTTAAAGTGAATATTGATCTGCAAATTTATCAAGAATCATAATCGGAAATCAGGGACAATATTAATTTAATTAATAAGTGTCATATTTAGATTAGAATAAAAAAAACTTGCATTTTAGAAAAGCAGTTAATAATAAAAACTGAGGATGTAGTATTTTTATTGAAGATACTCTGTTTGGTAAAAGAAACGAAAACTGTTAGATATATTCTTTTAAAATTAAATAAAAAGAAAAAGTCTCACAGAAGTGACAGTCAGCCAAATCTCTTTATCAAAACGAGAAATAAAACTCGGGAATTATACAAAGTTCATTACAATCAACAAAAGTTTTGTTCCAAACAGCTGTAATTCTGTTCTGTTATTATTTTAGCCGTGTAGTGTCGGCTTAGCCGTGTAGTGTCGGCTTAGCCGTGTAGTGTCGGCTTAAAATAACACTACCCCATTTCTACCCGTGGGTGATCGTAAGAGGCGACTAAGGGTATAGGGGCTTATTAAGTGATTTTTGAGCGATGTGGTTGGAGACCCGTCACCAAAAACATTTATTATTACCATCTTTTCCCCAAACAACTGCCAAAAGAAGCTGAGGAATTTTTCATTCCAAAGCTCTGGCTACCCCGTTAAGGGATTTATAGCCGTGAGTATATATGTAATATTTTGTACATATGTATGTATGTATTATTTTTTAAATATGCATTTACAAATGTCGAGAGTTCATTGCAAAAATTCTATGTTAGTCTCACCACAGTTCATTGCAGATAATTTCTTATTTTGCAACGTCCAAGTCACGTCATCAACATTTACATCAAAGTCGACAAAACATCAACTTTATTAGAGCCAGGGGTACTAAACTGATGGCCCAAGTAGCTCTCAGACAAGAAGCTCGCGTAAGCGTTTCTGTGATAGCTTTGGTTTACGACCCCTGAAGATTACCTCCATTTTGACAACAATGAAACTCCCTTGGAAGCCATGTTGTTTTATTGTCACCTGCTTGTTATTTGCTTTCTAAAACTTCTGGATAATAAAACGAAAAGTTTCAGCATTAAGTCTGAACTGAAATGACACGGAAGTGCTAGACAGTATTTTTGTAAGACAATGTTAATATTAAAATATTGCAACTTCATAGCTATAAATCCTAAAAATGAGTAGCCAGAGCTTAATATTTTTTTTTAAAAATAAAGAAGAGGTGGTGTTGGATCTCCGGCCACATTGCTTAACAATCACTTAAATGTCCCTTAGACGTCTGCTAGGAAATCCATAGCAAAAAATGGGAAAGTGCTAGTCTAAGGTGACACTACACATTAAAATATTAGTAAACGCAGTAAATTTTACCTCTACTCTACATTGACCATTATTGTTCTTAGTATATTTGAATTCCTTCGTACTTTTAGACCTCTTTTTTGTAGTCCTATTGTAGTATTTATATTTTTTACTGGTGTAAAAAAAACTCCAATAGTCTCTTGTAAAATATAAACTAATGCACATAAATAGAAAAACAATCAAAAGTATCAATCTTAATCGGCAAAGCCCTTCAGTCTAACAACTGTTCAGGGAATAATAATTTTAAAAACTCTTTAAGATAACTTGGCGAGATTGTACAAATACTGATTTACAAGGTCCAAGGGATAGGTCACTTTCTTCGGAAATCGCAACATCACGATTGTTTAAAGTAGTTTAAAGTGACCAGTACGTGAGGGTTGGCAACCCCTGTTTTTATGTGGTATATGATTGTAAAAGATCTAACATTATTTTGATGTGAAAATAAAAAGAAAATACTTTGGTAAAATAACTTTAATAAAATGTTTTGACTTTAAAACTATTAGTACATTGGAAGTACTAGTTAAAATAAAAAAAATATTATAACTGTGTATGCATCCCATTTAAAAATAAGTGTGTACGGCCTAAGTGTTTTAAGAAATAAAAATATTTTATAAGTATATTAAACTCGTAAGTTTAAACTATTATAGTTATAAGTCAACATGAAACAACATGGTCAGGTGTAGTGTGTCCCAAATCTTATTCTTTAATGACCACACAAACAAAGGAAAGCAATTTTTGCCTAGTTTATGTTGGACAAAAAAGTCTAGTTTTTTATTATTATACACTACACTACACACTACTAATGACTATATCAAAAAACAATAAAATTTGCATCGCCAAAAAAATCTGTAATAAGAAAAATTACTCAAAACTTTTTTTCTTATAAACTCGCCAGGGTCGCAACGCAGGGGTCGTATCCGTGTTTCCGACCCTACTTAGGTGTAAACGTAATACCCCGCACTAATACGGCGTAATGTCAATTTATCTCATGATCTATTGTCGACGCGGAGTTCATATTAAGTGAGATGTGTGAGAGGTGAATAGAAGTGTATGAAAGATGACGGTGATGTTTCAGGGTTGATGGTTTTGAAAGTTTACTTAGTTTGGCTTTTTAAGTGGTTGTTGGGCGATAACAGACAGATTTATACATACATACATACATATACTCACGGCTATAAATCCCTAGAAGGGGTAGCCAGAGCTAGAAATTAAAAATTCCTCAGCCACTTTTGGAAAATTTAGTGGGGAAAAGATGGTAAAGTAAAGGTTGTTGGTGATGGGTCTCCAACCGCATCGCCCAACAATCCCTCAAAGGCAACAATACCGTTAGTTGCCTCTTACGTACACCCATCGGTAGAAACGGGGTAGTGCTATTCTAAGCCGACACTACACGGCGTAGATTTATAGCCGTGAGTATATGAAGTGAATGAGTAGCCGTGTATGAATGTATGTTGGGCGATGTAGCTAGAGAACCATCCTTTAGTCTATCATGTTTTCTTAACTCGACTTGATAAAAGCGGCTGAGGTATTTCTGATTGGTGAGTGAGTGAGTGTTTGCTTGTTTGGAAAATCTAGTTCTTTTCTAAGCGTACATCTGCATTCAACTGCATAATTATCCTCAAACTAACAAAAATATTTTAAGTTATTAAGAGATGATCTTTTCACAATTTTAAAATAAAATATTAACTTTTTCTATTTAGTGGTATTTAGATTTTTTGAATCGTCATTGTTTATCTAAGATAAAGAAAATTTTATGATTACAAGGCCCTTTGTATGCGATGATGTAAATATTACAAAAAGTAGGTTGATCTAGACTCGATATGAAAAGTAAAAGCTTACTTCAGTCACGACGTTTTTGACTCATGAATTTGTACGCAATAGATGGGTAGTGTTGTTAATTTTCCAAGTGCATAGTTAAAAATATAAATAAATAATATCTAAAGAAATTAAGCTGGTAAATATTTGTAAAAAAAGGAGATACATTAAAAAAGATGAGGTCATATATTTTTATAATATTTTGTAAATGACTTAAAAGGTTATAAATAGGCCATGGTTACTGTAATCCACTTCTTCTTCCTCATTGTACATTCTTGAAAAACTTATTTATTATAAATAATTTCTGTTTTGATGTGCAGTAAAGAGTTTTTCTATTCTACGTACTTACTGCATTTTAAAGTGATATTTTGGAGAATTTTATGCAATAGATAATATATTTTTCTTCATTATCTTAACTCTGACCTCTATTACATTAAAAGCTATCTCAGCTTTTTTTTCCTTTCCACATTTATGACAAACTTCCCTTAACTAAGAAGCTGTTTTAAGTGTCTGTACGTTTCGTCCCACCTGGGAATCGAATAGTGGCAATTGACCCTCAGCAATATTACTCAAACAAAAACATAACCTATACCCAAGTGGTTAAGTTCAAAATGTTTTGGCTAACCAGCAAAATTGGTCAGTGTTGATTGGAATGTTCTCATTGCAAAAACGACTTAAATAACTTTTGTTTCCATTGCAAAATGATGTCTATAACGATGAAATAAGGTTGAAATTGTGTTTTTGAGATTTAAAGTAAAGATTTTTCCTGCAAATTGAAATAGGTGAAAATGTATAAAAATGGATTCGAAGCCGGGAGTGCTCGTAAAAAGGCAGTGGGCTTGGTACGGTGGTGTTGTAATAGGTAATGTGTTTGGGACACATTGGGTTTTCTAGGGAAGAGAAAATTAGTCTTTCCCAGGAGACATAGCTGACACTTCCAAGTGATGACAATTTTGATTACTGTGTCACATTAGCAGAAAGTGGAGAAAAGAATGGAATAAATATACTCAAACAAATATTTTACACGGAAAGGACATAGTTTTTTCTAATATTTGGTCATTGTGCTGATACAGTTTTTTTACTGAAAAAGAAATAAATAAAAATTACACTTTGTATATAACTAAACTATGGCGGTTCTACCACTTAGCAAACTTAGTTACTAGAGTACCCATTTTATCATATTTGTTGCCGACCATTAAAATAAATGACATAACAGAGTTATTGCAGGCGCAAGAAATGCATACAGAAAGACATAGATATTCTCCAATGTGTTTTTATATCAAACAATGTGCAGTAAGAATTGAAATAATGGCTACTATACTACTGAATAATAACGGGGCTACTCCACAAGTAATATACAAGAGTAGATACACAATAAATTACACCTTAAATACTGTGTTCAATACAAAATGTCGCTAATGACTCACACATTGCATAAAAAGTATAGTAGAAAACCGCATCTGTCAGTAAAAAAAAACGAATTCATCTTAAGACTTAAATACCGCAGATTAAAGAACCCCCAAGTACGAGTACCCAGTGGGTCGCAGTAGCACCAATTAAGGACAGAAAGATAAAAAATAAACCTACGGGTCTGTGGTTTTCAACTATTTAACTCGTCACCACCTTAGGGTTAAGAAAGAATCAGACGACACCTTTTTACCCTTATTGCAAGGGTGTCAATCTTTTTTATGCTTGCATCAATTGTTGTCGATCATGGGAATTTTCAAGTATTTTCTACTTGAATTCATTGATGTCTAAATATTCGTACATTAATGTCTATCTCTATCACACCGTGGTCGTTTTTGCTTCAGAATACACTAATAGTATGTTAATGGCTATCCATTGCAAAATGATGATTTTGTTCTAGGGTTTTATTACAATATTGGTAAAAAATTAAATGATGTAGAAACTGAAGAACTAAATATTAAATTTGTCATACAAAAATTAGATAAACATTAAAACCATATAACGGCAGTATATGCAAATAGTTTAGATTATCTGTATGTTTCTTTGCAAAACGAAATTATTGAAAAATATAATTTAAACAGTAAAAAACCACACTATTATTGAACAAAAATAATATAAGAACTAGTAATTTTTAGTAGCATAATAAAATGTAAGGGGCCGACGCAAAGGGAGACTGAAGAAATATGACAAGTGACATTGTTGAACTCAAGTGGTTATGTCACTACTGTGGTAAGTGTCTGAGCACTCAATAAAAAGAAAATAATGTGTGGTATATTTCATTCATAACACCTTTTGTAGCTATAAGTTATGGGGTTCATTGGGATTGATATTGTTGTAATTTCGCGCTTAAGTATCATAACAGCTCAAAAGTATGAATCATTTATCACATTAACTCATTATAGTTTGAGTTTTCTTAAATCCTAATGTTATCAATGATAATCATATATTTGTGAAAATAGGGTGTTGGCATTCTGTGTGTTGGAACCATTATGTCACATTTTTTTAATATGTTTTATTATAATAATTTACTTCTATGTATTTACAACTTTTAAGACAGTAAAATTTATAATTTAAATAGGACAGAAGCTTTGTGAAATTTTCTAGGCACAATAAACCCTATTGATGTGACATTGTTGAATTTCATTTTTTTTTCATTTTCACATTCATCAAGAAAAATTATTCCGTGGACTTCATTACAAAAAAGTGAATTGAATACCGAATTCGACAAAGGTGAAAAAGAAAGTTTTCCTTTGAACCGATATTACCCTAAGTGACTTCACACCCATCACTGTAGGGTGGACAGAACCGAGTGTAAACCTTACTTGGGGACCCTTGGTCCATGAAATTCAGTCAGCCGTAGCGTCCCAGAGTCCCATAAGGACATCAGGGCGAGTGTAAATTGAGCTTGAATTGTGCAACTATTTGAATGAGATGCTTTTTTGGATTGAGAAATAGCTCACATTTTTCTTGTTGCCTTTGACTGCGATATGTAAGAAGTCTTGCATAGTTTGAAAACATTTGTAACTGTCTTCATGGACTTAAATCACAATAGGGATAGCTAACGCTTCGAAATTTTAAATTCCTTGACCGCTTTTGGTAGTTGAGTAGTTGTGTGGGTGAAACATTGTAAAATAAAGGAGTAAGTCACCAAGGGGTCTTTGGATTAGCGCATATTAATATTTGATTATGTTAACTTAATAACTTGATGAGAAGAAAATTGATTCACGTAAAATTTAGAGGCAATATTTTAAAATAGTAGCAGGTTAACTACAACAGTCATACTATTGGAAAAAAATGCACCTTATTTTAGTACATGCCTTGAGATATAACTTTAGATTCAATACAAAATACAAAAAGAAATACTGACACAAATATTGGCTAAGATATTTATGGTTAATCAAAAGCTACATCATTTATCTGTTGACCAATCTAATAACACCTTAGCAGACTGGGGGAAGTAAGAAACGTCGGAAATGAAAATGTCATTCGCTTATTAACCCCAGATATTATTGATATAGCAATGGCAGTAATATGGCGGCGATATACAGGGTGCACTGCACACCAACAGTATGAAGTTTAGTTTTCTAACAGTAAAAGTATGTTTAGAGAAAATAAGTATTTATATTATTAAAGTGTGCTGAAGCTATGATATTTTCAATTTAAAGTTTTCTTAAATGTTAAAAATTTACTGTTTGCGCATTATAAATGTGTACGTAAATAAAGTATAGATTAAGAAATATAACAAAAATAAAAAAAAGTGCGTTTGGTGTCATCTGAAAGTATAGAATATACATATTTGTTTCAGAAATATTTAGTAGTGGGGAGCCCATACAAATACATATTTTTAGTCACACAAAGCAATTATAATTATCACAATAACAAAATTTAGTTTGTATTGAGACAACACCATATAATCTTATACAAAACTCAACGAAATGTCAAAGTTTAGAGGCTGCATCAAAACAGCCGGAACCCATAGAAAATGAAGCGAGACGATTCATTCATATCGAGCTCATAATCAAAGAAGTGTTCCCCGTGGGACGGCTACCTTTCTACACCTCCCCTCGCCTCTCCCCTTGTTGAGATGAGCATATTATGACTCGGCGAATTCAGAAACGGACCACTGCGCGGTGTCACGATTTTGATGCTCATTGGAATAAATTGTTTAAGAGATTTTCATTATTTGATGTGTGTTTTAAGTTGTGTCAAAATATTAAAATTATCAGTTAATTTCATATAGTAGTCGATTATGATAGCATTTGCCGCAATAGTGTTATTACCACGTAGTGACGGTTTATACTGAAGGCAATGTGGTTTTAAAGTCAACATTAATAACCCTTTCTATTTATCACCTTTTTCTCTTTCAACTTCCGAAATTGGCTAAAGAGTTTTTGATTCGAACCCCCAGATCATACTTTTTTAGAATGTAATATTGTCTGTAAGTCAGCTGATCGAATCCTTATTCCTTTGTTTCCTCTCTTTGTTTTACCGAAGCAACATTCTTAAATAAAATAATATCTGTATTTCCTAGTTGCAATACAACGGATACCGGCTGCCCCGAATGCCCAGTGGGCTTGTCGATTTGTACGCCGGCCAAATTGGCGGTCTTTAGAGACGGACTCTAATAATCACGTCATATCCAATTTTCGTCGGAAACGCTAAGGGAATACCAAACGAAACGACAAGAAATGCTGATTGAAACTGCCCGTTTTAATTTTGTTATGGCAAGTTAGGTAACTTTACTATTGAGAACTTAAATCAAGACTATTGTTTTGAGGATTCAAGAGGATAGTGTTGTAGTTATTTACAGATTTGCTACAAATACTAAGCCTTAAGCTGTTATCAACAAAGAGCTATTTATTTTACAGTTCCATTAGTAATTTTTATAAGAAACCAGAAGTGAGTTTGATATTATTTGCTAACTTCGATATTCTTAATTTGTCTCATCTAATAAAAAATCAACATAAATATTTAGTAAAGAATTTCTGGGCTAAAAAGCTATTATTTATGTTCCTATTACAATCTAAAAACAAAACAGACCAAATATATACAACTATGAAAACTATTAATATTGGCTCGCGACTCACGATACATCGGCAACGCGTGACGTAAAAAATCCAATTTCCTAGACTCACAACACAAAGATGACTAATGACCGTCGTCAGTTTAGCAAATCGTTGTCCGAAGCCGAAGCGAGGCTGGAAAATTGTTTCATTCATAAACACGATGGCCCGGATTTGGCGGGATTGCGTTTTGATGAATAAAATAGTGATACAGGGATTTTGTGACCCTCTAGCCGAACCACTGTGCGGCCATTTTAGTGGAAATATTAAACGGAGCTTTTTTCTTTGGATATCATGTTTATTTATATAATAAAATTACTAATACTAAAATTATAGATGTATAGTGTTAAAATGACACAAAAGACTTTCTCGAAAAAAAATTCGAAAAAGATAATGCTTTTAATTAAAAATCGTGTAGATATATATATATTTTTAGGAATAATTGTAAGGTTTTGAGATTATTTTTTAAATAAAAATTGTTAAAAAAATTAACAACATCAAAAATCATTCGTCATCTAACCTTCTATTAAAAAAATTTACCTTTAAGTACGAAGAAGTGCCACTTACTTATGCAATATTCGGAAAATGGACAATATCCTAAAACCAATAAAAAGCAACACCATAAAATACTGACCAAATTCAAAATTCTTTTTCACGCCATCCCAACGATTGACAATTGAAAAAGTTTCGGAATCGAAAGAAGCAATCGTTTGATGAGATTAGCAATACAAAGCGATGTCTCGACTAGGGCTGGTGAAAGGGAAAATAATAGTTATTTGCGATAATCGAGCGATGGGGTCGCTTGATTGGCTCTGGGGAGAGACTATTTTGTGTTGCGATCAGCAAAGATGCCTAATTCTCACTTTATTGCAGTTCTATTTTAAAATCTAACTATATTAGGCGGGAATCCAGTGAGTATTTGATTGTTCATAAAAAAATACTCATACATACAAGTGGAAATAGTAAAAATGTAAGTTGATGTGACAAAAACTAATTTTATATTCTTTGGTATCTGTAACAACCTTGACACCCAAAGATGTGAGAATCATAATTATATTAAGATGTCCCACGTTATATTTTTTTTTAATGGATTTGTTAACCATCCATAAGAAGTTGTCAACCAGGCATAAATGGGGCAACTTGGACAACAAAGCTGATCTTTAAATATAATTATTTTATAATAATCTTTACATCTCAGTACCCATTTTTCATTCTAAGGTTTAATAGAATATTAAATTCAACGACGTCAAACCTGTTTTCAAACAAATAGTATTCAAATAGAATAACTTAAAAATAGATATGTTTTTACAAAGGAGTATTTTGTAAGTTTTTTTTGGGACAAAATCGAAGCATTACAGTGCAGGTCACTTAGAAAGTAAAGGGGAATGATGGATCATTTTCGCTACACTTGTTAAGCTATTAATCGGGGAATGAGCGGCAGTACATGAGATCGATCGCTTGTCACAATATTTGGACTCCATATTGTTCTATTACAAGAATCTGATAATTGCAGGTTCATTTTAAAAATATATAAATCAAAAGTTATAAACCAGAGTATTGTAACATGGAAATGTGATCTATTTCATATAATGTTTGAAACTTTAAGATAACGAGTGTTTATAATTTGTCTATGTTCATGTTATGATTGTGTAACAAACGTTTTGTCATTGGCTATTGCATATTAAAGTTTGTATTATGATTTCTGAGATCAATCATTGAACACATTTTGCTTAACACTTCTTAGATATTTTCTTATTGTTCTACATTATCTAATCTATAGAGCTATTGTCACCAATATAATCCTATTTCATGTTAAACAGAAGCCGCTACTGGAATAGTAAAGTAAGTAAGTAAAGAAATAGGTTCAATATCCACAACTAAAAGCAAGAAAGGTTAAAGAAACGTTATAACATCCGATAGGCTCAGTTTGAGATACGAGTATGGGTATTAAAATAAAATTCGATTGGTTGCTCCAGAAAAAAGTATCTCAATAGATAGCGAGACTAATTTTAATGAGTCAGCGTCAGTAGCCAATTCAGTCCGGATCCCGGCCCATTTATATTGGTGTTACAAAATCATTTCTCCGTTTAATTATTATTCGTTGGGGTTATGCAACATTTTCGAATCTACAGTTTTTTTAGTCATTGGGGGATTGAAAGTATCTAGAAGTCCAAATTCGCTTTTCCTGCATCAGCTAAGTAGTACAGTATTTTTCTGAAGGTTTATTACATGAAATTAAGAACTCAAATCGTTGAATAGGAATAAAATAATAAATCTGTAGAATAAGCAACTTAGCACCAGGCAAAACAATATTTTGGGTGCAAGTATACTAATAATACCAAAAAAAAAACATCCCTTAAATACACCAACAGATGCAGTTTAAAAAGTATTGGAAAAACATTGTTACTCAAAAGAAATTACGAGAAAGCATTACACCAAATTATAAACCACAATTGCATTTTGATTCCGAGAACATTACTTTTAAGAAATTCATAATAATCCAATAAGAAAACCACTTCCGACGCATTGATGCGCTTCAACAGATCAACTAACGGCCAGAAAATGTTAACCATTTTTATTTAAACAATAATACCCTATCTATATATATTCCTCTTGTTTAAGTAATATTAAAACCGGTAATTACGGTACGTAATAAAAAATGTTCTAAACCTATGTACCAACTAGAAAATTCAGTCACTAGTTTTACCTCTGTTAGCAATTCTTTCGAAAGCAAGAAATCATATTAAGTAAAACATAATCCAGTTGACGTACGAGACATCTAAGGGTTTGGAGGATTTTTTGTGATCGTTGCCGCTATGGATAGAGACCCATCATCAGCCATTCTTACTTCACAAATTTTTCCTTTTTCAGCTCCCAAAACTGACCCAATAGTATTTATTTCAAAGCTCTGTATAACCCTATTATGGCATATACCTACACTCGTGAGAGAAGATAGGTTAGATAATACATAAAGAAATGAAACCTCCGAAACTTATTTCAAATATGTATATGAATCTTGACTTTCAAGTACATCAGTTTTTTTATAATAATTTAGTAAGATTATTAAATCAAAATTGCTATTTACTTTGTCCCACAACAATCACACCTTTCATTAACGACCGATTTTTATTACAAATAAAACTAAAAATATCATTGACTCCGTTGATTTTCATCAATCTCGACCGATTTACTATCAAGTGTATTATTATCGTCATCAATAATATCCCAAATTATGTCATCAAAACGATCGTTCGAACCACTGTCGGATCAAAACATATTATGTCCACTAATTGTGGTATCTCCCGAAACTCTCAGATTAACTTTTTTCGATGCAACTGTTTTGTGGTCTCGAGTTTTTTGTTCGTTCAGGTGCTACGATTGATTTTTTTACGTCATCGCATTTAAACTTCGAATAATATTATTTTATGGTCACTTGAATTGGTATTTTTTATAAAGCTTTATACTGTAGCAAAGAGTTCGGTTGGCAAAATTTCTGGAACAAAGAATATTTGGTATACCTACCAAAAGTTAATTTAGATATATTGCATTAGTCTTCTCTGAGTGCAAACACAATGAAGAATGCTATTTCTACCCGATACCACACCATACCAAACCATGGTTCAGTAAATCATCTGTATTACCTTCATAAAGGTGAAAAGCATTAAAATACAAAATCAAAAGTATCTATGTCTTTACAAAACTCTTGTAAGTAAAAAAAAGTTTAGACCAACTCGATAGACTAACAAAAAAACGTCGGCTTTTACTAAACACCGACAATGCTAAACGGATGGTATTTATTTATAGTGATAACACGTTACAAGCTCGTCATTATTTTCAATTAATTACCTATTCCAGTTTTTGTGTGTCTCCTGATGTCTTCATATAAAAAAGGTAATTTTTAATCTTTAGCTTTTATATCTAGTAAGTATAGTCCGCGGATAGTATTTTCACTGTTAATGAATAATTGACTAATTACACAATCATGTTCTGAAGCGCCGTCACATGCCATTAATTCTACTTTATCTGCAAAAACTCTAATAGATTGTTCTATAAATGAAGGAATTTCTTGATGTTGATCAAAGGATGGTTTCTTATTCACTTTATCATGAGTAATTTGTTACGGTTCTTATTTTTCAATCAAAACATCAAAAGCTTTAGATAGCAGTTTTTGTTTGCGATGAGATTTGACGTTCTTGTTTTCGAGCCCTTCAACAGTTTTGATTAAGTGTGAAAGGGCTCTTGTTGTATCGAGATTAAGAAAATAAAACGTGGTTTTATATTTCAAGGTCCATTATTTTTTTGGATATGGAAATATTCAACCCAAATCTCAAGATGGAACAAATATTTTGTCGCAACATTGATGCGATAATAATTACGCAATTCACATATAAAACCACAGAAACGGTGTTTTAATCAAGTTCTTTTAATTTGTAATTGTAATAAAAAACATACATTGTAATACATTGATATACTCATTGTAAATCCCAAACAGGGTTAGCCAGATAATTGAATATTCGTCAGCCACTTTCGGAAGGAAAAAATTGTAAAAAAAAGAACTGTTGGAGATGAGTGTCCAGACACATCACACAAAAATTATTAAAAAAGATTCAAAATTCCAAACTGCTTCCTATGCTGTGCTATTCTTTGCCAACATTCTACAGCAAATGTGACATACATCAAAATAATTTTACTCAAGTCTCTTAAATAAACTGGTTCCGTTACATCATGCAAGATTCTGGTCTTGTCAACAACAACCTTTGTAATGGGATGACTTGTGAATGAAACTAAAAAAGTTAGTAGAACACAATTTCCATTTCTAAACATATGCCTAATTATTATAGTTGCATTTACTAATGGCTTGTATCCCATAAAAATGTAAACTCAACATTTCCTGTTTAAATGGCGCTAAGATGTTTTTTATTTCATATCTCCTCAATATCGGCTTAGCTCATTTCTTTACGCTGATAAGTGTTGGTTTAGAATATCACTAATGCATTTCTGTACGTGGTTATTGTAAGAGAAGACTTACGGTGTTGGGACTTTTGAGTGATCGTTGAGCAATGCTGTTGGAAGACCCACACCAAAAACCTCTTTCTGATAAGTATCTAAATTAATCAGGTGAAATTGAGAAATAAATATCTTGCAGTAAGACACAATGGTTTTAATATAAGTCATCTTGACCAGCCCCTATAAACATATGAGCTTTAGAATAAATACTCATACAACAGAGATTCAGTGACCATGTAAGAGACCATCGGTTTCTCCATAATTAGGATGAGACAAAAAGAAACAGAAACTTTGTCGGACTAACTAAACATTTACAAAATATTTAAACTTCAAAACAAATTTTACTACCTAAGTAAAGGAAGTTTAATGATATTTATTTGCTAACTTTATCCTGAGTCACCCCAAAAGTGGGCATGTTCTAATAAATCCAAGCATAATTCAAGACTTAATTCATTAGGCCCGTAAAGCCTCACAAAGGTTGAGAAGATTCACCTCCTAATTCTAATACGATACGCTTTTTGTACAAATTGCTCAAAATCTCATTGTTATAGTTTGTTATCGCTCAATTTTCTGAGAAAACGACAAATTATGAAGGCAAACTGGATGTTATGAAATGTTACGAGGCATTATTGTTGTGGAAAACGTTGAGTTGCTTTGATTGTGATCTTTATTCGTGGATTAGATTTTTTGTTCCTCGTCTTGTTAATACTTGTTTTGTCGTCGTCGTCAGCGTTTACTTAATTGGTTACTTAATTTTTCTTTTCAGGTATGTCTGTATTGATTTGTATATACCTCATGTTGTATTTCTGTTCTTTTGTGCGTATGACTCAAAAATGAATCTTTTTACTCCTCTAAAATTAATGCCTAAAAAACATTTAGGAAGATTGCTTTTTTCAAAGCATTTCTATTGTATTTGTGCGCTGACGATAAGAAGAAACTGATAATAAGCTATAATTGCAAATTACCTAAATAAATTAAACAAAATTGATATTAAAATGAAAACGATAATTATTATTATTATATTGTTCATTGGCCTCCGTATAGAATTTATACACTCTGCCAGCGTCAGAGTGAAATAGAAACAGCTTACTTTTTGAAACAAGTCCGATAAAAACAAAATTTAATTATTACTATTTTTAAAATATCTTATGGGTCAGAAAGAGAGTAATGGATCCAAATATATGTATATTTTTAAATGATATATATAGGAATAAAGATAGACAATAAGTTTTTACGAATTTGATGTATCATACATTATAATTTAATTCCATTAGAAGATATGAAATAACTTAAACTTTTCAGAAAGTCAGTATGAACAAGTGATGACACATTTATCATGTTAGTAGGTTTAGGAATAAAAGGAGGGAGAATATAAACAATAATTTACTTCTTAAATATTTGCATGTCAATCATTTTGGTTGACAAAATTAACGGCGGTTTAGTAACAAATGACAAACACGAAGAATGTCTAGAAAGCTTCAAGAAAGTGTTGAGTCGATCTTGGAAACCACCAAAATTTATTCGATATCTAAACTTTTTTTTTATTTCGAATGGCAAATGTCTATTCATTGATATAAATATATTTTTATTTAGTATAAATAAATCTGATGATATGTATACATGAGTTCTTCAATAATTTGAACATAATATGTTATGATTGATATTATTATTGATAATATGCTTTAATCATATTATGATTTTAAAACGTCGTTAAAATGACTTGAAACTTGAAATTTGAACATTTATATGTAATATGAATGTAAGATACTACATACATAGACTCACGCCTTTTGTTATTTAACCAGGTAAAAACTCCTAAATATCAGGAGTTTTTTTTATTAATTGGCTTAGTGCAGCTTATAACTAAAATATTAACCTAATAAGCAAGTCAGAAAAAGCATTTTAAAATTAAAAGCAAATAATAACATTGCATTGTTGTGCTTATTGTTCGATTTTGGAGGATCGTCAAGAAGTTTTTTTTTATTTATTAAAAAATACTCAATTTTCCTGTAACGATTCACCAAAATCTGAGAGACTAAAAAATAAAATAATATAAAGAAAAATTGAAACGTGCCCAGGTTCGAGATGCGATTGGTTGGATGCTTGTTGCTGCCGACAGATATCCGGGCTTGTCTGTACGAACCAGGAATGGGTGAACGCCGGGTTCAGGCCCGGGTTGAGGCCGGCTCCCGGGCCCGGTAACCCCATAACCCCGGGCAACCCGCCCGGCCGCTGGTGGTGGTGGAAACCCGCGGACGCCACTGCATAGTCCATTGCCACCGCTTGGTACGGCAACATCTTTTACACACACTGAAGCTACTTCTCAGTCCTTGTCTCACACTCCATCCTCACCCATCAGTTTATTAATAACACAACAGTTCATTCAGGTTCAACACAGGTCACATAATTCGGTAAACGGCTAACTTAAGTCCCGCAGTATTCAGTTATCAAACAGACGCCCGTTCCATTTCGGGGGTCCAATCATTTACGGGACAAGCGATCCGCAAGGGAAAAGTCACGCACAGCCACCCACTTAATAAATATTCTGGGCATATATCCGTTTTTACGCGGACGTGACTGTCGGCGGAGTGGCCGCGGTTCACGTACGGACCGAGCGATTATCGAAAACAGTTGCACACGTCCCCCTCCTTTGACTATGAACGTGCAACTGAAGTAAGGCACGCGCCGCGAACGCGACTCTATCACACACTGCCTAGAACACCCTGTAGTACTCTTCGGAAATTGAAACGAGATGCCGCTCTACGTCAGAACGGGATGCGAGCCGATCGGTTGACATCGCGCCGTAAAGGCTGCCTCGTTACACGCTCGGTAATAGGCGGTTACGTGATTGGGCGTGGTCTAAGCTATTAAGTCGAATTGTCGCGCTCTGATTGGTTAAAATTGGTGCTAGACAGATACGTGATGTGTTCAGAATACGTTTATTGCTCGCGTTCATAGAATATAATAAGTGAAGTGTAGGTTGGATGCGCGCCAGTTGAGATGAGACGTCGTGTTTGCGGTTTGGTAGCGATTCGCGTAATGATTTTTAATTATTAGTTTGGGGACCGTTAATAGGTTAATAAAGTCGGTTATTGAATATTAGAGCGGATGCGTCCGGTGAATGAACGTACTTGTAAGGGGCGGGCTGCTAACACCTTGGGCTTGCTCACCGTCACGTCAGTGACACTGGTCTTATTAGCTCGGAAGTGGTCATATTAGGAGCTCGTTAGACTATTATAAATAGAACCTGCTTGTCGCCATAACAGCTGATTATTGAAACATGTTTGAAATAGACTCTTTTCTATAAACAAGAAATTGACCTTTTCATTGACTCGTCTACAAAACCTTAATATCGTAAAAACTTTCGATCCTAAAATTACTATCCCTTTATAGGTTATGTCCGTGTTCCATTTAGTTCAAAAAAGATCTTATCTATTGATTATTTCAGAATTAATAACACAAGCAAAAAATACTACTCGCATATTAGTAATCGATGTAACCAGCAGTTTCAAGTTCAACCGCCCGCCCATAGGCGTCGGGCGGGCACGTAGCCGTTAGTATGCCGCCCTAGCCCGCCCAGACTAATGGGCCATTCCGTACGATCGCCGTACTGGATGCAATCAGCTGACACTAGGACTCTCGTTTGATATATTGCTTTAGTAGTTTTACGATGTAGTTAAATACTTATTTGATTAAACAAGGTGGTATATAAAGACTAGAAATAGAGAATGAAAGGTAATTAAATTGGTTTTTAATTAGTGTCGGCTTAGAATAACACTACACCATTTCTACCCGTGGGTGATCGTAAGAGGCGACTAAGGGTATAGGGGCTTATTAAGTGATTTTTGGGCGATGTGGTTGGAGACCCGTCACCAAAAACATTTATTATTACCATCTTTTCCCCAATCAACTTCCAAAAGTGGCTGAGGAGTTTTTCATTCCAAAGCTCTGGCTACCCCGTTAAGGGATTTATAGCCGTGAGTATATGTATGTATGTATGTTTGTAATTAGTGGTGGAGGTAAGCTTGAGAACAAAAGAAGTAAAATATACAGCAAAGAGGCAGGCGTCCCAAAGTTTGAAAAATACAAGAGCATATATTATGAAAAGTTTATGAATAAAATTAAGTTTGAGATATTTTCCAGAATCATGCAAAGAGTCGATCGATAGCCTGCCTACTCCAATGGTAGCGAATGGCGTGAGTATAAGTATATTAAAACATAAAAGTGTGTTTCAAATTATCATGACAAACATTCGTAGGCTGAATTAAGGCCAATTTTAAACAATTGGTTTCAGGCGATGCGGTTGGAGACCCTTTACCAAGAACCTTTATTTTACAATATTTTCCCCAACTATCTCCCAGAAGTGGCTGAAGAATTTCTAATTTTGAAGCTCTGGCTAACCTTTTTAGAGATTTAAAGCCGTGAATATATGTATGTATGAATTTTTGACAAGTTCACTCACAAGGCTATCAAGTCCATCTGACCCGGGACACTAATCGGGAGTTAGTGTCCAACTGACAACACGACCCTCGAGCTTTATATAAATTTTTGTATGCATATTACACACAACACTCTACGTAAATCACGTACATACAAGGTGGGAAAAGTGTAGCAAAAGCGTAATAATCAACCTCGGGAAAGAAGTAGTGAAATGAAAAATAGTTAACAAAAAGTGTATTATAATAAACACTTACATTTTGCATACATAAATATATACCTCCATACGCGCCCGTTAGCCAGGAAAATATGTGTAAAGTAACGTAAACAACCATACCTACATATACTCACAGCTATAAATCCCTAGAAGGGGTAGCCAGAGCTAAGGAATTAGAAATTCCTCAGCCACTTTTGGAAGTTGCATGGGGAAAAGATGGTGAAATAAAGGTTGTTGGTGATGGGTCTCCAACCGCATCGCCCAAAAACCCTTAAAAGCCCCAATACCGTTAGTCACCTCTTACGTACACCCACCGGAAGAAATGGGGTAGTACTATTCTAAGCCGACACTACACAGCAATAACGTAAACATTTTTTTTTAAACTTTTAGATTCATTCAATAAACGTTCGTCTACCTAATAATTTGCTATAATTTATTTAACCATCCTTACAAGATACCAAATAGCAACCCTGCCAGGATTCGAACCTTCGAATCTTCTGATTAAACATTCTGTAAATTCATCAGCCAGTATTTTTTTTAAAAGCTATGCCTAACTATTTCTAGCATACTCAACTCAGAATATACTCTCTTATAATGCAGATAACAAACTTTTCGCTTCGAATGTCGACTTATATGATAGGGGGTAAACGAAATAGCTTCTCTATGCGGGTTGTTGTTGGTTGTTGGTGCGGTCACTGTCAGTTTTGTGGACTTATTCACAATGCTTTCGCTTCACTTTAAATTTTATTAATAAGTACTTCCAGAGTTTCATGGCAACAATAGCTTAATGCTATTGCATGTTTTACAGACATACATATACTCACGCCATAAGTTCCCATTGGGGTAGGCAGAGACTATCGATTGCCTTTCTGTAAGATCCTGGCAAACATCTCGAGCTTCGTTTACATTCATATTTTTTTTTCATACATACTCTTTTATTGTTCATACTTCGGATACCTGCCTTTTTGAGTACATTCTCTGTTTGGTCCAAAAGAGTCTTCTAAGGTCGTCCATTTATTTTAATGGATATGATAAAAAGTGACTTAGAATAGGTTTCTGGGTTTTTTCAGGTAAAGTTGGACTATGTTATTGAAGACACATCACCGACAGACAACCAACAATTAATCTTACTTATCTGTAGTTGAGAATTCTGTAAATTTGTTGTTGATACTCAGAACCGTGAATATAGGTAAAGTTAAGGTAAAGTCTCATAAAACTTAAACAAAGCTTATTAATTAAAAATCAAAAGTATATTGGTAAAAAGAGAAATATATCATAAAACAAAAGAAAGTTGACAATAAGCAACAAAACGCATTCTCATCAATCATAGTAAAATAACGCGCATTCTATTAAACTTAATGGTTTGAAAAAACGTCATGAAGTATATTGATAAACATAGGTGAATTAGCGCAAAATACATACATACAAATACATACATATACTCACGGCTATATTTACCTAGAAGGGGTAGCCAGAGCTAAGGAATTATAAATTCCTCAGCCCTCTTTTGGAAGTTGAGTGGCGAAAAGATGGTAAAAATAAAGGTTTTTGGTAATGGGTCTCCAACCGCATCGCCCAAAAATCCAATAAAAAGCCCAAACACCCTTCGCCTCTTATGACACCCGTGGGTAGAAATAGGTAGCGACATTCTAACCCGAAACTACACGGCTACTTACATATACTCACGGCTATAAATCCCTAGAAGGGGTAGCCAGAGCTTAAGAATTAGAAATTCCTCAGCCACTTTTAGTAAGTTGAGTGGTCGCAGTGAAAAATACGTCTATTAAATAAATCTAACATTTGGAGTTTTAAATGAATCAAATATAAGCACATCAGATGGTTTAAATGACTCTTTTAAGTAACTAACACACAGTTTGAATGATGAGTATCATTTTGGCTGGGCGATAGGAAAAATATTGTTTGAATAATACTTACTCGTAGATATATTACGTAAAACTACTAGAAAACTTTACTGTAAACTTATCTACTCAAACTCACGCGCGGAAAGATGATATATAAAGACCGATAAAAAAACTAGATCTTGACCAATTCAATACAATTGATGTGAAGCAAGAAAATATCCATCTAAAAACAAGCAAAATTTTTTCAGCTCCATCATCGAAAGAGTCACGTCAGTCGAATATTTGGTCCACAAAATTTGGTAAATAAAAGCACAACTTTTGTTTTTCCCTATGTTACGGTAAAAACCGAAATCGTCTCTGGTTATAATCAATAAAGCTGTGTTTCTCACTGTTACGGTCACGTAGGTAGCGTTCTCAGAACACTTTGGTACGCGGTTAGGGTGAGGAGTTAGTGATAGGCAATGCGATAAATTTTAAAACCTCGAACTAACTTCTTTACAAATTTCAATATTTGTTCCAAGTGTAAAATATAATATGATGATAAATATGGTGGAAACCTATAATGTTTATTAAGTTAAATTGTTGCATCCCTGTTACATTCAGCTGATCAGAACCAGCTTAAAAGATACATTTTATTTTTTTGGGATTCATATCAAATAAAAATCAATAACTTAAATGACGATTTAATCTTTCTGGATATCATCAATTGCAATGATAAATATTTTCTAGGTAGATAAGTATTTCTAGGTTTAATATTAAAGAAAAAACTATCAGTAGGTATACTTTTGATATATAAGCAATTAAATAAAGCTGATCAATTTTCCTTTACTAGTAGTAGTAGTATTCTGCTATTGACAATAATGTAGTCGTAGCTTTAAATATTTTCAGGGGAAAAGCCTTTGTTCCTTAAGATGCTTTTATGCTAGTTTTATAATTAAGAATGACATTTTATATGTTAAAAGCCCCAATACCGTTAGTCGCCTTTTACGTACACCCACCGGAAGAAATGGGATAGTGCTATTCTAAGCCGACACTACACAGCAGATATTGGACGGTATTGGGGCTTTTAAGGGATTTTATGCGATGCGGTTGGATACCCATCACCAATAACCTTTATGTAAACATCTTTCCTCACATAACTTTCCAACAGTGGTTGAGGAATTTCTAATTCCTTAGCTCTGGCTATCCCTTCTAAGGATTTACAGCCGTTAAATATACGCACGTTTATATGTTACAAATGACCCAAAAATACATATTAAGTATAGGCACTCAGTATTCATGATCGAAATAATAATTTCGTGGTTTCTTGCTAGAACACGCCACAATTTTTGTGTCTCATAATTTTCAGAAATATACTTGTAAAAAACCACTTTCTAAGTTTATTTACAATACACGATTAGAAAAATGTAAAAAATATTACAATATATTTTGATCCATATGAAGATTGCTTTAAAAAAAACGTATCACTAGGACCTTATACTACAAAAGAAAGACACGCCATAAATTTTAAACCTTATGTTCACCAAAAGTTTCGATTCATAATTAATTCAATCCTAATACTTTTAGTTTGAGAGAATGGCACCAGTCAGTCCACCAGTCACTTTAAACAAGGTTCGTGATTTTTCTTCTACAATGTAGTAAAAAAGTGTCTGAACCTGTCGTCAACTATCTATAAAATCGATGTTCTTAAACTTACACATTTCACAAAATACAGATATTTCAATCCTAAAGAAAAACGTTATCACCTGTCTCTCTCATTTCCTCTCCATAAAGAGAATAAGCTATACACGACTAATTAACATAAAGCTGAAAGCCGTTGAACTATTAGAGATACTCGGTTTACTGTTCGATTAATCGATTTTTCAGAGAACCAATCGCGGTACTGAATGAAATAGTACTGTTCGTTTATTCGGTAATTCGATTCGTTCAAAATTTGATTAGTGCCGATGATGACATTTTCGAAGATTCTTTCCCAATTTGATGAAGATGTCAGAGTTGGCAAATTATATTTACGTGACTAATTGTGTAGCAGGAAATAGGAAAACGTTTTGTATGGTTTGTCAAGATAAATAAAAGAATATTGGAGACGAGAAAGTGTTGAACATTTAGGTTTATGATAGGAGGAAAAGTATACCTTTCCAAAAAAGGGGTAGCCAATGCTTGGAGATATACGATATCGCCGATATTTCAAATAATAAAAAAACAGGAAATTTTACGTGCAGCCAGTATTGTATTGAACAAAACACAAATCCTAAAAAACTGAAAACGTACTTTCTTAACAAAATAATTTGAACACATACAACCATGTTTGGCACACATATTAAGATTTGGCGCGATATATTAGTTTATGTATTCTTAATAGACCCAACTCAAATACTTAAACGAAAAGATTGTATATTCTCTAGTAGGTAACATCGCACATTATTGTTACCTAGTGTTCAGAGTGAGTGAGTAGTGACGTTTTGATTGGACAGTATAGGGGCCAGAACTATCGCCTACATGTTATTAATAATAAGTTATTGGATTTTCTCGGAATACCTAGTAATTCCATAACATGAAAGTTTTACAAGATACAATATTAACTAAACTTTCACACAAATTTTATTAGCTGTATATCATACAAAATATGTCTATAAAAATAAGAAAGGCAACAGCAGTTACAACTAAACTACTAAAATGCTCCCATCTCGCGCCCGCTGCCATTAATTCGTCCGCTCGGTCGATGCATCGAATCTTGAATGTTAAACAGAATCGATCCGCCATGCCCCACATTCGGGAAGGGCAGAAATAAGTACACTGACCCTACACTAGTACGTTTTAGTTGACAGATTTTAGGGATACATTTGATACGTTTTGTATTCTAATAAGCATGTTGTAATTACCCTTTGGATGTGTAGTTAGTTTAGAACAGCGCTTTCCTATATTTTTCCGTGATTTTGTACGAAGTTAATAAATTTACATTTAAACTTTTGGCGATATGCTTAGACCCAAATCACCTACATTACCTTCTGATTTATAATTAGGACTATAATGATCTAATACCCGAATTCCCTCCGATCATTAATTTTAATTTTGAGAGAAGATATATACAATAAAGAAGCGTTAATGGTGGGTGATCCAGCCACAGACAGTCACTTAAAAAAACTATCGCCTCTTACAACATACTTAGAAAGATAAAGGGTAATCATATTTCAACCAACCAATCACTAACCAACATTAATGTTATTTTAATAGACAGTGTGTGTGTGCAGCATCGCTTCCCTGGGGCATACTATGTAAACACGAATTTCTATTTGAAATGATGAATAAAGTAAGTAGTTTTTGGTTGCTTCTTCTCTTTACAAACACGTTAGCAAATATTCGTTGTAAATTACGACATGAAAAATACCTGTTAAAGATGGATAACTACAATTTCAGCCATATCCGTAAACTCACGAACCTAGCTAAAAACTTTGAACGTGACTTCTAAAATAAAATAATTCATTATATTTTTTTCGTTACACTTCAGTATTTATTTTTGAATCTTTACAAAAACAGCTTGTTAACTTGTCAGATACTGTTATATATTATTAGCCGTAACGGATAATAACAAAAGAACCTCAAGCTTAAATTAAAGAATATTTTATGGAAATAGAATCAGAATTAGTATAACTATTTTTCTCCTGTAATGCTTTGAGCACTTACTAGTTGATTGTTAAAAATATAAGACAATTTTAAGCAAATTAAATTAATATAGAATAATTTATACCCTTAACCGCCTCTTACGAACACCCAAAACAAGAGTAAGAGTAAGTATAAATGAAGTTAAAAACACGTACGTAGTACTTACACTCAGAAATATAAACGCACGAAACAAACCAACCTCGCCCCTAGCGGACAATAAATTTACCCCAAAATATTCACTTAAGTTCATATAAACATATCCCAGTTTATCTCCTTACCCCGAAATTAGGCAACACACATTAAGATGGCAACCCGGGGATAGAGAGATGCATATTAAGATATTCTAATTTTAATTGCTACCGAGTGTGTTTGGCGCCAAATTTACGAAAGGACATGTATTGTTTTAGTCTCAAAAATTGTTACTACAAGGATTATGAGTGAATTTGAGCTAGTTTGTCATGTCGGCTTATTAATCCCGCAGGTATCGTAAGAGGTGACTTAGGAAATTGGGTCTTAAGACTTAGGATTTAGAGTGGTTATTGGGAGATGTGGTTGGAGACCCGTCACCGACTATGTTAATTTGACAACCTATTGATAACTCAACTTCCACTGTTTGTATGAAGCCATGAAGCTCTGTCTCCCTCATATTGGAATGAATATGAATAGCCGTGTGTATGTATTCATCTATAGTTGTAACTATGATTATAAGAAAGTAGATGCCCGCACTTCTTTAAGCTGTTAAATGACGAATTTTTAACTCAAATTAGTGTTACACTAAGGTTTTACATACTTAATAATAAATCTTTATTATCAGAACATGGTTCCATAATGGTTAATGATTTAGAAATATTGTAATGAAGGAAACAGTTTTTTTTTGTTATGGAGCTCTGAGTTTACATAAAGTCATGTAAGAACCAACCGTCGTTTAATAAAGTTTTGTTGTATGTTTCTGAGCTACAAAAAATTGCTAAAAAACAACAGTTTGTGAAACAAGACGAGCATAAGTAATCTATGGAATTCTAGACTGTCTGATAACAGCATATAAAATACTTTACTCCGACATTTTGGTCTTCCACTTATTTAGTTACTTTATTGTAAAAGAAACAAGCATTATTTATATTTAAACAAAGCCAGTTATTGTGATAAGAGAGATATGAGTGCAAATAAATTAATAAAGTACCCCAGCGAGGGTAAAGATTTAAAGGGTTTGTTACGATAGCATCTCTGAGAACCCTTTGCTTAATGCTTACTGGATATTGTGTATCATGATTATGTTATAAATAATTGTTTTCTGAATGAGTCTTTGACTGACTTGGATTATTTGCTTTTAAAAATAGGGCAAAAGTTAAAAATTAAATTAACTTAGACTTTCTTATGAAAATTGTGCCTAAGAAGTAAATTAATGCATTTTCGGTCATCATTGAAAAAATAAAATTCTTTTTCATATGTGTTTGTATGAATAAAGTGTTCTATATGAGTTGAGGCTTGCTAAATAATTCTTGGGGTATGTGGTTGAGAAGCTTTGACAAATATTAATACATTTTGGAGACTTCCATGTCAGAGTATTTTTTCCTAGAGATGTTTTATATTTGTATCCGATGTTACCTCACAGCCCATATATGCCCCCACCAAGAGACTCGAGCCTACCCTGTATAGGGTCATTTGGCCATAGTCCCCCACGCTGGCCAATTGCGGGCTGGCAGACTAACGACTACTACCATAATAGTAGCCGTATTATCCGATTTGATTTTAAACTGCATCATAACTATAACAACAAAAACTGCAATCTTAATTAAGATAACACCGATCTTTAGGTTAAAGAATAGCAATATAACGTATAACACCTACCAGTCCCTCTCCACACACCTTTACCCAAATGCATTTCCAAATTTCTAAAAGAATTTACCCGCTAAAAATACGACACGCCACGCCGGATATGAAAGCGCGCTCATGTGATATTCCAGTCACGTGACCGCCAGACTTACGTCAAATATTGGCTCGACAAGATAGATGGTGTTGTAAGACTTCGCTCTTCTATATTGCAACTGTTTTTGGGGAAAACTTTCGGGAATTGATGTTTAAAGTCTCTCTTATTGCTTATATTACTGTATAGCTTATGAAATTATGTACTTAAAAATTTTGGTGTATTTCTTTCTAAGTTCATAAACAAAAGTTAACTCTTGGAAAGCGAACCTGTATTATAAGAATAAAATACAAAAGCACTGTAGCAGCATTAATTACCTTGTTGCATCTTATTTGACTATAAAGGAAAAAAAGAGAAAGTTGTAAAGCGAATATTTTTTAAATATTTAAAGTAAATAATTACTCCTGGCTTTTCAAATAAGATTTTTCTAACGGTAACTTAGTTTGTCATTCCAAAAATAATTTCGATTAGCAGATCGGCAACGGTGCAATTCTACTAAATTTAATAAAAAAATACACTTAAGTGTATAATTGTTTATCAAACGTATTTGTTTTAAATTCAGCCCATCAACTATGTTTTCCCCATTTGAAGTTGGGTAAAAAAATATACAAACATTATTTCAGTAAAGCAGAACTCAATTTTTCCATATCAATTACTAAAATTGGCATGTCAAATTTTAACAACGTATTATATCAATTTATATTTTTGCTCAAAGCTTTCAAAAGTCTCAAAATATTTTTAATTTAAAATAAACATTTTAATTGTAACAATAGTAATTTATCGAAATAGGGCCCCAACGTCACCCTACAGTTTTTTAAATCGTTTAAAATTGTCTTGCACATTTTTTGCACTCTACTGAATGCGCTACAAGTTTTTTCTTCGCCCGTCCAAGGAGGGTGTAAGTGAATTTTTCTTCTTTTTAAAACCTAATAACGTGAGAGTAATTTTTCAATTGACTGTATTAGGTTTTCGAATGTACTTTGTGAATGTCATTATGCATGACTAGGAAATGGAAAAAAATGGATTAGAAAGGCACTTATAAATTCTGAAATTTTATATTGATGATTATGCAAAATATAACATGTATATTCTTTCCAAATACGTATATTTTCATCGCTGTCTAAGGAAGTTTAAATTTTCCAAAACATAAGTTTCGTTTTTACTATAGTAAAAACTAAAAACCAGGCAGATTCGGGTTTTTGCTGCTCTTTCGCAGTCAAAGTTATCTCCTTTTCCAAATACTATCACATGAAAACCCTAGATATATTTGTTTCTCACGAAATCATCAGAAATGGCTAGAATCGAACTATTCTAATAAGTTACACCAAAGACTAAAAACTATTGGGCCGCCCAATTTATCTATCAAAATCAGAAAACAAAGGCCCTTAAAAATAAAATACCAGTGAATGAACCGATTAATTTTTATATGTTGATCGAAAGTTAAGTAAAAACAAAAGAGCCTCGGTAAGAAAACTGCGGTAGTTTTGCATTACTCGTCCAACTTAACAATCATTTGCATACAATTTTTCTCTTTGAATTCGTTTCTTTTGTTGTGTCTACTGTGTTTTTTTAAAGAAATGTAGAGTTGAAAGGTTGTTTAATTTTTATTTTTTATTACTGAAGTAATGTTTTCAGATTTTTACCAAACAAAAAGATAAAAGGTAGCAACCAGGAAATTTAAAACACTCAACTTTTTTAATTCACGAAATTAAAAGAAAAACGTACACATTAAAAAATATGGAAAAATTATGTAGTTCTCTATAAATTTGGCGGCAAAGGTACTAATACCTCTGAACATGATTTATTTATTTAGTGAGAAAGATGTTATACTCCTTGGATCAAGCCTACAGTAGGCCATAGTAAGAGCCTCAGGATCAAACAGGGACTTCTCCGTATTTAGTTCAGAAATGCATGCAAAATTACAAATAAAAATAGTATAACATAACTTTTAAACTTAACTTATTAAATCAAAACTTGTGCTACCCCTCAAACCGAAACCAACAAGCGTGATGTTGTGGGTGGATAAAAAAGTTGACAAAAAAATGAGGGCAGTTTTCTTGACAACACGACTTTCGCATTATGGCTGTTGTCGAAGCCATTTTAATAGAAACATTTTAAATACTTCTGTGAATGGCATTCTAATAAAGTTATTTTTACGCTTTGATAGTTGCAGAACCCGATTTAGAATTTAGTGAAGTTTAGGTGTAATTTTTATTATTTCTGTGTTATGTTAGAGCTTAGGGAGTTTTTTTTATAAATTACATTAAATACAACCTTGAAAGTTCAATGGAAAGACTACCCCTTCTATCACGGAGCAGAGAGGCGCGAGTTTGAATCCTGAGCTTAATCTAATAAATCTATTCAAGTCGCTAACGACTTAACGACGACGAAAACCATAATGAGGAAACCCACAAAACTAAGTTCTGAGGTGTGCCGCCTATTTCTCGAAATGCGCTGTGAAAAGCAAGACGCTTACTTCTCTACGACTCTCTACGATGCTACTTTGAACACCAGGCAACAATAATAATCAGAACTAATAGTACCTTTGTCAGTCTGAAGATACACGCCGACGTGAAAGTTGCGGTTTAAAAGAATTAAACAATTAATATTTAAAGTCGTCATTTTAGACTTATAGATTAAAGTTGAAAGTTTTATATTGATTTAGACTCATCCCTCGACTCAAACATTGTAACCGAAAAGCCCTGAAGGGATGGCAGAGTTGTTTAATACTACTAAACATCACGTGGTATTTCGGTTAAACGGTGTTCAGAATACTCAAGTTTTGCTTGGATAGTGCATTTACGTGATAGGGGGCAGGTAAAACTATAATTACGAATAATATTTCTGATATAAACTATTAAATTAAGATAACATTTTGATGTGAGTTCAGACACATACTGCACAGAGCTAAATATAGATCGAGCAATTAAATCAGCAATTAGTCATTATTCAAGTCACGTGACATGTCGAATTATCTTCTGAAGTAAATGTTTCCTAACAATAATGTGTTAAGGTATATGGATATAAGACTTGTGTCACGTAATTTCGAAAATAATGTCTGTTACACGTCGAAACAATTAAGGGCATTAAAGTAATCTTATAGTCTCATTGGACAGTTTAATGAGAGGTTAATATAGTGATAAGATAACTAGTACTTACGTTGCTGTATAGTGTCGGCTTAGAATAACACTACCCCATTTCTACGCGTGGGTGATCGTAAGAGACGACTAAGGGTATAGGGGCTTGTTAAGTGATTTTTGGGCGATGTGGTTGGAGAACTGTCACCAAAAACATTTATTATTACCATCTTTTCCCCAATCAACTTCCAAAAGTGGCTGAGGAATTTCTAATTCCCTAGCTCTGGCTACCCCTTCAAGGGATTTATAGCCGTTAGTATATGTATGTATGTACTTACGTTCAATACATTCAGTATTCTTTCAAAGAAGCGTTAATTTCGAATCGCATAGAAGATATTAAAATTAAAAATTGTTATGAAAACTGTAATTATTTATTCTTAAAAAAATATAAGAGAATATGTGTTAAAGAGTTTCTTGTCGTTTTCCAGGAAGCGACATTAAAACATAAATTCAATTTCATTTTAGTTTGGTTGAAGTAAACTTTGTGTAATTATCATTTTTGCTTTAACACTCAATAAAAATATTTAATTTTGCTTTTATTAAGACTAGGCCAGTTTGAATTTGTTTTTTTTTATATTGTGTCGGTAGACTTACAAGTGATCACTATCACCACACCCCATAATGTTTCCGCTGCGGGGTTCTAGGTTATGTCTACAATATTAAGTAAGTAAGCTCAAGAGGTTTGCCAGCATGGTAAAAAGTGGCGCTCGATAGTCTCTACCATCCCCAGTAGAAACTAATGGTGTAAGCACATGTATGTAAAAAATATACCAGTGCGCTAGCTTTCAGAGATATGGTAGACTTTCTACTACTACCGTGTTAGAATCCGGAACCAATAGAGGGCTTTACGTACCTTTCGATTCCGGCGCACGAAAGTATCTTAATTATTTCTAATCAGCATTCCACGCATTAATAAGAGCCTTTGTACAATACGACTTTTATCCGCGTCTACAAGCAATTTCTCAAAAAAAATATAGTGCTGGGTCTGATTCGCGTGATTCGGGACAAAAGCGCGTTAACGGTTCGACAAAAAGTCGTGGCATGCAAGGGCTCTTACTTTTACACCATGGAAGTACTGAATTTTTGTTGAAATAAAAAACTCCTCATCTTTGCATTATTTGTGCAAATGTATAATAAAAAATAAAGTAGGTAAGGAAAAGGCACATGCTGTAGATCCGTTTCAGGATTAGAACCCATCCTTCTCTGAGTCAGAGGTAATGCTTTTTGCAATGAGCTACCAAGGCTGTATAAAAACATAACTAATCATAATCACCACTGCATCACCTGACACGACAACAAGGCGTGACTCTACTATTTTCCACCTGTTCTTTGGAGTATATAAAAAAGTAAGTATAAAATAAGTTTTTGTACAATGCGACATCTTCGTGTATTTCTTAAGTCACGTAGGCGCGGTCGTCACCTCACGTACGCCAATCATCTAAATCGGACTTACGTCCATCATTGTCCCTTTCTACACTACAGGAAAACAATATTTCCATCCCATTCTAGCTGACGATCCACCGGGAAATCTCTACCGTTTCAACATTTCTTTATAAGGTGGTGAAGAAATTGTATCTTTTTGATGTGGAGTCGACGTTTGGGAAAACTTGCTTTTTTGGAAATCAATAGAAAAGTACGGAGTCAATAACATCTTACCCAACCTCAAATCATGGAGTTCGAAACAAGCAATTTTAAATTTAACTGAAATAATAACAACCTATTCCTTCTAAGAGTGTCAGACATAAATGTATACCCTGACGCCATGAGTTCCGTTTAAGAACCGTTTTTAGCAATTGAGACCACTATTTATCGTACGATCTTGGCAAACTTTTCTCGATAAATTTGCATCAGAAAAATCAGTGTCTTAGATGGTTTTCTAGTTTTGGCGGAATCTTCTGACCAGCTTGCGCCCCTTTGGTAATTCTCATAGAAGTTATGAGTGGTTTGATTGTATATATCTTTTTGTTTGGCTTAACCAATTTTGAAGATTATTTTACCAATAGAAAGCTATTTGGGTAAACTACCTCAGAGATACTGTACTTATAAAAATGCTGCAAAATTCATAGGGTAAGATACACTGCTAGAGCTTGCTGAGTTCTTCTGCAGATGACCTTTTTTTTTTGATTTCATCATCGTAATCCAGCCAATGTATATCCACTGCTGCTGCACTTTTGTTTTACAATCTTATCCACACAACTTGCAAAAGTGGTTGGGAATTTATTATTCTGAAGCTCTGGTATCATTTGTAGGGATCAATGTCGTGAGTATATGTATGTATGTATTTTTTTCTATAAAGAAACGTGACTCAAAATTCCGATACCGTTAGTGACTGTTCAAATCGATTCCCGTAGAATCGAATCGCGGAGTGTTGCGTTTGACGTGTCACAGAGTTCTGCCAAAGAGCAGAGCTGCGCTGAAGGGAATTCGATTCTTACGCACGAGTGCCCTGTTTCTTTACGTTTCAATTTTATCATTCAGACGCGTAGGCTGTACGGGGAGGAATTCCAGATTACAGTACATGGTGACTCAAAGTCAGTTTAGCATTGAACTCAAATATCCTAATTTTTTTTAATATTTTGTATACAACTATGGATTCATTGTTTTAAGTCGTAATTTTCGATTAGGCGATGTTAGAATCTATCAGTATACGTAAACGAAGCATACATACATATGCTCACGGTTATAAAACCCTAGAAGACTACCTACACCTTACGCATCTTACGGATACTCACGGGAATAAACGGGGTACTGCTATTATAAGCTGACACTACACAGCTAAAGGAAGCAGTGGGCAAAAAAAGTAACACCGCTTTTATGCCGAGTTTCTAAAATATTTAAAAATGTTTACATAAAATATCGGTTTAACTTAAATAATCATAATAAAGAAAACTAATAAGTCATTAAAAATAAGAGACAAACTGTGTAAATTATTGAATAGATAAATGTTACGACGACGTGTATTACATCACAGGTTAATGACACAATTCAATTAATAAAACCAGTTTTTCATACTACACAAAATGATCTGCGTTCCGTTATTATATTCCGAGATAAACGTTTTAGACTTATCTAAGTGAAAGACAGCAACTTTTTTCTTTCTTTATTCCAAAATATCCGAGCACCAAAAAGGCTCAATCATCCAACATTTCTGGGCAAGTGAACACTGATTCCAGCGGACTGGCCATTCGCCGATCTATCAACGGCCGGCCGTGTTTAGAATTCGAAATTCGAAATAGCCAGTCATTGTCTTTTATTTTAAAGAGTATTCGGAATTCGAATTGAATCAAGGAATGCTGTTTTCCGTGTAGTCAAATAAAGTGCTTTTTGATTTAGTGTTTTTGGCAATATTTACCAGTTGCGGCAGAGCAATTTCAGTTGTACGCAAGGAAAGAATACAAATTTCGGTTAGCGTTCTACCTTTAAGGTTATTTTTTGTTAAAATGAGTTACTTATACAGTAGTGCCTTGGTATGGACTAAGTGGCTATAAACTGGAATTCAACGGATTCTTATTGATAAATTAACGACTCTGCTATAAACTTCGATATCCACAGTTTCATATTTTAATTCAGTTTTTAATTTTCTCCATTACTCTGAAGATTATTTTAACGATATCAGGTCATTGGAATTTCAAAACTTACAACCAACCCTTCATCGCAGATAGGCAGGAAAATAATTTATTCAAATAAATCTCAGAAAATTCTTCTTACGACTGAGTCTATGAGACTCTAGGGTGTCATTTTCAATTCTTCAAAGTGCGCCGAAGAGAATAGCTACCTATATTTTAGAAACGTACAGTTTTTTTTTATATTTGTTTGAATTAATTAAAATTCTAGGAAGGAAACTCAAATTGTAGATAGCAATTCACCGAAGGTGTAGGCAGAGAAACTATTATTTGTATTATGACTACACTCCAGAACGTCTGTCAGTTTTGTGTGCAATATGAGTTGTACACTGCGTTAGGTTTGCGTTTCGGACTTCTGCAGATTACTTAGATTTCATTAAATCTCCTAAAATTTAGATCTCCGGATGAAAAACTTTCGATAAAATTAATATTCAAGTTTTAATATAAAGTTTTATTGTACAATTTAATACAATTTTAGCTAAAGAAATGTAAATACAGTCATTGAATTCCTGGGTATTTCATATAATGGTGTCACGAAAAATTATTACGATAAGATAAAACATTTAATTTTTGTACTCATTTATCATTTTGCTTTGCGCCGGTGCGGTGTACTTACACTTCTTTGCTTGAAATTTATTACTAAGGGGTTGTTTTGTTAAGGGTTTAAAACATTAAAAATATCATATTAAATATAAGCCTGCTATGGAATCAGCAATAATGATGAATGTTCAAATGTATATTTTTTTTGCATGCATAAATAATTAGAATTTTAATGTAAATAATATATAGTGGTGTAGGCTACTGCCTTTTTTCTAAATCTATTTATTGAAGATACTACTTTATTTGGAAAAAAAATCATTATTCATATTAAGTACATAAATACATACATACGATAACTTACGACCATATATCACACAAAAGGAATAGCCAGAGGTTAAGAGCAAGAAACTCCTCAGCCACATTTGGAAGTTGATAGGGGAGAAGATGGTAGAAGTGTGGACAAATTTCTACAGTAATATAGCAAGTAGTAACAATCTTACATCGCTTTTAATTTTTGGGTTGTATTTTAGAAGATGAACCGGGATATTGCTTTTAGAAGTTGAACCGAGATATTGGTAAAGTAAAGGATTGGTGAAGGTATTCATGTGATTTCACCACATTCACCAATTCCCTTATAAATTCGTTAAATATTGCAGTATTCAAAAAGTTATTATTTAGCTATCTTTTACTGAAGTATAACAAAAAGCTAACAAATGTGAGCCACACATTACACCAAAGAATATAATAACCACAACAATTACACATTACACATTGCCGCGTAGTGCCAGCTTAGAATGTCGCTACCCCTTTCTACCCACGGGTGTCGTAAGAGGCGACTAAGGGTATTGGGGCTTTTTATTGGATTTTTGGGCGATGCGGTTGGAGACCCATCACCAAAAACCATTATTTTTACCATCTTTTCCCCACTCAACTTCCAAAAGTGGCTGAGGAATTTATAATTTCTTAGCTCTGGCTACCCCTTCTAGGGAAATATAG
This sequence comes from Bedellia somnulentella, assembly GCA_963576735.1. NCBI lineage: Eukaryota > Metazoa > Arthropoda > Insecta > Lepidoptera > Bedelliidae > Bedellia > Bedellia somnulentella. The sequence goes on from OY755191.1 coordinate 4,143,404, forward strand.
CCGTGAGTATATGTATGTATATGTACGTACATATGAAAAAAACATATTTGTATGATAATGTTTACGAACAAGGTTATACAGAGTTGCAATGATCAAGTATATGGTTATTTGTTTTTTACAGATACATTTTATTGCAATACTCTTAGTCAACTTGTACAAAACCATACAAAATAAATATTTTCAAACTTTATCAATACTCAATAAACCACATTAAAAACGATGGACCAAAAGGCAGTATTTCCAAAAATTCCTAGTACCGTTATTAAAGGCTACTGTTCCCATGACAAAAACTCATAACTGCCTTAGTTATAAAATAGTTTTTGTACCGATTTGTATTAAAACGCGATAATTATAATACACAAACATTGGAGGGTCACCGCGGGTTGTATTTTTATGATGTTATAAAATTTGAGGACAGTTTGTTATGGATAAGAAACTTTTCTTATATGACATTATCGTGTGATATATACGCGTTTGATATAGATAGAGATGATTAAACTATTTGAATATAATCTTAATTTAAAGTTAGCTTTTCCCAACATCAACCACTATTCGTTAATTTTATTTGACTTCACTGTAAGACTAAGATTTATTCATTCGTTGTTCATTGTTCTAAGTTATCCTTACAATTTTTTATGGCGAAGTATGGTGTTGATTTATCTTTGGTAATTTATATGGAAGAACTGCGTTTAGTATGTCAACTACTTTCTTATTTTATGTATTTTTTGTTATATAGCAATTGTGTTATAAATCGCTACTGTGAAGGTGTTTTTACACTAAATGACCTAAGCTTTTAATATGTTGCCAAATTAAGTTTAAGTTCACAATATCGTTGGCTAAGAATAGCACACATCGTACTGTGGATGGAATACAAGACTAGGGGTAATTAAACCCTAACCCAATCTTGTTTACACCATGGCTTCGTTCATTTCATCCTTAATTTTAATTCGTATGTATAAAGGCTATATTATTATGGCATATCCTCTCTAACCTTTCATTTAATAGTTCTCGTTAGCGGGCGAGTGTAGGCGCCGGTTTTGTCAGCAGCCCATTGTGCCTCGTGGTTTATGAAGTCGTAAATTCTGCGCCCGCGCATACATACTGATAATCATCTGTCAACTGCCATCTATTCAGGTGATCAGGTGTTACTTCCAACTAGTGATCTACCTGACCTGATGATTTGTATCAATATCATCTTATTACAATTTATGACTTATTCACTCTAAAATATCATTTTTTGATACGTAATTATTTTTATGAAGCATGAATGTATATGTAAATAATTTTAATAAAAAAATATTAAGGAATAACTAAATAAATAATAAAATTATTACAACATATATCATTCGTAGTCTTTCAGTATCAATGGCTTTGACTTCGTCTTTGCACTGAATTTTAGAAAAAAGGTGTAGGCACATAATTATTCTAAATCGTATAAAGAGATTTTATGATATCAAACATCATAATTGCGGCACTGGGTCAATCATGATAACGAACACCTACACTTCATTCACTCATTTCTGAGTAGGACGAAGCGGCAATAAGAAAACGCAATGAAAATAATCTGCTGCATCTTAGAACAAAGACAAAAAATATAATAGCGACACTTTCTTAAAAAATAATTCTCGGCACGCGCATCTAAGGGTTAGCGAGACGTAGTAATAGCTACACACTCGCGCAAACTCACGCACACATACACAAAACAACAGTCAACCCTCTAAAGGTTACTTAGAATATGACGAAACAAGATACTTTCTTTAGATCAAATCTCAGAATTTTTCTTTGAAGTAGAAACAAAGTTTTCGGGGTTGATATTGAATATTAATAGCAATATTATTCCGTTTTTTTACTTTTTATTACTTTATTAAAGAGTACCCTTGTTTTATGTTGATATAAACAAATCTCTGTGAGTTAATGTTTTCTGGGAAAGGTGTTTGTGTTAAAAAACAGTAGCGAGATTATTGTTCGGTCGTGAGGTTGTTGTTGTTTTAATTTATAGATATTAGCACTCTTAGCTTTGTTTGATGCTATTCACGTCAACATTTCAGATCTCATCTATGTTTTTAATATATGTTAGTGACTTTACCTTTCTAACTAAAGAATACTTATTTATTATGCATAAATTTAGGCATAATAATTATCCCATACTTGTGAAAGTAAATTTGCCGTGTAGTACCGGCTTAGAATGTCACTACCCCTTTCTACCCATGGATGCTGTAATAGGCGACTGAGGTATGGGGCAAATTTAAAGTGGTTTTGGGCGATGCGGTACTTTATCACTACCATCTTCTCCTGCAACAACTTCCAAATGCGGCTGAAGAGTTTCTAGCTCTGAAGCACTGGCTACCTTTTTTGGGATTTACGGCCTTGAGTATACGTATGTATGAATATAAGACACTACAATAGAAAAATAAATCAAACTATATAGTAATAAAATCTTGCAAAATGCATAAATTTTCCTAATCTCTCAAATCAGTTAAACATAGTTTTATGGCGAAATGTCACAATATTATGGTCAATTAATCATGACATACCAAAATAGGTGTCAAAAATATCGCCCATTATAAGAGGGTCTGCTAATTTATAGCACTTTTTTGCTCAAACATACTTCAGATTCCGATTAAGCCGTTTGTTTTATTTTTTGTTTTGATAAACCGAAAATGCTTCCTCCAATTAGATCTTCTATGTTATGTTTTAAATCATTCCTTCTCATTGGAGATTTAAATATATAAGAATTGACCAAATATCAGAGTCTCCTAATTTAAAACAATGTTTTTTCCTAAAATAACCTCCTCCGTTGATTCAATTAATGTTGTTGTTGTTGTAATTCAATCTTCTGCATCATGTTTTATACCATTAAATCCAATTGGTAAATTTAATGGGTAAGAATAGAGAATGCACCGTAAATTATTAATTATAAATACATCTATATACACAGCTATAAATCCCTAAAATGGTTAGCCAGAGCATTAGATCCGAAAATACCCTTAGTCGCCTCTTACGAACACCCACGGGAAGAAATGGGGAAGTGCTATTCTAAACCGACACTACGCAGCAATTATAAATTATATTGATATTTATTTTATTTTTCACACTTTGCAAAGGCCCATCGTCGAGTTATGTCGCTTAGAAGTCAGTTCCCGGATGTTCAAGGGTCGAATGAAAAATGACTCCACGAATTAAGTCTCCGGGGTGAAAAATGAGGTACTTCGGTGGACATCGTTTATTACAAGTTTTCGCTACAATTGTTGTTAGTCACGTTGTTAATAACATATGGAAAAAGTATTTGTAAACGGACCAAGTGACGGAAGATATATTTATTCCTAAACTTTAGAAAATAGTAGCAATTAATTTAGGAATAATATGGAATAGTGATCTAACGAATATTCGCATTTGCATTCGCATTCGCGAATATTCGCCTGATTTTTTATATTCGCATTCGCATTCGCATTCGTGAATATCTTTCGAATAAATTGCGAATGTGAAATTGCAAAAACACAGAATGTTATGACAATATTAGGTAAATTTAAATGAAACAAAATCTTTTTCTTTTTAGAATTTACCTTTTTTGGGTTTATAAAATCACAGTTCTTATGACATTACAAAACAAATAATACTGTGTTCATATTTAGGCAGTCTCATTAAGTAGGTACATAAAGTAGTGCTTTGATCAGTCTTCATCTTGCCTACACATACACATACTTTGATAATTATTTAAACTTTAAAAATAAAATAAACTGAATTTTCTACATTTTTTGCTTTATAAGATTTTGTTCTAAAAAAGAAAAAAATTAATCTTTTTCTTTTTAAAAACTAAAACTTCTAATAAAAGAAAAAAAAAATACAAATCTTATACTTCTCAGTAACAAAAAAAAAACAAATACTTTATCTTATTTTTTTAATAGAATAGTTAATAATCAAACCAGAGAATTTCTATAAAAATAACATATCTTTATTTTCTTTTTTAAAACTAAACAAATGCTTAATATTCTCAAATAAAAACTACTAAAAGAACAAAAAAAACAAATCTTAAACTTAAAACTAAACAAATGCTTAATCTTCTCAAATAAAAACTACTAAAACATATACATACATATACATATACTCACGGCTACAATTCCCTAGAGGGGTAGCCAGAGCCAAGGAATTATAAATTCTTTAGCCACTTTTGGAAGTTCAGAGGGGCAAAGGCGGTAAAATAAAGGTTTTTGTTGATGGGTCTCCAACCGCATCGCCCAAAAATCCAATAAAAAGCCCATAAATCATAAAAACATGCTCATAAGAACAAAATTCAAACGTTAAAAAATAAAGAGTATATGTTCAATCTTTTTATACATTTTTATCGTAACAAAGACATCACAAAGGGAGAACTCCAAACAAATGTCTCGTCAATTAGTCACCAACGCAGTTGATTTGGCAAGCTTTCATTTTCTACCCTCATTTACATATAAAACACTGTGTTTAGGCTTTAATTAGGTATTACCGTATTACATCATACTGTAGGAAGCAACCGTGATAGCTTACTGTTTAGACACAAATTTGAAAAAACTGTAATTACCCCATTTTTTCTCGTTAAATACCCATCACTAAAACATTTACTTTATAATCTTTTCCCCACTCAACTTCCAAAAGTGGCTGAGGAATTTCTTATTCCGCAGTTCTGGCTACCCCTTCTAGGGATTTCTAGTCATGAGTATACGTACGTATGTTGAAAAAATAAACACATTTAGATGCAGGGTAGTCTGTGTGACAAGCACAAGAAGATGTACTTTCTTAAATCATAATCCCTGACTGCTCGATCCAAGGTGTAGTCTAGTGACAATAGTGTGTACGAAATTCGGTGAGGGTACCTATTATAAACTGCTTGTTACAATAATTCGCACATTTAGTCTTTATTTATTGATATAACGCCATTTTCATACATATGTAATTAACTAAATAAATCAATTTTGGCGACCGTTGATATTTCAAATGACTTTTGGGCGATGCGGTTGGAGACTCATCAACAAAACCGTTTATTTTACAATATTTTCCTTAATCAATTTTCACAAGTGGAGAGGAGTATGTATGTATGGTAAAAACTGTTTGCAACTATATTTAGTACAAACTCTAGTTATACATTGTATAAATAATACCTCATTCTTTCGCATATAATTATTTAAATATATAAATTTCGGCGACCGTTGATATTTCAAAATCGAATCACGCCTGCAAACCGTTAGTGCACATTTCAAAAATAGAACGCGGACGCCATATTGAATAAAACAGGTGATGACGATGGCCGCACATGCAGCGATTATTAATTGTAGCACTTATTTTTATTTTACTTACATGCATCCATATACTCACACCATCAGTTTCCATTGGGGTAGTCAAAGACTATGGATCGCCACTTTGTACGATACTGGCAAACCTCTCTAGCTTCATTTAGATCCATCAATCTTTTCATACATGCTCTTTTATTCTTCTTTATTTTCTTTATTTTTATTCTGTATATCAAATAGTCTCATATACTTTCAAAATATCCGTAAAGATGTGGGAGAGGTATAAATTCTTTAGAACATCAAGTGACACCTAATATTCCCCTTTCAGCCTGGATAAATAGATACATGTATATTTATTCACGGCCATATATCCCAAAAAGGGGTAGCCAGAGCTTTTGAGCTAGAAACTTCTCAGACACATTTGGGAGTTGATAGGGGAGAAGATGGTCGAAATAAAGTATCGTTGGTGATGGGTCTCAGCGCCAAACGGTCATTACGTTTTTTGAATACACTAACATGACTTAGATTACGGATAACATCACAAAATTTTCCTCACTACCAAATTGAAATACATATTTGCTGTGTAGTGCTAGCATAGAAAAATCTAACTAATTTCTTCCCACGGCGGGTGTCTTGAGTTGAGAGGCGACATAGGGTCGATGCGATTGGACATTCATCTCTAAAAACTAACAAATACATGACAGTGTATAATTTTTATACCCCTTCTTGAGTCTAGTAATTAAATAGGTATAATTAAAAAAAAAACAATTCATAAAAATCCTTTATATTAATTTGTTTTTTATAACTACATACATACATATACTCACGGCTATAAATCCCTTAACGGGGTAGCCAGAGCTTTGGAATGAAAAATTCCTCAACCACTTTTGGAAGTTGATTGGGGAAAAGTTGGTAATAATAAATGTTTTTGGTGACGGGTCTCCAACCACATCGCCCAAAAATCACTTAATAAGCCCCTGTACCCTTAGTCGCCTCTTACGATCACCCACGGGTAGAAATGGGGTAGTGTTATTCTAAGCCGACACTACACGGCTATAACTACATCTTTGTTGATAAACAGATAATTGGTACGATCTCTTTTCAATTAAACTTAAAAATCAGCTTCATACCCTAAATAAGCTACATCAATAAAGCCTTTTTTTTAATTAAGAAACAAGTATATTTCACCATAAGATCCAAAAAACCACTTCTCAAAACTCTAAACATCCCTTCTTCTCTGTATCATAACATAACACTTCATATCTTAAAAACTATAAAGGGTCGTGACGTTTAAACAAAAACCCTTTTTGAAAGAAACCACATAACAAGACCTTGAAAACTAAGGATTCTATAAAAATGGGAGGATCTTTATAAAATGGTAAGCTTTAATATCATTAGTCATGCCAGATGTTAGCGATATACCGTCATTTCGGCTGATGGACGCGGATTTGTGGGTTGCCAGCATGAATATATTCTTTGTTTTATGATCTTTTTATGCTAAAACAAATTGTCAGGCTTATTGTTGCTTGGAGACGGTATGCTGCTTGTATGACTGTATATATGTTTAGTTGCAATTTTATTTATTTGGTATTTATAATGAGATGTGGTTTTCTCGGGTTTTGTATGTTTAATTTTCGATATGAAAAGTCGCCAAATAAAGTATTAAATAAAACTCTGTAACACCTTTTTCTAATGTTGAGACCAGTCTTGTCCCATTTCTTCCCCATGGCGTTAGGAAACGATGAGGCATATTAATTATATGTGTTTACATGAAAGAGTTGAGTCCATAAAATAAATCTTTTTGTCAGACATATGAATAGAACAAGTATTTCACTGTGCAAGTTTGTGTCTGGCTGGATAAGATTATTGCGCATTAGTAATACAAAAGAATACGTTCTCTACGTAATAAATTAGTAAAGACATTATCATTACTGCACATTCGTTTATATTAGTTTAATATTCTTGTTGCGTTTGTAGAACTGTTTTTAAATACAGTTATTACGTTACGATAAGCGATAACACGTTAAGAGAATATTTATTTATTTATTTACACAGAAATAATCTTTACAGTGTTACAATGTGTTACAATATAATCAAAAAGCTAGGCGTCCGAAGTGTGAACAATAAACAGACAGGTATAAATGTAAATATATAAAAATTAAAACATATTAGATTAGGAAATATTATACACAGATTAAGTTAGCCTCGAACAAAGTAAAACAAAGGATACTAACTCAACGATACATATAATTTTATATAATACATATATAAATAACATCCAAGACTAACGAATAATTACTTGTGCTCATCACAAAAATGTTGCACTCAGCGGGGGGCGAACCCGCAACCTCCGGACCCAGAAGCTAGTCACCTATCCACTCAACCACACAGGTGTCAAAATTTATGAATGTATTGAAGGCTCGAGATGTTTGCAAGGATGGTGATTGACAGTATAATTATTCAAGTATATGCGTATCGTTAGTAAAATATTTTAAAAAATACACTATTAACTTATTTGTCCTTTTTTATTAGCTTCCAAAGTTCTCAAACATTTATCATGAAATTACCGCAATATTCCACTCAGATTCCAAAGAGACATGTCCTAATAAAAAGGGGCTGTTCCCAGGTGGCGAATAGGCCAATTTCCATACTTGTAATCTTCAAAGGCAGCCAAATAAATTTACGAATGAAATATGTAAATTTTACCGCGAAAAATATAAAGAAACAAATCTCTGCGGCTTTCTTGTATTAGGTGTGAAGTGCCGAGACTGCAAAGAGGGAGTGAGCAAATTAGTTTTGGTTCCGTATCTAATAAATGTGTTATTCTTGTTTCACTTATTTTTGAATCTAAGACAAACTACAGATATGTTTTGCTGTTGGCTGTGTTTAATGTTTAGGCAGAATGTTTAAACTAAACTATTTGGTAAAGAAAAACCTGACAATATTTTGAAAAATATTTAATATTATATGCAAAATATTTCATCTATAAATATCTATTCAGTGAAAGGCTGACACTTTTTCCCAATATGAATATTTATCTCTCCGAAGCTTAATTTGCTTTATTTAAAAATCTACATTAACACAGTAGTGAGGTGTCAAGAAAGCCGTTGTAAGTCATATTTTCATGTTTGTATCACATATCATTGAATCAGACGTAGTTCCTAATACACACAATTCGCATTTATGATACTTGTGTAATTATTTGCAAGCAGTAAATCTTTCTATATTCCTAAAGAACCCCAAACAAGCACATGATGAATATTTTACAAAGAGAGTTGCGATCACCTCAGTGGCTTTTTTAATATTTATGTATTTTTTCTACAGAGGGGAAATGAATCCGATTAATATTAATGTTTTTGTTTGATTGCTGCTAACTTTCTAATGTTTTAGTGGTTTACTCTTTGAATAATTTGTTTTGCAATTAAAGTAAAAAAAAACTGAAGTGTAAGTTGTGCCATTTTATCCATTTTGGTCAATATAAATTTTTGAAGCCGGTGGGATATTAAATAAGTATATTAGTACGTTGGATGGTATGATATAATTTCTATTATCTTTGGGATAAGCAGGCGCTATTGCACCCGACTTGGTACGATACTAGCAATTTGCACTTTATTTCCACGCTTGTAATCTGCTCCCATCGTTTTTACTTTTAGTATATCTCCTGTAAATTTAGGGTAACAAAGAGTTTGTATTAAATACATCTCTTAACAGCTATGTGGCTGTGTGGTATGGAGACCCATTACCACCTATTATATATTAATTTAAAAATCTTTTCCCCGCTCAACATCTAAAAGTGGCTGAGAAATTTCATATTCCAGAGCTCTGGCTCTGACTTTTCTCATATTTATAGCCGTTTATATGTATGTATGTAAAATAAAATTTCTTTGAAACACAACCGTATGAGTCAAGAGTTTGTTGTCCAGGTCGACAGGAAGCGGCAGCAAGTTTGATTCCTGAGCAGAATATTTATACGACACTTGTCTGCGAGGCATATAGTTTTAATCTATCAATGAATATTAACGTGAGATGCATGTCTATGAGTGATCTCATGGTGTCAAATACCTTGTTTGTCGTATGTTCACGCCTTTTTCTTGGAACTAGATACTACAAGGTATTTATATAGACATAGCCATTAAGATGTACTTTTTGAGTCGAAAGAATCGTAAAGAATGGAAAAGTTTTAACTGCATATACTTACGGCCATAAAACCCACAAAGGGGTAGCCAGAGCCAGAACTGGAAACTCCAAATTTGGAAGTTGATAGCGGAGATGATGGTAGAAATAAAGATTCGTTGGTGTGGTGATGGGTCTCCAACCACATCGCCCAAAAACCACTTAAAAAGCCATATACCCTTAGTCGCATCTAACGACAGCCGTGGGTAGATAGGGGGAGTGACATTCTACTCCGACACTACACGGCATTATTGAATTGCATATGACAGGATAAAAACCGTATTTTACAAAAAAGTACTATTGGAGTCTAATCGCTAAAATCCAAGCCGGAGCGGATTCTCAGTATTTGTTACAATACAAGTGTATTTTATAAGTTATGGTAGTATATTATTATTTATTCAAAAAAACATATGTATTTTTAATTTTTCATTCAATAACACTTAGTTTAAATTTAATATTAATTACTTAGATTGGTGATGGACATACGATTTTTAAGCCCTAGATCCCTCAGTCACTTCTTCAGGAATTCTAAGTCAGTTTTTAATTTTTATTTAGTTATAAGTATTGGTTAGAACTGAGCTATCCGCTTTAAGTGGTTGGACCGAGCTCGTAACCATGTTGTCTTTTTTTATTGTTATTTAATTAGTTCTTCTTTTTTAACTTCTTTCACAATATTATTATATAGTTTTTTTTTGTATGTGTAAAAAGACAAATAAAATCTTTTTATTTATTTCATTTTATTTTATCTATTCTAAGGCTATACTAAATTGCAATGATCATTGTTAATCATCAATCTAGAATAACCTATATAGTATATCATATAGAACTACCGACACCCTAATCTAATTCTTATATAAGACATAATTTAAGTAAAAAGTCCAAAACTCGTAACCGAAAGATTAATATGCAGTATAAAGTGGATGATGACGTCATAAAATAAAACTTACTAAAATTTTCAAAACGAAAACTCAAAATTTCATAGATCGTAAACTGGTACAACAAACAAACGCAGAGCTAACACAAAACGGATAATAAAAAGCATTGACTACAATTCTACCTTAGAGAATAAAAGACAACCCTTAAAATGACGTCCAGCCTATAGAACTCCGTCTTAGTAGGTGAATGTATGAAACTGGGGACCTTCATTTTTGGTTCTTTAAAAATGTTATTGCGAAGGGTAAATGGTACGGAAGGAGAGGTTTAAATTGTGATTACACGGGTTACGGCGTTTTTATATTTGAAATAAGGTGCTTAGTTTAACATATTTCGATGTTTTGGATGCTATACATGAGGTTTTTTGGTATAGCGTTCTGCATTACCTGTTTAAAAATATATTAATAAAGATTTTCAATTTACAAGAATTTACTCACATTTAGCAAGTCAGTTTTAGGTAAATTTTACCTCTATGGGAGGTTCATCAATAATTAGAAGAAACCTTTTTAAATAACTGTTCAAAAATAAAATATATTTAACAACATTATGATGAATAGTGTCTGCTTACCCCTAATGCAGTTGTACCTATTATTTTCAATATATTTTTTTGTTAGTTCCTTTCTATAATTACATACATTTACTAAAGGCTACAAAAAGGGGAAGCCATAGATTTGGAATCGCAACACCTCAACTACTTTAGTAATTAAGTGAGGAAAACATTGTAACAAAAATCGCTTGAAAGTCAAGAATCCTCAATTGACACACATAATAAGAAATGTGTTAGTGCTATTGTAAATTTCTGATCTACAAAATCAATCACCTAAGATATACACCTAAATACATTCCAAAAATAAAATTATTTGTATCATCTTATATTATCCCTCTGTATAAACACACGAGTAATTGCACTAATAGAAAATGATAAAACAAGCAATTTTTTTCTTTAATGTCTTTAAGGGCCGTTCACATACGAGCCCCTGGAGGCTTGCCAAATGACACACCTGTGTGAACACCGCTTTATTTATTACTAACAAGCTCTACGGTTCATTGGAATATTAAATTACTCACATATATTTACGACAGATTTTTCAAGGGGTGACTACAATTTAAAAATGTTTGTACTTGTTTCCTCATGATGGATGGTTCAATTATTGTTTTATCAATATGTCTTAGTAAGGGTTAAGTGAAGGGTTGACTTAGAATAGCACAATCTTTATCACTTCGGACCCCTAACTTTGAACGTTTTCTATCTAGTCTCGAAACGTTATACGAGGCGGTCCTCTAGTAACTATACTATCTACATTGCCTATATATATAATCTGTGTCCCCAAACCACCCTGAACAATTTTATATATCTTGCATAATACGTCATCTTTTTGATTGGAACCCCCAACTTATATCGATATGCAATCAAAGATGAGCTTTAAAATGTCAGTTAAAAATTTAAAAATATAGCTTTTTCCCCTCGCGTTATAAATAATACGTAAGAAATAGGTGGTGATGATACTATTATAGTCGATTGGTTTCGCAGCTAAAGTGTCTATTCCCAATAACTATAATATATTTCACCCTATGAGATAGATATAATTACTAATATTGTAGTATAAACATTCTTTTTTACCCGGAAAACGATAGAATCGTACAGATATATATCGATCTTTGGAATCAACAAATCCTGATCGGCGTTTGGGAGTTGCAAGATGAAAACATGATCATTGAAGGATCAATTAAGATCCCTTACCCTTAGTTATCTCATAGAAAACCCATGAGAAAAGATGAGCTAGAGCTAGTCTACACATACTTAAGATATTACATACATACATACACTCACGGCTATAAATCCCTAGAGGGGTAAGGGGTAGCCAGAGCTAAGGAATTAGAAATTCCTCAGCCAGTTTTGGAAAGTAAGTGGGGAAAAGATGGTAAAATAAAGGTTTTTGGTGATGGGACTCCAGCCGCATCGCCCAAAAATCCCTTAAAAGCCCCAATACCGTTAGTCGCCTCTTACGTACACCCACTTGGGGTAGTGCTATTCTAAGCCGACACTACACAGCAAACTAAGATAACTTAACTTAAGATATTAAATTCTAAAAAGAGGTAGCCTGAGTTCAGAATTAGAAGTTTCTTAACCACTTTTGGAACCTGACTAGGGGAATGTGGTAAAACAAAGAATGGATGGTGATGGGTGGCTAACAATCACTTTAAAGCCCCAACACTCGAAGGCACCCCTTAAGACACCCTTGGGAAAAGATGGTCAAGAGTTATTATAAGCCGACACAACACAGCTTTTATAACCATGAAACAAAAATCCAGTAAACATATATTTTGTAATTTATCCACCAAAGCACCGCGAAGATATTTACCGGCAAAGTTATCAAAGGCTCCGAGTAGCAAGATGATCCATCTAACTTGATCCGAGAAAGCCACTTTGCTACACAATTTATATGCTAATTTTCTTCCCGTGTCTCATACCAAATATTAGCTCTATCTGATTTTGACTTAGAAATAAACACTTTATTGGGATAGAAGATTACTTTACCTACTTAGCAACCGTGATAGCCCAGTGGGTAGAACACTCGGTTATCGTGCAAACGACTAGTGTTCAAATCCTGGGTCGGGCCTACATCAATTTGTCTTTTCTAAAGACATATGTGTGGTTAATTTATCATGGTTGTTAACGGTGAGGGAAAACATCGTGGGGAAACCCACATGGCTGAGTTGTACTTAGTCATGTGACAGTGTATTCATACAAAACGGCGATAGGCCTGCCCACTACCACGTGAGGACACTGTCCATGCAAAACGTGGGTACTCTGAACACCAGGTGACAAAGTCACGTGATGTTCAGAAGTTTTAGTACCTCTGCCAACCCCTTCGGGGATATTCGGCGTGAACGTTTATGCTTTATGTTTATTATTATACTCAGGCGCGTTGGTCCCATTTGGGTAGGTAGATACTATAGATTTATAGCCTAAGTTATTATACCCACTTTGTACGATCCTGACAAAGTCTTTACTAAGGCGAAAGTCCGTAGTGAAAAGCAAAAAGGGCATTTATGAGAAGAATGATTAATGTGATAGAAGCAAGAGAGATATGATATTAGTACAAAAATATACAAGTAGTATATCCTTAAAGTTGGTTTCAAATGGCACAACCCCAGCTCTTTCCGTGGGTGTCATGCAAAGCAACTGAGGGTATTGGCGCTTTCTGAGTGATTGTTGGGTGATGCAGTTGAACTTGGATATTTTATGCGATGGACTTTTCTCCTATCAATTGATGTGGAGTTATGTGGCTAAATAGTAACATAGGGCATAGTATTTCGAAAAGAGGCTAAACTAATATTTTTTAAGCTGCTAGTCTGACAATAAATTAGCAGAAAGGCATGTATAAAATATTGACATTTTAAAAGTTAGTATATCACAAGATATTCTTTTGAATCGTACGTCGTGGGTTTTAGTATTGTCTGCCTATTCCACAAAAAATCTGTAGTTATGTATGTCCTGTGGCCTATTTTAATAGGAACTAATGTCAGCAAAAGAATAACGATGTAATGTACCAAAATTTTCACTAAACTTATAAATTTCTTTCAAATCATTCACGACATTGAATTCGCGATCAGTATGTATTTAATACGGCGCTTCCTTCTGTTTTCTTATATAATGACATTATCTTTTCATCGGCGCTCCCTATACTAAAGTAATACAAAATAAACATCGTCTCACGAAAATCTTGCCAGATTAAGCGGGGTGTAATAAAGTCGAAGATGTTTTAAGTTTAAGTTACTCGTGGCTTCGCGGTTTGTGCTTAGCGGATTATTGTGAGCGCTTTAAGTTCACGGAAGAAATCATACTTAGAACACTTTGAATCCGAATTTTGCCGTGTAGTGCCGGCTTAGAATATCGCTACCCCTTTCTACCCACGGGTGTCGTAAGAGGCGACTAAGGGTATTGGGGCTTTTTATTGGATTTTTGGGCGATGCGGTTGGAGACCCATCACCAAAAACCTTTATTCTTACCATCTTTTCCCCACTCAACTTCCAAAAGTGGCTGAGGAATTTATAATTCCTTAGCTCTGGTTACCCCTTCTAGGGAAATATAGCCGTGAGTATATGTATGTATGTATGTACTTTGAATCTGTATAGAAAATATTTGGTTTTTATGTATATGTTAACGTTCTTACAAAGGACATGTATGAGAAGTACAATGAATGTGAGGGAAGTAAGAGATTTGTCAGGCTCATGTAAAGAGGCGAACGATTGTCTTAGCGTACCCCAGTGGGAATAGTGGACGTGAATATAATGGGTATGTATGGCGTAAAAGCTACATATTGGAATAAAATAAGCTACAATAACAAAAAGTATTTAAAAGTATTTTGTTGCTGTGTAGTGTCGGCTTAGAATAGCACTACCCCTTTTCTTCCGGTGGGTGTACGTAAGAGGCGACTAACGGTATTGGGGCTTTTTAAGGGATTTTTGGGTGATGCGGTTGGAGACCCATCACCAACAACCTTTATTTTACCATCTTTTCCCCACGTTACTTCCAAAAGTGGCTGAGGAATTTCTAATTCGTTAGCTCTGGCTACCCCTTCTAGGGATTTATAGCCGTGAGTATATGTATGTAATAACAAAAAATTTAGCATCATAATTTCAAATTTTTTATTTTCATAGTTCAATAGACAAATTGTGAAAATAACATTCACAATTTCAAAATACTGCGAATGTGTTTTTTTTTAAAAACCCTCGCAAATCTCCAAACAGCAATAAAAGCCATTGCACGGTATATTGTGCCCGGCGATCACATAAAATTCTTAACCCTTTAAAGCTACACTTTTAATTCCTTGAGACGGAGCGTCTTTAATTAGCAACGGAAGGGTTGACGTCTAACGGACCTTGAAAACGAATTCTTTTATCGTATTTTAGCTAATAAAAGAAATTAAGGTAAATTTAACACAAAGAAAGGGGTTGTATAACCATTTATTTTATTTTCGTAGAAATTGTGCTTCATAATTTAAGGAAGAATTCAATGATTGTAAAAGACATTTATTCATGGGTATAAATAGTGCGATTGTTCTATATTTCACTGTTTTGGCCTAGTGATTATTGGTACCTAGTTATTATGGGTCAACTGATTATTCGAAGAAAATATACCGTGATAGTAGCCGGGTATAGGATGCCGTGCTGTGCCAGCTTAGAATGTCGCTACCCCTTTCTACACACGGCTTTTTAAGTGATCTTTGAGCGATGTGGTTGGAGACCCATCACCAACGATACTTTATTTTTACCATCTTCTCCCCTATCGACTTCCAAGTGTGCCTGAAGAGTTTCTAGCCCTGACGCTCTGGCTACCCTTTTTTGGGATTAATGGCCGTGAGCATAAGTATGTATGTAACAGCCGGGACCAACGGCTCACCGTTTCTACGAAGCAAGAATGGTTGAACTATACTCACTTGAGTTAATATCATAATATGATTATATAAGTGCAATGGTGGCTGAGGAATTTCTCATTCCAAAGCTCTGGCTACCCCGTAAAGGGATTTATAGCCGTGAGTATATGTATGTATGTATGTAAGTGCAATGGATCGTATTGGAACCCGGGTTTTAAGACATGATGCTCTTTATGACGTAAGTAAATGATGTACCTAAGTAAATATAAAATAAAAAAAATCTAAAAACTACAATCCGACTCCGTTAAGAGGGGTCTAAAAAGGATGAAAAAAGATGGAAATTCAGTTGAAATACGTACAACCTATCGTGGTCACGGTAGTGCTATGGTCTAAACTACCTTATGGGAAGGTACCTGTAATTACTATGCAATGAATGAGGTAGCTTGCGTGGTAACTTTTTGTTTATAAATGTGTTTAATTTGTGTAAAATTATCACAGTGGATATCGGATAGTACTTTTTAGAATTATTTATATGAAATAGTACGTGTAGTGATGTTCCACTGCTTTCACGAATCACACTATTTCCTATTGGTTCAATATTATACCTATGTTGGCAATATACTTTCCTTAGTTCAATCAATTTGAGTAAACTCAGGATCAAATTCTGTGTTTTAAATAAAACTTATTGAATCAAATGATATGGCAAAAAAGAGGGAACAGTCAGGCCCAATAATTCGTTTTTGTTTTACTAAAATAACAAACAAATGTTCTCAGGACACAGCCACCAAATTATTTCGAGCAGCAGATACATTAAATCATGTCAAATGTTTCAAAACTTTGTTTAAGTTATTAATCCAAATTCCAAAAGTTTTAAAATGTCTGGAATCTTACCTTTGCGCCAATAAGAAAGTGATTGTCATTGTATTGAACTTTTTTTTATTTCTATACACAATACGAAAATTAGGAAATAAATAAAATAGAGGAAGTGTAATTTACCAGTTTTCTTGTGCATAGTATCTGAAACAAATGATTTATTTATTAGTAATCATAATAAAATAAGTAAAACAAAACTTAATAAAAAAAATGAACGTGACAGTCTGTAGCAAACTCAAAACACAATAAGAGATTGTATGTAACGCCATCTACACACATGTGTGAGAACTAAGTTGTTTGTGACTTAGCTGGACATAGTGAGTTTATTCCTCGCTAGATGTCACTAGTTTGTTATGATAAGGCCTACATTTTGTATCAAAGTGTGACTGTCACACAATAAAAGACATATCAATTCGTTTAATCATATTTATGAAAAAAAAAATTAATGGTCAATAATTATTATTTTACCATAATTAAAATAGCGCTTTTTTTACAGTTTATCACACTTACTACCAAAACCTCCTTTGTCACCATATCAAAATATCAGAACAGACCGAAACCCAAGGGCAGATCCAGCCATATGGGCAAGAAGGGCATGCCCACAACACGAATCTTTTAGTCGATAGCATGACGATAGCTACCAGTGGCCAATCAATAGCTACCAACAAGTGCGTGTTACTTGTTATAAAACTGAACTCGTATTAAACGTATACAAAACTTCTAACGTTTCTAATAAGTCAAAATTAATATATGAGAATAATTGGCTAGCTTGCCAGCTATTATTTTATTGAACATTCTCACAACTGTATTCTTGGTCGTACAATTCATAATTTCGGCCACAACAAAGCAATTCCAAGGGGCTCGCTAAGCAATGATTTATAATCGACAATATTGCACACTGACCCTTGCATCTATTCGTACAAAAGGATTACTATTGTCCCTTCAATTTGTTGTAGTAAATGTATTCTTATTGTACTAATATAAGATAGGTTTTAGAGCGTTTATAGTAAAATACTACGTTCACGCTATTCGGAAATATTGTATGCTTTCCAATATGTCTTCATAGGCTTCGATTTTTTTTTATTATAATTGAGCGTTCGAGAAGATTTAGGTTATCCATACTATATTTTGATATCAAACTTGAACTTTTTTGTATATACATTCGACGACCGCGGCCCAGTGCGTAGATGACTATCTTCTTAGTCCGGAGGTTGCGGGTTCGAATTCCGCTTTGTGCAACAAACATATTATCACATAGCGGGCATAAATGATTGTTTCTTAGTCCTAGATGTCATTAATATGCGTCTTATATAATACAAGCTATTAAGTTAAACTTATCATTGGGCTTACTGTATCTGTGTAGTGTGAATACATGGTCGTATATATATTAAATAAATAGAACAAGGAAAAAAGCTTTACGAAATTCATTAATACGGATTTACGAGGTTAAAAGTATTTTTTTAACAAAAGTATCTATTAATATGCTGCTTTCTGAGAATTTTTGGGCAGATATTTTTGATACTCTTTTCTTTCTATACATTATTATGGAAAAAGCAAAAAATATACCAACAATTTTACTAACTCACATGGAATTCATAAGTTGAATTTCTTAGATTATTATTGCATTTCTTACATCACATCATAACTTGTTTAGTCCAATTAACAGCACTTTGATCGCCTAACGTTTTTTTAGGTTTTTTTTAAGTGTGCTTTATTTTAGGCGATACTGTTGGAGACCCATCACCAACGATACTTTATTTCTACCATCTTGTCCCCTATCAACGACCAAATGTGGATGAGGAGTTTCTAGCTCTTAAGCTCTGGCTACCCCTTTTTGGGATTTATGGCCGTGCGTATATGTATGTATGTAATGTCAATTCTCCCGATGTGAAAACATAAAAGGATTAAGCCATACAGGCAAAGACCATAGAGGTTACGAATAGAAATATATTTAGCGAATGACGCGTAGGTTCTCACGAGAGAGGTCACGACCTCGGCTATTTTACAGCGAATGAAGATGTTCTAAGGAGGTTGCATTGCCGGGGGCTGTGTGCGTGCCGTGATTGCTTGTTACATGTATTAATTAAAATTTCTTATTATTGGTAGATTTCATCGTTGGCGATGATTGATGGAGTATTGGGCTTTAGAAGTTCCTTTTCAATTACGATTCCAAAGGATCTCCATTTTCGAGTATTTAGACTGTTTTGCGCGTATTATCATATACTGTGAAGGTCGTAACTTTAAGTTAAAAACAATGATAAGTAAAATTATAGAGATTTCTGGGAATGCATTGCAAGATATCAGAATCTATTAACCGTCTTACGTCGCATCGTAGAATTTAGACCTTTTTCTTATCTAATATATTTTTGTTGATAACACAATATTATGTTAACTGTACACAATATTATGTAGTGTACTCCGCCATCTTTTATCTAGGAATTTAAGTAGGTACTTACATTATTTTCACTTTAAAACCTACTCCAAAAGGGAAAACATATTACGCTTTTCATTAAACGACTATTCAATAAAAAAGGCATCTGGACTAAATTAAAAGCGGCCAAGAGCGAGATGGCTCGCTAATGAAGGGTTCCGTAGCAGCTCTAGCAGCAGGTAGGTAACATAGTAATATACAAGTTTTTGTAGTTCGTTGTAAGTTTGATTGACGTGTTATCTACTATATAAATATAAGTCGGGTTTTCCTTCCTGACGCACGAACCGATTTCCACGGGTTTGCATTCGTTGGAACGGTCTCGGGCTCCGTTACTATAAGAAAACAATGGTACACGTTTTATGCGTAAGGCCTGTGATAGTAAAATTATTGTTATATATTTCAGTGAAATTATTAAATTAGGTAAGTAATTTGATTTATGACGTTTAAAAAAAGAACTACTGGCTAGATCTCATTCAAACCAATTTTCGTTAGTAGTTTGTATAGTAATACACATCATATATTTTTTTCAGTTTTATCATGCCCATATTTTAGAAGTTACGGGGGGGGACACACATTTTACCACTTTGGAAAAGTCTCTCGCGCAAACTATTCAGTTTTGAAAAAAAATGATAAAAGAAACCTCAACATCGTTTTCAAATACCTTTTGATAGATACCCAACACGTATAGTTTTGATAAAAAAAAATTTTGAGTTTCAGTTCTGTGTATGGGGAACCCTAAAAAATTTGGTTTTTTTTTCAGATTTTATTTTAAAATCTTAATGCGGTTTACAGAATACATCTACGCACCAATTTTCAACAATGTAGTTCTTATAGTTTCGGAATAAACTGGCTGTGACATACGGACGGACGGACGGACGGACGGACGGACAGACAGACAGACAGACATGACGAATCTATAAGGGTCCCGTTTTTGCCATTTGGCTACGGAACCCTAAAAAGGCATCTGAGTACTTTATAATGAAAATAGCTGCCGGATGTTTTAGCAAGGTCTGATCGAAAGCTTAAATTTTTCGCTGACGGAAATTATATTATCCTCATTTGCATTGCCGTGAGCACCATCTATGAGACGAGCTTAAGTTTTAGGGAACTAAGGCTTAACTGATTTATGATTTAAATGATGTATAAATATACGAGCAAGGCTGGTGACGATCGAATGACAGATAGTTTACTCGTTAAGTATTTTATGTGATGGGATGTCATATGCAATGAATTTAAATGTCCAATAAGGAGTTCGCAAAGCCTTCTAAGAAAATAAAGAATAAAAATTCGAAAAACTAAATGATCCTCAATAAATTTGAGACGCCGAAAAACTAGGTTCTTTCTCTTTCTAATCACCTCGACTTTCAAAAGAACTGACTCATTATTGTTCCACTTCTTCCCACTGAAAAGGAAATTAGGAAATTCAGCAATTCGGAGATTTTAAATGATAGGTAGACGATCGATAGCCTCTGCCTACCCTAACGGAAACTAGTAGCGTGAGTAGATATCAAAGTATGCATGTAACGATTCATTTTATTTAACTTGGCTGAAGAATCGTTAGTTCCAAGTGCGTTAATGCTTGAAAGTTATAGCTTACTAATTAGACGAATATTACAATTATATATTGAGCTCATTCTATCAAGATACATACATACATAAATAGTTAGTTCCCATTGGGGTAGGCAGAGACTATCGATCGCCACCTTGTACGATCCTGGCAAACCTCTCTGGCTTCGTTTACAAGATCTGAACTTATAAACAAGACAGAGACGCATACATCAATCAACCGAAGTCGAGTCACTCCTCTTATGAATAATAATTTCATTAGCATAATGTCGGAAATTGATCTGATTAAATCTGTTTTGTTTGAGAGAGTGGATTCGACAAATACTTTATTTATTTTAGCCCAAGAATCCTGCGGGCGGCGTATTTGATAAATTATGAATATGTTTAAGATGTTTTTTTAGACAATAAATAAAATGGGTGATTTTGATAAGAAACTATACTTTCTCTCGTTTTACTGTGATACTCTACAGAATGCAGAATCGCTTGTTTTGTTAGTGAATTGTGAACTTTTTAGGGCTTCGGGACAGTTGGAACGGAGGTCTGTCTGTCCGTCTTCAAGCTGTATCTCATGGAACATGATAGTTAGCCAGCTGTTTTTTCATATATAACTTTTAAGGTGGAATATATTTATAACAGATATACGCTTAACTTATCATTAAACATTGAATCAAGATATTTATTCATTTTATCTTATCTTTATTTATCTTATCTTTATCTCATCTTATTGAACATACATATACATATACTCACGCGGTTAGTTCCCATTGGCAGATATCACCACTTTGCAGGATCCTGGTAAACCTCTCTAGCTTTGTTCAAATCCATCTCTTTACATACATGCTCATTTATTCTTCATACTGCACTTTTTACACCTTCATACATCTGCCTTTTTGAGGACACTCTCTATTTAGTCCAAATGTGTCCTCCGGGGTTAACATTACCTTCCACATTAGCTCTATAAATCTCTTTCACCAATTACTATCATCAATCCTCTCTATATACCCAAACTATCTCAATATTCTTTATTGTACTGTTTTAATAGTATTTCATAAATATTTTAGTCACGTTAGATCAGTATAGACAATATTTTCTAAGTCAGTTAAAAGGTCTCTAAAAGAAAACTCTAACAAAATAAGAGGGTCACTTCTAACATATCTGTCTGTAAAAAATACACGCTCTCCATCATTCAAAATACATGTTTTGCAAAACAACAATTCTTGGTCCAAGTCCCATCTGTGGTTGAAACCTACCAAACGTATATACCGCAATTATATGCACTTGTTGTTACAACTATTTCACTTGTATACGCCCATGCTGTCTTGGTACTCGGAACAGAATAAATTGGAAAGGTTTTTCTTCAAGTTGAAGTTACTCCAAAATTTTATAGTAAAGAAATAACATTTAAGGATTATAAAATATTTCATTCTATTTAAGCCACCTTGTCAGAGCAGTGAGTAAAATTACAGTTTTAAGTGCAGGCGGAATGAATTACTGCACACCTCTGCCTCATTTCGCACGTGAAAGATGTGGTTAATTTAAAAGAGATGCAAATGTTTTAAATGTTCTCCACTTTAATTATTTTATAAAGTGTTTATAACAATTTAAATAAAGTGTGAATGATATTGATGGTAGTAGATGGAAACAAAGAACGTTTTAAGACCACAAAAAATTTTTCAGTTAATATTCAAACGTAAAAAAAATATGACGAGTACAGCGAAAGAGATTTAACAGAATGTGACGAAGAAATCATCAATAATACTACTTGATTTTTTTATTCAGTCTAAAGCATCAAGACGCGCTGTATACCCAGAATAGATAGAATCGTCACAGGGCCGTAATGACCGGACACTTTACATAATTCGTCCATCCGCTGACCTCGGCTTAATCTTGGCCGGGGGTGGCCTATTGAATAATATATTTGATTGCACCACAGCCTGCGTTATTGCCGATATGCCTTTATAAATATACCCTTGGAGGTTGTGGGAGGAAGGCTGGAATATTCAGTTTTAGTTTGTAAAATAAATAATAACATGTTTTTTTTTGGGGATAAAAGTTATGTTGTATTGCAGAGAATGAATCACTTCGGTTCAATTACACGTATTACTGAGGCTAAATATTAATAGAAAACCTACAAAACTGAGCTTATGCCTATCTAGATAGGTTATCCATAGAAAGTGGTGTTTGACTTGCCTCTATTATTTATCACCATATTGAACAGAGAAATACATGCGTGTATAGCGTTACAACTTTCATTGGCTGTAACTAGAATCTTTTAATTAGCCTTTGTTTTTCATGAAAACCTCATAAGGGGATTTTTACTAATCAATGTAGGAAATAAAAACAATTGACACCTTTATACACCCCTGTATACCCGGATGTCGTGGGTTCGAGTCCCGCTGGCGTCGAAAGTTTTTATTTCCTTAATTGATTGAAGATTCTATCATGAGGTTTTTAAATTAAATCTAATTACTTATCCACCTATACTCACTGCTACCAATGCGCGGGTAACTAGAGCTTGAAAAAACGTTTCGTAAATTTTGGTAATTGAAAAGAAAAAATATTGTATAATGAATAATGGTTGAGAATGGGTCCCCAGATACATTAACCAATAATCACTGAAAAATCCCGATAGTATAACAGTCGAACAACACTCAGGACAAGAAATGTGTTAGTATTATTCTAAGCCAACTCTATACAGACAGACTGAATAAAAAAAGTTAAACCAATGTTTTTATATGATAATGTGAAATACAAATGGGACAGTACATTTCATTACATTATCTTCCAGTAAACATAACATTACAATAGAACTGCCGCTAAAAACCATAAAGCAGCATTCGAGAGGATCTAAACATACTTTTGGTGGCCGGGATAGTCCCTTTAATAGTCCCAAGGTATGGGACATTTATCGGAAATGACCTTCTACGAGGAGCAAAGAAAAAGAGTCAGAATAGTTTTGGATTTGCTTCATATAGATACAATATTTTAAATTAAGTGTATATTTTTTAGCTGTTTTACTAAAGCTATTCCTTTTTTTAAAAAGCATAACTAGACATATATACTTTGTAATAAAGAAGGAATGTCAGTAGAAAAAGTGCACGGAGGCCAAATTTAGATCGAATAGAATATGAGTTAAAAATTCAGATGACTCAAATATGAAAAAGTAAAAAGGCATGTATAATAATAATATAGATGTGTATATATGTATAAATAATATAGATGTATGTAGACGAAGCTCGAATGTTTTCCAGGTTCGTACAAATTGGTGATCGATAGTCTCTGCCTATCCCAATAGAGACTAAAAGGCGTGAGTAATCTCGTTTGCAATAGAATCCAACAATCATGTAAACAAACCAAATTGTCACGATTACTCCGTAATCACATACATTCGACGATTTGATTATGAACATAGTCTGATTTCAACGAACGCACCATTGTTTTCACATTATCTTCAACATGATTTAACTTGTATTTATAAGTTAAATTTGTTAAAACATTTGCAACGTAAAAATTTCGAAGTATTTGACAAGCTGTCATCTTAGTTTTTTACTCATCGAACTCTATAAGTCATTGAAAAGTTAGTGTTGTTCGTAATCTGAAGTTATCTTTTATTTTTAATTTAATAAATTATTTTAATTTAATATTATTTGGATACAATAAATTTTTTTTCAAGAGCTTAATATAATTAACCAAAACGGATTGTATCCTAAGCCATAAAAATAATGGTTAGTTTTTAAAAATTGACAGGTGGCCATTTTGTTAGCATTGTCTTTCACAATCATTCAATGTTCTGTGGGTTCGCTTTGCATTTGTGTTTTCTGTTTCCGTTTTCTGTTTCCGATTTCTACGACTTTGCATTCTCATTTTGAACTTTTGTTTTGCTTTACGATTTGGCTGGACATATTTTTTTTGGAACGACGATCTTTGCACGGCATCACGGACTTTGATATAGCATACGATTGGTATTTTTTCTCAAGGAGTAATCAGGAGGTAAGAATGATTTAGATCTATTACCTACAACGGAAATCTATTAGACGCACTTTAATATTGTATTGCCCTCGTAACTAATTATTTGAATAGATCACAAATACTGAAATGTATGTGTGTAAAATTATATTTGTTTTTAAGGTTAGGCCATAGTCTATGACTTAAAATTAAAATAATAAGAAAAATAAATTTAATTAAAATAAATTAGAACACTATGACATCACTATGGGCATAAACAATACTCTGTCAATGTCAGTCCGCCATATTTGTTTACATGATTGTTGGATTCTATTGCAAACGATTTTATATCTATACATTAAAAAAATACTATTCGATGAAGGATAGAAACTATAAGTACTTACAGGGCTCTATTTCTTTTACCGTATCTATGATCGCGGTCTATTTTATGAGACATAACATAAGGTCTGGGCATTATCAGATGCATTTTGAGAAGACCTTCGATTTGGATTAAGACAATGGCTTTGATCGTATTAGAACTCTCTTTGAGATTGCTTTTGATATCCTCTTTAAATAGTTTTATTTTGCGGTTAGCTTGGTTTTTTGGATGATAGTTATCATCCGTGTAGTGCTTAGAATAGCACTATCCCTTTTCTACCCACCGGTGTACGAGGCAACAAAGGGTATGTGGCTTTTTGAGGGTTTTTTGGGCGATGCGGTCTGGAGACTCATCACCAACGATACTTTATTTCTACCATCTTTTCCCCTATCAACTTAGAATCCCCTTTTTAGAATTTATGGCCGTGAGTATGTATGTATATATGTATGTAATCTTGATATACGAATAAACCTATGATTCTGAACCTCAACTCTAGTTCTACACATTAAACTATAAAAAACCATAAGTAAATTTCTTGGTAAAACATACTTTTCATATATGTTGCTGCTAAACAAGCAAACGGTAGATTCCGAAACATTGATATCGATATAGAAGTAACGAGAGCCGATCCGATATAAATCGAGAATGATGGCGGCCAACCGATGCTCGTAAAGTGACCCCAGAACAATTTGAGGGGTCAAGATGAGTGCAGTTTCATACCAAAGGGATATTCGTATTCAATAATTTATACAATTGATAAATAATAAATAGATTTAGAATACAGTGACCGCTGAGCCCCGCCATGTCTGGCTTTTATGAGTTTTGTTTTATATTTTGTCTTGAGCCGCTGTAGAATGGAAATATATTGTTTCGTTTATTTAAATTCGGTATGAAATTACATGGCTAAAAAGGGTCAGGGCTTCAAAGTCAAATTTTATTTTCATAATCCGGCTCACTCTTGTAAGATATCAGAGACTTAAAAAATAAATTGCTTTCCAATGAACAGATGTAATGAAAAATTAAAATTAATTTCTTCTATGACTTTTAAATATTGGACAAATTGTGCTGACTTATATACAGCAAAGGTATTTTTTTATATTCAAGACAATTAAGTTTTATCGAATACATATTTACGTAAAAAGTCTTACACCTAAATATTTTCACAGTAATAAAACTTATATCAGAAGGTCCACACTGTATAATTATTCAATAAAAGCACCTCATTTTGGACAAAGAATTTAAAAATGAAACTAAAGCGTCGCAGCTAACGCCTTTGAATCGAGACTTTAGTTTTTTCATTCGAATTCTCTCCAAACAATCGGCTGTCGAATAATAATATCGATTAAAAAACTTGCTACTTTATTAATAATGAAGATAAGGTTGATCCAGTTGTATCCACTGAATTTTATTTTAGAATACATACATATACTCATGCCGATAATTCGCTAGAAGGGAAGTCAGAGCTCCGGAAGAAGAAACTCCTCAGCTATCTTTGGAAGTTGAGTGGGAAAAATATAGTAAAGTAAATATTTTGGTGATGGGTCTCTAACCGCATGGCCCAAAAATCCAATAAAAAGCCTTAATAATCACCTCTTACGTACACGCATGGGAAGAACCGGCGTAATGCTATTCTAAGCCGACATTACTAAGTAGTTTTAGAATATTTCAACCAAAAGTCGTATAGTCGTACTTGTCATTCAGACACCTACAACATAATGTTAATATGAAACATACTTTGATATTTAAAGCTTTTAAATCATTTTATTGTAATAGATTTCTATTTCGGTATCGTATAAGCTCATTTGTTATCAGTTTTACTCGGATAAATTTCCAACAGCATAAAGATAAAACGAAAAGAATTGAGCATCAAGTCACAACACCAGTTCGATTATCTCACCCAACAAAGAACCTACAATCTATGTGAGTTCAGTTGAAAAGGCAATGAGTGGCAAAGCACAATAACTGAAATCGAAAAAGAAAAATCTGTCGCTTCCTAAAAGGTATTTCCCGATTACAATTCCATCAATACAAGGAATCTCTGACAATGCAGTATTACTCTATTATGAAGGCCGTATATGAGCCGTACGCCTTTTTGATCATTTCCATTTATCACCCTTCGAGACTGTTTTGCGATAATCAACTTTAAGTATAGATAGTAGAGACGAAATTATATTGTCAAGACTGTATTATTTGTTGACAAGGATTTGAAAAATAACAGGACTTCTAAAAGTGTTGGATTTAATCAGTTATTTTCAACATTCAAACTTATTGGTTTGTCACATGCAAAAATAAATAAGATAACTTAGTTACTTCGTATTTCACCCTCAGATACAGACGGAGTACTGCTATTTAATACGGTACATCATAGGCAATTTTATGTTTTTTCAAAAGTGAATACAAAGCCTTAAATGTATCAATCATTCAACCAAACACCAGAACATTCTCAAAACCAAAACAAGGAAACACTTCATCACGAAAATCCTCTCGCCACTATCAAAATCTTAGCGTATTAAAAGCAAAGTAACATCTTAAGACTCAAAAAATCCCCTGTGTAACACAAAGGAACACTTTTAACACGTTTAATGACAGTCCCGCCACTTTTAACGACAGTTAATGACAGTAAATGACTCCCACAGCTTGTTCTCAACAACTTTGCACTTTCTTGCAATTTCAGCTAACCAGTTTCTGTGACCTCTGTACATCCCCTAGCGGTTTGAAAACTCGGTTGTAAATAGGCGACGCGTTGCCTAGGAGAGGTCAACGTGAAATGGCGTAGGCTTTTCTTAATTATAACTTCATTTTAGTGCTAAGAATACTTGTTTAACGTGTGATTCGGTTATATTTTAGATGGAACGTAAAATAAAAGGCAATGAGTTGTTTATTGGGGGATTATAATGACTTTTTAAATAACCTCCTAACCACTTTTATACGAGAAAATAAAAATACAAAAGTATGAAACGGAAATATTTGACAAAATATTATTTAAAATAGTTAATTGCTTTCCTATAAAAAATATGCGTATAAATGGATCACCAAGATATATATAAAAATTATAAATAAAAATTGGCATTGATATTTGTCATACAAACTTTGTTTCGAATGGGAATCGAACCCACGTCCACCATGCCTCGCTCGAACTAAGGGATAGTAGTATTCTTAAAATATTAACAGTGATAACGTACATTTTTATCTCCTTACTAACCATTCATATTTCATCTTGGTAATTGAAAGATCAGTCTTCAGTTAACTTTAGCTCCTAGTTAAGTTAAATGACTCGAAATTCCTCGCTCAGTTTTGATCTACGCACTTAATAAGTACAGTTTAAGTTAACTGCCATATTTGCATAAAGACATTTTGTTCCAGCGCATTTAACAGCGCAATGACTTTTCTACATTTAGTCATTTGTGTATGGTATTAAGAAGATTTGTATTCTTGAATTTATATCATTTTTAGTCTAGGGTGAATGAGGGACATCACATCTGATCTCTTTAAGCTGGCGTAAAGATGTGTGACCACCTCGATTTTTAGTCACATCAAATAATATGAATTACTCAGCGTAAATGAGAAAAATATACTGAGTTAGCTATATTTTTTTTTGTCTCTGTAGCAAGTTTATTTGTAATTCGAAATCTAATCTAATCGGCATAATACAAAAATAAGCAAGTAAATGCTATATTTGTAAGACAGCCAGGGGTGCGAAACTCCGAGTAGCATATTTGCATAAAGGAAATTAGCAGGAAAACGTGGCCCGTGTTGTAACTTGTGACAGCTATATTTGATGTCATTAGCTAAAAAGGTTGACGACAACTGGACTAATCGCTGCAAGGGGTGACAAAAGGTTCAAGTACCCTTAATTCTGGAAGTTCGTAAGTTGTTAACAAATATATTTTGAGGGATTTTATTAATTTGTAAAACTCTTTGACACGCGTTACATGTTTAAATTTGTATTTTTTACGATGATAAAATTAAGCTTTGCTGTAAATAAATAAAAATTACATCATAGTTCATCTATGTGCCACAAAACATAGATACATACATTCCTTTATATACTTACGGTTATAAATCCCTAAAAGGGGTAGCCAGAGATTCAGAATCAGAACTTACTAACTTTTGGAAGTTACGTGGGAAAAAGATTGTAAAATAAACATTTTTGGTGATGATGGGCTCCAACCACATCGCCCAAAAATCACTTAAAAAGCCCTAATACCCTAAGTCGCCTCTTACGATCACCCATGATAAGACATCGAGAAGTGTTATTTTAAGCCGACACTACAAAACATGTGTAAAATAACATGAACAATCCAACTCAATATATCTGTAAAGTCCCGAAACAAAACATAAAAGAACCTCGTCTAATAAAACGCATTTGTCAATACGCGCCGAACATTGATATATGACGATGCGAGATAAAAACGGTGTAAGTGACTGCAGATTGGTAATGCCTGACAAATGTGTTCAATAAAACAAAACAGTATTAGGTCGGGAAAGTCACTTTATCAGCGGAGCACCCCAGGGCTCGACGGAACAAAGAAAATTGAGGAACAGCGATTTTAAAACATATGTGAAGGAAAAATGAGGATTGTATTTGTGAGTATAGAGTATAAACTCGATGAGGTAGGTACAAGAGCTCTTTTTTTAACAACACATGACTCAGCACTTTTAGTTTTAATCGCATAGAGTATATTTAACGTTTTCGGTTAAATAAAATTACTTGATAAACTCGAAACATAACATAACATATAACATAAACGTTCACGCCGAATATCCCCGAAGGGGTTGGCAGAGGTACCAATACTTCTGAACATCACGTGACTTTGTCACCTGGTGTTCAGAGTACCCACGTTTTGCATGGACAGTGTACTCACGTGATAGGGGGCAGGCCTATCGCCGTTTTGTACGAATACACTGTCACATGACTAAGTACAACTCAGCCATGTGGGTTTCCTCACGATGTTTTCCCTCACCGTTAACAACCATGATAAATTAACCACACATATGTCTTTAGAAAAGACAAATTGGTAACACGAAACATAAAAGGAATAGAAAAAAGTTGGTTATTATTCCTACATACATACATATACTCACGGCTATAAATCCCTAGAAGGGGTAGCCAGAGCTAAGGAATTAGAAATTCCTCAGCCACTTTTGGAAAGTTGTGTGGGGAAAAGATGGTGAAATAAAGGTTGTTGGTGATGGGTCTCCAACCGCATCGCCCAAAAATCCCTTAAAAGCCCCCAATACCGTTAGTCGCCTCTTACGTACACCCACCGGAAGAAATGGGGTAGTGC
Source organism: Bedellia somnulentella (assembly GCA_963576735.1). Classification (NCBI taxonomy): domain Eukaryota; kingdom Metazoa; phylum Arthropoda; class Insecta; order Lepidoptera; family Bedelliidae; genus Bedellia; species Bedellia somnulentella. The sequence goes on from OY755191.1 coordinate 4,173,637, forward strand.
TATTCTAAGCCGACACTACACAGCAGATTTCTATTTCAATAATAAGCGTCAATGTAAGAGTAAATGAGCAAGAATGGGATCATTTCAATGTATGACACGTAAAGTAACATTATAATATTGTAAATAAGCAACGTTATGTAATAAAGTAATTAAAACATGAATATATAAGAATGAGTAAAAACATACGCATCACATATTTTTCACAATTTAATTTGAGAAGATGCAAGCTGAAATTTTAGTTTAAATGCAAATGAAGACAAGTCCATAGAGAGCCTGCTCCAAGATCAGCCAAACAAATACTTTGAGATAAATAATTTGGCGGGAGTATTAGCATATGTCGATTTATCTCACACGCCGAGGGTGCGGAATTATTATTTATGGCCTAGAACCACCCTTCGTGGGTCCCTATGTTAAACAAATCCTATCTTGAGATTGTGGACCGGGAGTCTATAACAAGAAATGATTCTTTTTATTCTTACTTACTTACCCACGCCCATTATTCCCATTGGGGTAGGCAGAGACTATCGATAGCTCTCGTCTTTTTATCTGTACTCATTAATAACTTTTTTTAGTTTTTAATAAAGTAAAATCATGTAATGTAAAAAACTACAATGAATTCCGTTTTTATAATGGGTTTGCTTTTACCTAATTTAATTAAATGAATTCTTCCAGGCAGTGTCAGTTTTCACTTTTAAAAAAACTTGAAAACTTGTGAAGTGCTTTTTTGGTTCTCAAAACTACAAAACCGATAAATTATATGCATAAACTACATCAAAGTACCGAAATGGTATATTATGCTTCAAGTGTACAAAATATATTTTTATTTTTAGACTAATGCTTTCGTGTCATAAGATTTTAGACGAAAAAATCTAAACGAATTAAATATTATCTTCATGAACAAAAAATCCAATATAAACCAAATCTGCGAAACTCACTGAGCCTCTATAAATATATTATAAACCGTCTAAATTCTCGCATTCGTCACTAAATGTTAAGATAGTAACACATTCAGATCCCATCTGCATGCTCTCGGCCTACAATTTATCTCCATTACTTGTCTATGAATTCGTTAGAATAAGGAAATTTCGATTATTGAACTCCGACGTCAGAGAAGATTCATTTGAATAATATCAAATTATGTTTAACCTTACGTACAAATAGACATATTAGCTTGTTTTAGGAGGTGGATAGCTGATTCTTTCCTTACAGTTATGTGTTCGTATACAATATAATAAAATAAATTGAAGGAAAAGAGAAGAATTGCAATTGTGATAAGCTTGACGTTGAATTGTTTGACCGGATTATACTTTAGCCAATTATCCAATTCTCCTCATCCTCACAGCCCATATATGTCCCCACCAAGGGGCTCGAGCCTACCCTGTATAGGGCGATTTGGCCGTACTCCACCACGCTGGCCAATTGCGGGTTGGCAGACCAACGTCTACTACGTGCCTTCCGAAGCACGGATTCGGATAATCAGATGATTCAAGCCTGCAATATCCTTCCAGACTGGGTTAAATCTTACAAATTAAATTTATAAGGTTACCTCCGTACTTGAAACCAAGCGCTTAACCGCGAGACCACGGAGGCATTATCCAATTACATACGTATATATACTCATGGATATCCAAATCCAAAAGAGGGGTGGCCAGAGCTTCAGAGCTAGAAACTCCTCAGCCACATTTGGAAGTTGATAGGGGACACGTTGGCAGAAATAAAGTATCGTTGGTGATGGGTCTCCAACTGCATCGCCCAAAAATCCCTTCAAAAAGCCTCATAAATCGCCTATTACGACACTGGTGGGTAGTAAGGAGTAGTGACATTGTAAGCCCGCACTACACGGTAAAATAAAAATAAAGGTTATGAATAACTACTTAATACTTTGTCCTAACAAAAACTAAAACTAGAAACTAGGAACTGCAGGCACCTACGGCGAGAGCAATATTAAACAAATAAATTTTATGAAAAACTAATACATTGTCCTAAGAAAACCTAAAGAACTGCCGGGGCGGCAAATGTTTTATACTCACAAAAGAATTTAAAATTAACAAAAAAATCGCTACCGCTCTCAGAACATAATTAAAACAGATGCTTTCGGGTGCATTAATTTATACTTTTTCAACCCCGACTTTTAATTTGCCGTCGACTTCTTGAGCCAGTTTTTTATTTCGCTAAATTTGTTTAAGTCCACCAATTACTGGGGGAGAGTAATTTATTTGGCCGCTTCTTAACGAATTAAGAACAATAGGAAACACTGAGGACCTTTTTTAGTGCGAACCATTTTGTTTCTACAAAGTAATTTACTAATTTTCTTATTTTATAAAGAGGTGTAATAATTTGGAGGATTAATTTATTTAATTTGATGTTGTTGTCAGACTAATAATAGTTCAACTATGAAAAATACGTTACATACGTTGTTTAAGCTGTTTGTCTCTGAAAGGGTGGCAGGGTTACTACCCCCCTAAAAATTAAACAATCTCTGATCTATTAGTAAGAGAACCCGTGTATTGTTTAGCAACCCTAACTTTATAGAGAGCAGTACAATTTATATTTATATATTTTACTTTCTTTCATATCTTCTCAAGTATTCATTTAAACCATAAAACATACCAACACCATAGTAAACTACAACACACAACTTAATATCATAATCTAACAACGAAATGCTTTCACATTTCAACGGGAAAGAGCTTTCTAGCACCCTAAAAAATATTTAGAAAAGCGTGAATTTTCGCATTCTAAAATAGCCCCTAAAGTTGCGTAGATATAGACTATATTGGAAAAACCATTTTTGTGGCTAGAAAATATAAGTTGTATGGCCCCTCCAGGCTATTAGTTCCGGGATTAGACCGGGATTATAACACTAATCCGGGGCAAGATGACCGGCTCATATTGCTAACACCAGTTTTAGTCTACGCCGGTCATTTATTTTGTATTATTTTTGCAAATCGTACAATTAAATCAATCTAATAAAGGTACACATTTTCTGATATTATATGCCTTTGTGAAGTGTAAAGAAGTAAAAGGCATGCGGAATAGATTGATAAATGTAAGTGTATGATATAAAATTTCTTGAAAGTAGACATATAATAATATCAGTAATATATTGTTTTTAACACATGGACAAGTTAATGTACTGCTTGCCGAAAATTTACTACAAAAAATAGAAATTGTTAGAAAAAAAAAACTTGTTTTCCAGTTATTGTCACTCATATTTCACACACATCTAAAATCTCTACCAAACTACATGTCAAATCCTCATCAAAAGGAATCAATTTATCATCATATATATCTCCATACATCCAAAAGCCATTGACGAAGGCAACAAAAAGCTCAGTAGCTAAACTTTACAAGCTCATATGATGTCACTTGAAGGAGCGAACAGACCAAACAATCACGATCATTAATCAGAAGCCAAAGGTACCGCTGTAGGGCAAGCGCTTTTAATCAAAGTATCAAGACGCGATGCAATAATGTATTCATGAATATGTATAAACTGAATTAGGCTCGCCTCTCCGATATTTTACAATAACAATCTTGTCGTGTAAGAATGGGATGCTTTGTTGTCATTGTTCTACTGGATTTTTGAGGTTTTTGGAGGGCTGAGTCAGATAACATAGCACAAGGTTCACTACTATTTTAATAGGTATGATAAAAACTGTAACATACGGACAGACAGGTAGAGATAAAAAACAATAAGGGTCTCAATTTTTGCCATTTTGCAATAAAAACCAGAAAAGTAAAAAGTCTAAAAGGAATCTTTTAGCTTCCGTCTAGTGTCTAAAAGGAAACTACTGACTACCGTCTTATCGTTTAATTGTTACATTCCAAATGGGTTAATATGAAAGAAATATTTTTTTGTTATTTTTTCGCTGAGTCTCCGACCTGACCTGTGATACATAATAAAAAAAGAAACAAATACTCATAATCATCGCATAAATTATTCCCCCCAACGGAATCGAACCTGCTACCTTCGGTCCCAGAAACTAGTCACCTACCAACTAGGCTACGGACGCCATCAACTATTTAGTTATACGCTCAAAATTTTATCAAAGAACAAATATATATTTCTTAAGAAATAACATTTTAAACGACCTTTCATCAAACAGGGGTGAGTTGTTTATTTTAATTAACCGTTTAATATCTGAGGGTAGTTATAATTAATGACAGCAATCACAATGTCATGTTATCTGTCATCGGTAATCGTCGCCATTTTGTTGACAAGGCGTGACGTTATTTGACGTTTATTAGAGCAAAGGATTATTTTTGTTTCTACTGAAAAATATGATTTTAGATTAAGTGAAATGGGTACATTATATTTTATTAAAGAGGTGTAATGATACATACATACATACATACATTTAATCCGTGTAAGCTATAAATCAAGAAAAGGGGTAGCCAGAGCTTCAGAGCTGGAAACCCCTCAGCCACTTTGGGAGTTGATAGGGGACAAGATGATAGAAATAAAGTTTCGTTGGTGATAAACATCCATCGGTGAACCCATCAGGGTTCCAAACCGCACCGCCCAAAAACCACTTAAAAAACCCATAACCTTGGCCTCTTTCGACACTCGTGGGTAGAAAGGGGTAGTGACTTACTTAGACGGCACTACACGCCACTAAATCTTCTAAATGATCAGTTACCTCTTCAATTACCTCGGACCACGTTTACAAATAGAAGTAGCCAAATCAGCGTCCACTATTTATTACAAGCATTGTTTGTTATATGACTGCTAAATGAGCTTAATCTGATAACTATGAGTATTTTATTGTGTTCTTTGTCAGTTTGCCGCATTGTTATGCCTGATTCTCTATTAGGGATCATTTAGTTTAATGCTTAGCTTGTTAATACAGTGCAGGGAGTTATTACTTTAGGAATGGCATCCAGGTTTTTAATGAGAGGGATGGAAAAAGGTATGCTTAATTTGTTAAGCCATATATAATTCGATATTCATACAAAGAAAGAAAAGACGTTTTTTCGCCATTGTAGCCACAAGAAAAACACTTGTTACACAAAAACAATAAATAAAACACAAAAATACACTTGAACATACCATACATTTACTCATGCCATTCGGGTAGGCAGAGACTATCGACTGGCATATCTCTCAAGATTTGCCGACATTCAGCCATTTATTATTATTCTACAGTCTACGCAGACGCCTGCCGTTTTGAGCACATTATATATTTGATCATTAATTAGTCGAAAAATTACGACCTAATTTCCATCGTAAACTATTCAGTTCACAATCATAGAATTAATACACCACCCATACCTTTTGAAATTGGGGAAAATCTCATATACAAACATTATTAAATAAAATGTACATATAGCTGTTTCCCCTCAGATTTGTTAGCGTAAGAGTATTATGACGGCCAAACTCATTTTCCTGGGAAAAGCAAGCGATTTTTCATAGAAAACTCCTATAAAGTACGAAAACTGCTCTAGTAACCTGATCACGTGCTTAGAAAGAGATGGAATATCGGGTAGATACGGCATATTAGAGAGGGATGGACACTATGTTCATGATTTATAGGATAAATGAATTTAGCTTTTAGTTCGCTTAGAGTGTAAAGTTTATCATGCGCTTTATCAAGGATTAAGTTTCAGGTGATTATGAATATCTCGAATAAGAAGCTCGAAAGGTTTGTCAGGATCGATAGTCTCTGCCTAACATAATGGTAACTAATGGCGTCAGAAATTGTATGTAAGTTTATAAATTTGCAACATATAAAAACTCCCGCGTCCATCACATTCATCAGTCTTCTCATACTAGCTCTTGTATATAAAAACAGACTTAAAAAAAACTTAGTGGCTGTTCTCCTACAATACCCTTGTGACTGAGGTTATGAGACTTTAATATAGACCACTCTAGTCTAGTGCAGGTTAGCAGTTATAAAACACCACAACCGTAGTGGATACATATATACATACATATACTCACGGCTATAAATCCCTAGAAGGGGAAGCCAGAGCTAAGGAATTAGAAATTTCTCAGCCACATTTGGAAAATTGAGTGGGGAAAGGATGGTAAAGTAAAGGTTGTTGGTGATGGGTCTCCAGCCGCATCGCCCAAAAATCCCTTAAAATCCCCAATACCGTTAGTCGCCTCTTACGTACACCCATCGGTAGAAACGGGGTGGTGCTATTCTAAGCCGACACTACACGTAGTAGATAGTAAGATATAATATTTGGAACTCAACTCAATTCAAACGTTCATGTCGTATATCCCCGAAGGGATTAACAGTGGTACTAATACTTCTGAACACCACGTGGCAGTATCACTTGGTGTTCAAAGTACCCACACGCTTTGCTTGGACAATGTACTCACGTGATAGGGGGCAGGTATATCGCCGTTATGTACAAATACAATGTCTCATGTCAAAGTACAACTCAGCCATGTGGGTTTCCTCGCGATGTTTTCCCGCACCGTTAACAACCATGATAAATCAATCACAAATATGACTTTAGAAAAGATGAATTGGTGTAGGCCCGACCCGGGATTAGAACCCTCTTCGTCTGCACGATAAGCGGTGTTCTACCCACTGAGCTGTCTCAATTGTTCATAATATTCACAATCAACTAAAGTAGCCATCGTCTCAGCCTATCCCACTACCAACTAACGGCGTGAATGCACAAAAGCAAATTGAGTTTAATGGAGTGAGTGGATACATGTAACACTGTGAAATCAAACCTATCACAATAAAAACTTACCCCACTCGATATATGCAAATATGCGATCCTTGATTAAAACAATCGTAATAAACAAAATGAATCGAATGAAATAAATGACTCGGATCGATTCTATCTCTCGATTGTCCCGTAGTAGGTTGCACATAATTACTCGAGACATTGTACTTCTGTGTGTTTGTTTATTGGTTTCCGTTTATTGTTTGTGTATTGCAGCCAGTGCTTAGATATCATCATTGCTATTAATCTTTAAAGGGTCGACATGATTAAGCGTAGCTTATTTTCTTTTACGTTACGAAACTAGTATAAATCTATATTATTCTAATAAAATTTAAGTAATAAAGCTGGGTGGTCTCGGCTTGGAATACCACTACCCCATTTCTTCCCGTGGGCATAAGTAAAAGACGGCTAAGAGTATTGGGGCGTTTTAAGTGATTTTTGGGCGATACAGTTGGAGACCCATCACCAAAAACCCTTTTATTACAATCTTATCCCTACAAAACTTTCAAAAGTGGCTGAGGATTTTTTTATGGTGAAGATCTGGCTGCCCCTGCTAGGGATTTATAGCCGTGAGTAAATATATGAGTATATAAAGTTGAAGTTTGTTTGCTCCCCCAATTGAACAAATAATCCAGTGTTAGATAGCCTATTCATTAAGGATAGCTGCAGGCTTTCGCATTAAATATATTTAAAACGCAAAGCCGGGGCAGATCGCTCAAACAACCTAAAGATCAATTCTAAAATTGACCGGTACGGCAGACATCACGCTATCTAAACTTTCTCGCCAATTATGTTATCTTTAGAAAAATGTACCCCATAAATTGTTACTTATTAAAACTAAAAATCTACCTATTATTTATAAACCGTAATATAGAAACTCAATATCAAATCTACCTAAACCCACCCCACCTCCTACACATTGAAATACCATCGAGCACAATCGAATCAAAACCGGCCAAGTGCGAGTCGGATCGCGCACTAAGGGTTCCGTACTATCATATATATAGAAAATCCCGTTTGTGTGAAAATCATGGGAGCCAAATTAGGTAAGTAATTTGATTTATGACGTTTAAAAATAGAACTACGGGCTAGATCTCATTCAAACCAATTTTCGTTAGTAGTTTGTATAGTAATACACATCATATATTTTTTTCAGTATTATCATGCCCATATTTTAGAAGTTACGGGGGGGGGACACACATTTTAGCACTTTGAAAAAGTCTCTCGCGCAAACTATTCAGTTTTGAAAAAAATGATATAAGAAACCTCAACATCATTTTCAAATACCTTTTGATAGATACCCCACACGTATAGGTTTGATGAAAAAAAAAATTTTGAGTTTCATTTCTATGTATGGGGAACCCTAAAAATTTTGGTTTTTTTTTCAGATTTTATTTTAAAATCTTAATGCGGTTTACAGAATACATCTACGCACCAATTTCCAATAATGTAGTTCTTATAGTTTCGGAATAAACTGGCTGTGACATACGGACGGACGGACGGACAGACAGACATGACGAATCTATAAGGGTCCCGTTTTTGCCATTTGGCTACGGAACCCTAAAAAATGAAAACATCGAGATATTTAAAAAGAAAAACCATAAACCAGTGCTGAGGTCCCAATACCTGCCAAATAACATGTCCGCGCTCGCATAATTGTGATTGGATATTCCCTTGTCCTTTTTTTTAATATTAATACTTGTTTTTTTCATCGAACCTCCATTTCGTTCGTGAGAAAATCCATTCGGAAATTACCATTTTTAGAGAGATTGGATTATCGGATGTTGAGGTTATTTTAATCTCGATTAGGGAATCGATTTCGGGGATCACGGCCCTAATTCGATTCTACTTATATCGAATGCGGCACTGAATTTTTTGAGATTGTGGCTTTTTGTTTGCAACTTGGTTGCTGTACAGATTTAGTTCAAAATTACTTTTTGTCAAAGTATGAAATAATTACGGAGATAATGTTCATTTAAAAATGATATAACGATTTAAGTGGAAAATCAGTGAAAGAAGAATAAAAGGTATGACTATGTTTTTATTGTAAATAAAAATTACTCTATAGTTATAGTGCCGTGTAGTGTCGGCTTAGAATAACACTACCCCATTTCTACCCGTGGGTGATCGTAAGAGGCGACTAAGGGTATAGGGGCTTTTAAAGTGATTTTTGGGCGATGTGGTTGGAGACCCGTCACCAAAAACATTTATTATTACCATCTTTTCCCCATTCAACTTCCAAAAGTGGCTAAGGAATTTCTCATTCCAAAGTTCTGGCTACCCCGTTCAGGGATTTATAGCCGCGAGTATATGTATGTATGTACTTTATTACATTTTTAATAAAGTTATTTGTGATAATTGCAATTGGATAATTATTTAATCTTATAAAATACACTTACCGGCTATTTACCGAAGCGGCGCTACCAACACTATCAACAGAAGGTTTCCTGAAATAAAAGAAAAGCTTAGTACTTTTATTGTGATTTTAGTCTTATTGGATTGGTGTTGTTGTGAAAAGAGTAATGAATGATATAAATGTGAATGCGATGAATAAAAAATAACCTTTACTTATAATATTTCAATTAAAATCAAACAACGTACTTATTTTTTGCTTTAATTATTAGTTGTAATTAAATAGAATAGAATAGCACTTCCCCATTTCTAGGAGGAGGCGACTAAGGGTATTGAGGCTTTAAAGAAGTTGTTGGGCGATACGAATGGAGACCCATCACTAACAACCTTTATTTTATAATCTTTTCCCCACTTAGCTTCCAAAGGTAACTGAGGCATTTTTTATTCTGAAGCTCTTGTACCCCTTCTTGGAATTTACAGCCGTCAGTATATGTATGTAATTGAATCCGGTTTATGTAACTAGAAGAAGAAGAAGCTGAAACCAAAGTTTTAACGTGCCCTCTGACCCTCTGAAGCATGCAATCACCTTGATTAAATAAGAATTATTTATTTAAATTTTAAATAAAGTTGGTTAAAGATATAGCTGTGTAGTGTCGTCGGCTTAGAATAGTACTACCCCATTTCTTCCGGTGGGTGTACGTAAGAGGCGACTAACGGTATTGGGGCTTTTTAAGGGATTTTTGGGCGATGCGGTTGGAGACCCATCACCAACAACCTTTATTCTACCATCTTTTCCCCACTCAAGTTCCAAAAGTGGCCCCTTTAGGGATTTATAGCCGTGAGTATATGTATGTATGTATGTTAAAGATAACTTACATCCAATAAGGATCAGCCAGTGACGAGTGAGGTCTGAAACCTCCTGGTGCCAACGAATATGGATGACACAAGTTTACCACAGACATTGCGTACATTCCCGATAAAATTTAAATCAAAGAAACCCTACCCTTACTTATAAAGGGTAAGAGGTTCTTAGGTTTGAATCATAAGATTAGTTTTGTATTTTATTTCAGGTCATCGTGATTTTGATCTGGTGAACCTAAATGTTGAGTTTTTATTAACAATATAAAATATGTAAGAAAGGATAATAATGAACAAAATTGTATTATAAACTACAAAGTAAACTTTGGATTCATTTAAAGGAATAAACCATATTAAGTGTAAACAAATATGAACATATTATTCAAAAAAGTATTACAAAACTTAAACTACTTTTCCAAATCGTAACAAAAGACGCTGTAATAGTTTTTTTAACTGTCTGTTAAAGACACAAATATGGAGGTTTAGTTATTGAGCCGAAACAAACTACAGGACTCTACTTGCCGACAAAGAAGAGCATTCCTATACTAAAAGACAGACAGACAAACCGTCACTAAATAGTACCCAGTTGGTAAGCAGTTAACACAAGCGCCGAAAACTTAACTCGAGCCGTGACAAATTATAACACAATAGTTCAACTTATTTATCAACAGATGTCGTTAATGCCTGCTGCGTCGAAATTCACTGCACGCGGGGATTCAAAATTGGAACGATTTTTATTCTTTTTTCCTATTTCAGCCAACTCACGATTCTACGGCGTGATAGATATCATTTCGAAAATTGCACGTGCCTAAATAACTTAATAAAATTTAATGAGTGTCTTTCACGAGTTTTATTACTTTAGAAAGAGTTTTTGATGGTAATACAGCGATGAGGCGTGACTTGCAATGTGACTTTGTATTATTAAATTAAGTAAAGTTTCGCTTAATTGAAACATGTTTATTGAATATTATATCGGTTGTATACCATCATTGTATCATTCGTATATAAATACTAATGATAAAATTTATGAATTATATTTAATGAATAAAATTTATTAGATGCGATATAAGTCTCCAACAAATAATAGACAACATAAAATTACTTCTTGGCTCTTTTTGATAATTAAAAGTGAATATTTCAAAACTCGCAATAGTTTAAGCAACCGAAATAAACGTGAAAAAATGGAATAGTGAAATTACAAACCCGCATAAACATCTAGTCTAAAGTGCTTAAAGAGCAAAAGAAAAAAACTATCCAACCGCTCATTTGAAATCAAACAAAAAATATGGAAGTCATTTCCATCCACAAGCGGGCAATCACTCACACACCGAGCACAAATCGATTGAAATCGTCAAATGCAATCGTCGCCCGATCCGACTTCGATTTACGTTCCGATTACTATTCGATTACAGACGCATCGACTTTATCAAAGAGTTCCGACTTTAACCATTCGATTCGGTGATCGCTACTAACTTTTATTATTTAGACGACAAATTATCGTGATTGGCATTAAATGATAGTACAGGTTAATCTATAAATGCATGGCTCTGTCCTCTACATTAATTTCCGAAACACTGACATAGAGTCGAAAAACCTAACTAAAAGACTAACACTCAAATAACAATAAAGTCTAATGTTAACTTAAAAAATAAAACACGAAAACGTAAACAAATACTCTAAAACAAAACTTTTAAAAATTTCCGATTAAATTAAAAACTTCTTTACCGCACTATTTAAGAAAAAAACACTACAAAATGTTCGTCAAACTTTTTAGAACAGTAAACTTATTTTTGAAAATAGAAAGCGTAGTGTAGCGCTCTTCGCGACAGAACACGTGTCAGTGACGTAAAGATTGCAACCGCTCGGAAAATCTGCAACCCCTATTTTACTTACTACCATTGTGCATGTGTGTGTATGGATCTGAATGAAATAATCGAATCGTCATTTACAGTAATCGAGGGTACAGATTAATTATTCATTAATTTGCCGTTCCAAGTTGTTTGTAGGTTTCGAGACGACTTTTGACTTTGGGATTTGGAAGTTTGTTGCTAACATTTCATGTTAGAATTTATGAAAGCATGTGCGTCGAATGTTTGATCAAAACAATATTAGTATCGTCTCTACTTTTTTTTATATTCTATGTGTTGAGTATTTTCTATTTAAAAACAATTCTGGTTTATTTATTTACATCAAATATCTCATAAATAATACTGTACACAAATAAAAGTACAAGAAATCATACATTTTTACAATGTTGTACTTAGAAAAAAACAACCTATCGATGTCTAAAAAAGAGTCTAGTCACATCATACATGTACCTGTATTCACATTCTTTACTCAAATGAATACATAAATGTTCTTATTACTAAATACACACAAAAACGACACAATAAAGAAACGTGCATAAATAAATGAAATATTCCCAATATCGACGTAGTAATATGACACAGTACTGGCAACATCGTGTGAATAAGTAAAAAGTTTTGGGGACCGCGCGTGGGCTCTCAATTATTTATAGGAAAAATTGTATTAGCAATACTGGCAACATTACTCTTATATTTGAAGACAAAAAGTGTAACGCAAATTGCGTACCTTATTTGACACCACGAAAAAGCCTTTCTCTTTAAGAAGCTATCAAATGGTATAAAAATTATTAAAATTGGTTCGGTAGATGAAGACATTATTTTCCGCAAATTCATTAAAAGATTTGATAACGTACCATTAATAGAAGAATAAGAAATGCATGTATATAAATATTGATATCATACATATATTAACTCATGGCTGTAAATCCCAAAAAGGGGTAGCCAGACCTACAAAAATATAAAGATAATTTTGGAAGTTTAATAAGAAAAGATTGTACAATAGAAGATTGTCGGTGATGGATAATCATAACCAGCCACATCGCCTAACAATCACTTAAATATCTCAAAACCTAAGTCACCTAATTAAATACCCGCGGAAATAAAGAATAAGTAAATAAAGTAAAGAAAAATTTTCGACATAGGCGGGATACGATTCGAAATTTATTAGAAATTTTCCTTTATTTATTAGAAATAATCTCCATATGAGGTTTTCGTTAACAAAAACATTCAAAATAAAAGGGCTATTACGCAGCATTCATTGATTTAACGAAGTCCTCCAAATTCCAATCGGAATTAGGAATCCAAAGGATCTAGTCAACGAACTTTTATTTATTCGAAAAACAGCAAGATTATGCATGTTTTTGGTAAAAACACTTATCATTCACCGAATCGCGATATACCGAAATTGTGTTCTTCAATGAAGATTTTCTCGCAACACAACCTATCTTTTTATAAAAATACTCCTTAAGCATATAACATATGGTTGATTTTCCTTTCATAAATTTACTAGCGTTAACATATCGGTATAAAAATGCCGCGGGCACAAAAGATATTTGTTGAGATAATGTGTTACTTAAAAGTATGAAAATTATTATTTTATTAAATGCAATTAAATTTACATATATTATGCGATGACGGCAGTTAACTTGGTCTTATGGCAGAGTAACCGTTTAAGAGGTTTTGCCTCCTACCACGTGCTTATACTGAATATTGTGTTATGAGTATGACACTTAGTCTTAATGGCTGTAAGGCTTTAATCAAGATTTGGTGCAGTATCATAGTGTGCGTCCAGAATACTATTTCTTTCTACCTTTTAAAAGTTAAAGAAAATGCCTATAATTAAAATGGTGAATGAGATATATCTTAATCCCACCAAAAACATTAAATGTAAAAAAATGCCAAGTCTCTCGATGCAGTCTTTCCATCGTAAAAAGTTTTGAGATCTCATAGAAGCCAAGTCCTATTCAAAATATTTCGTAGTTATAAATCAACATTTAGTAATTGTATCAATAGTTTTCTTTATATTATAATTATAGTGACTTGGCAATGAGCACAAGAAGAAACAAATAAAACGGCATATTTGGAGGAGTTTAAAGTTACACACACCGCATGCGTAAACATTAATATCACAAAATTAATTTTCTGTTGGTTTATCCGTGTCGTCCCAACCGAATTTCGGCAACGGCAGTCAGTCTTAGTGCACTCTCGATTCATTTACTTTCATAAAGCGATGGCCCGTAAGGTATTCTTAATTATTGTATTGGAGAATGTAGTCGGTAGTGACCATCATGATTCACACATAACAAATAATCTGATCACTGGTCTCGTCAGTAACATTTGCACATAATTCCAGGCAGCAAGCAGCTTTTAATTTGTGCTCATTGCCAAGTCACTATAATTATAATATAAAGAAAACTATTGATACAATTACTAAATGTTGATTTATAACTACGAAATATTTTGAATAGGACTTGGCTTCTATGAGATCTCAAAACTTTTTACGATGGAAAGACTGCATCGAGAGACTTGGCATTTTTTACATTTAATGTTTTTGGTGGGATCTCATTTATTTTTTGTAAGTGTATTTCTTTCTTTTACTTTTAGGTGACCTCACAATTTCTTGGACGTCAGCTACTGCTTTGCTTAGAACCCATTCTCTGTCTCTATCTCTTTTGTTTCTTCTCTGAGGCTTCGTTACTTCTAAGGTAGACAAGTCTGGGCGATATATACTTCGGAGTCGATTATATTCAGCTATTGCTGTCTCCTGAGCTTTGATACTACTAAAATTCCCTTATCGTTTGACGACTGAAAACTCCCATACATGCTGTATGACAACGAATGAAATAAACACGACCCATCTCCAGGAATAGAGATGACTCTGTGTGGACAAAGGTCGCCATTTATGTACAATATTTCACGTTCCATTACACTATATTTACAATTACTTCTATAACAATAGGGCTTAAACTTATATATATATGCAAACTAAATAGAACTAAACTAACTAACAAATAACTAACTAAATAAATATATATCTACTAACTTACAAACTATAACTAAACTAAACTAAATAACACGTAAAGTTCTCCGAATATCAATTATCACTACAATATTTTTTAGTTTCGAAATGGGTTTTCATTGACAGATGTATCAAATGAATATTATCGAATTATTTTGAAGTACTACTTACACTGTGCTTTGTAACGAAACCATAGAGCGATTCAGACAGGTACAACGCCATCTATCGAGCGCTCATACAATATTTATCGCAATACAATGGAGTTTTAGCTTTATTAATTTAATGAACTTTATGTATTAATTTGTATTAATGATAGTCTATGTATTACATTTATATTATTCTTTTCTATTCTATGTATGTATTCATCCAATTGAATAGGTACTTGAACAACGAACAAAGTTAACAATGCAGTCAAAATAAATACATAATGTTCTTGCCAAACCGCAAATATAAAATTGTTTTCTATGGCATATAATTTTTTAATGTTTTTATAATTTTTCCTTTATATGTGGCTAATGACCTATCTTGGTGCAAAATTTGAAGTTTCTAAGTCTGCTAGAAGTACCTTAGATTTTTGATGATCTGTCAGTGAGTCAGTGAGTGACAAAATGGTGTAACTTTGATCGACCGTAACTCCTAAACTATTAATTCATTTGGCGTGTAATTTCGAACTTAAGCTTGTTCTAATGCCTACTATTATTCACCGAAAACCTAAACTCCTAGCTTTGTCCACGTCGAAGATATAGGGGGGGCGAAACAGCCGCGAACCGCTTCGAGAAAAGATGGTACGGCCGTGCCCGTTTTGCTCGAGACTTGGCAGGGGCACTGCCGTGCCCCCAGATATTATTGGCCATAGAACACCTCGGCGGCCTAGTGCAGGTTGACAGACTAACGACTACTACTTCTGTGATTGTAGCCGGGACTGATGGCTTAACGTGGCTTTCAAAGCACGGAATCATCTTAATTTTCTGATGATGAAAAACTCACTTGTGAGTTAATCCCAGGAAATTGAATCTAAACCTGGTATTGTAGCCGAACGGTTTATTTATAGGCTAAGGAAACACAAGTGAATATATATGATTAAATGAGTATAATTAATCTCTTGCCGTGCAAGGGATTTCTTGCAACAGCAAGGAAAGTCACACAAATAAAAACACTATTTCTTAAATCAATACTACGAGTTACTCGTAATTACCACAACTCAAATTGAATCTTCCACAACCAAACACCAACACCTCAATACGTCCTTAACATGGCCCAGCAATTCCTTCTCCTTATGGGTTTCCTTACAATATCTTCCCTCACAACCAACAAACGAACCACAAACATCCCTTCATCCAAAAAACCGAAATAGCTCAAAACCTGAAAAAAAAGCATTTCTTCAATCACTTACATCAGCGGAATTGTGACGAACAAAAGGCAGGGGTAATGCAATAGTAATTCGTGCGGCCCGCTTTACTAGCACCCGGGGAGCCGGTGCTCATAAACCTGGGGGATCCTAATGAGGATTTATGCCGACGAGAAGACACATGATCGCCAGGGCTCCGAAACATCTGTACGTGACCTTTCTTGGAGTAATAAAACCACTCGTCATACAGGTGAAATGAGTAGGATTCTGCTAATGTAAGATTGTCTGAACTACATATGATATAATTGAATAACATTAGTAAGAGATATGTCAGGATTGTATAAAGTGGCGATCTGTAGCCAATGGGAACAACGGGCGTGAGTATAATTAAGTTAGTAAGTAAGTAAAATTATTATAGAATGCATAAGTTGCGTTTAACTTGTATTATACAAAGTTCTGTGGAGCGATGGAAATATTATATATTGAACTACAAAATTATTTTTACTGTTGTCCAGGATGGGTATTCACATGGGCTTGCTTTCTTTCATATATCGCTCAGAAATAAAGTAGTTTTTATTGGTATGGAAATTTGAATTGTTTTTTGTAGGATAGCTGTGTAGTGCTGGGCTTAGAATTGCACTACCCCATTTCTTCCGGAAGGTGTACGTAAGAGGCGACTAACGGTATTGGGGCTTTTAAGGGATTTTTGGACGATGCGGTTGGAGACCCATCACCAAAAACTTTTATTTCACCATCTTTTCCCCACGCAACTTACTTAAGTAGCTGAGGAATTTCTAATTCCCTAGCATTGGCTACCCCTTCATGAGATTTATAGCCGTGAGTATATGTATGTATGTATGTATGTTTTTGTAGGACCGCGCATTATTTCCTAGACACATACATCTCAACGTAGCACTGTAAAAAAATAAATACTGTGTAGTGCCGGCTTAGAATAGTAATACCTATTCCTTCCTGTTGGTACCATCCCCTTGAATCTAATCAATATTCGAGGCTCTGACTCGTCTCTAACTCTAGCTCTAACCGTCTCGGGACTCATAGCTGTGGGTGTATGTATGTAAAAAAGTTTGTTCGAAATTGAGAGCAACATCCAAAACTCATCTCAACTACTGTTTAAAAAACTATTGAATGCACATGCAATAAAACCTTATTTCGCTAACTTACACTTAGTAAATTTAAAAAGACTATGCTTAACACAAAAGTAACTGTTGGCCACCTCTGTCTTTAAAATTTTACGAAGACCTTTAAGTTCGTAAAAAGTCATCATAAATGAACTCAGCTACTGTAATACGACACTCTTTGTTTTACTCTTACTTTTATATCTATACTCATGAATTAAGGTAAAGTGTATTTTTGTATCTTAATCGTCTATAAAAACAGTATTCTTAAGTTTAGTTTTAGTATGTAAATTACGATTGTATTAAACTGATAATAATAACTTGTATTAACATAACATAACATAAACGTTCACGCCGTTTATCCCCGAAGGGGTTGGCAGAGGTACCAATACTCAAGAACTCACATGGCAAGCGCCATCTAGTTTCCAGAGAAGGTACCCACGTTTTGCTTAGACAGTGTACTCACGTGATAGGGGGCAGGCCTATCGCCGTTTTGTACGAATACACTGTCACATGACTAAGTACAACTCAGCCATGTGGGTTTCCTCACGATGTTTTCCCTCACCGTTAACAACCATGATAACTTGTATTCTGAAGCTAATTGTACTAGAACCATTATAATCATTTTTTTTAACCTTAAAATACGACTAATGTATAAAATAAAATATTTTTTTTAAATAATAGTTTATGTTTCATAATCTTATTCAGATACCAACTTGAGTGGTACAAAATTAAAAACAGAAAAATATAAACGGAATTATAAAAAAAAAACCTCTACAAAATTTGGTCATGAAAAATTTGTGCCATAAAATTGTGGTGATAATTTTGTGGTATCTCAACGATAAAAGTTATCAGCAAAAAGCCTTTATTTCAGAGGTAACCTCAAATTATATTTACCACAAACATGCTGTAATCATATCAACAATTTTAATCTGCTATCCAGAGCATGTTTCAAATTTGGGGTAGGTAGATCCTACACCTTTATTGTTACCATATATAAAAGTAAAAATAATCGTCGAGCATTAGCTATTAATTTTTTCGATTTCATTAATTGTGGTTTTTATTATACGATACCTCTAGATAAGGAACTAATCCAAATATATATGGAAGGATGGATGAAACAAAAGTACATGCATATTCTCATGGCATCGTTTTTATTGGGGTAGGCAGAGACTATTGACCGCCACTCTGACGAACCTGTTGAACCTCTCGAGCTTACTCTACACTCATCAATATTTCCACACATACCCTTTTATACTTTACACTTCCGCTTTTTTCAGCACACTTTCTAGTTAATCTGAATATGTCCTCCGTGAAGGCCTTTTAATGACATACATGAAAGTCAAATACCAATAAAATCATTTCCGTACAAAATAACAATCAACAGTCTCTACCAACCCCATCGCAAATTACCAGCGTAAACAATCGTAAGTAAGCAATGTTTGCTCAGTGCGATATTTGATGGGCCGATGCGCATGCGCCTGACGCAGACGTGAACCTCTCGGCGAGTTTTGCATTTCAAATGGGACGCATTGTATGCGCATTTTTACCGACTTAATACTTTCTAGTTGATAACGTCTGCACAGAAAGTGCGGGAAACAAACAAAATATATAATAATGCTACATAATTAGAAAAATGTTATATGTAATGACGTGGCCCGTGATAGAGTGGATATAACATAACATAAACGTTCACACCGTTTTTTCTCGAAGGGCTTGGCAGAGGTACCAATACTTCTGAACTCATATGGCAGCGCCATCTAGTGTCCAGAAAAGGTACCCACGTTTTGCTTAGACAGTGTACTCACGTGATAGGGGGCAGGCCTATCGCCGTGGATATATATGTATGTATAATATGTAAGCATAATATAATTATGTACCTATCTACACCGACAACTTTAATAGGAATGAGAATAAATAATCATAGCTTTTAGAATTAACAATCCTCAGTCAAGGTGATGAGGGAAAGATGAAGTAGGCCTGTTGCGACTTTCCACGGATACATTGTCGTATGAATAAGAGTCAGTACACTGCAGCGAGGTTAACCTTGAAAAATTAACAACATATTTGATGAACACACATGATTTGATTCCATGTTACTTCACATACACTTCTTAACGTCCTTTTCTACTGAAATTTAACATAACATAACATAACATAAACGTTCACGCCGAATATCCCCCAAGGGGTTGGCAGAGGTACTAATACTTCTGAACATCACGTGACTTTGTCACCTGGTGTTCAGAGTACCAACGTTTTGCATGGACAGTGTACTCACGTGATAGGGGGCAGGCCTATCGCCGTTTTTGTACGAATACACTGTCACATGACTAAGTACAACTCAGCCATGTGGGGTTCCTCACGATGTTTTCCCCCACCGTTAACAACCATGATAAATTAACCACACATATGTCTTTAGAAAAGACAAATTGGTGTAGGCCCGACTCAGGATTTGAACACTAGTCGTTTGCACGATAACCGAGTGTTCTACCCACTGGGCTATCACACGTGTCAAATTTGGTTGAAATCGGTCGAGCCGTTCCTTAGGAGTTCGATCACAAGTGGCCTAGCCGCATATAAGAGCTACTACTATTATAAGAAGTCCAAATTTATAACATTAATTAATTAAAAACTTACTTAAAACATGTACATAGCATAAGATTGTAAATGAAAAATATAACAAAAAAAATTGGACAAAATAAGAAAAAAATATCGCTTAAACCATAAAAAAATAACGTTTTCATGTGAGCTAATATGGACCCATACATTATGCTTTCAAACCATTGTTTTGCTGTCGCTCCCTCAGAGGATAACGAACTTGAAGAAGTCACATGATATCTCAGGCACATTTTCGTTTAAATTGTGACTGATGTGCCCGTTAGGTGAGTGAAGCGGCTAAGGGGCAAGCTCATTGATAAACAACATTGCCATGATAAAATATGGCTTCTTCACTTCACAGCCTTACTTTGTAACTTAACTCTAAGTCACAACTTCAAGGAGAAGAGGTTTCAATTAGGGGATAAAGGGAAAAATATATGATGATGTCTATTTCGGTAATGTAGAAAACTAGTATTGAAATATGGATCATAGTCCTATAGGTAAAACCCGCTGGTCAAAATAGATAGGCATGAATTCAAATTCCGGGCAGGGCCTAACTTGTCTTTTTTAAAGACATATGTGTGGTTCACTATACAAGCAAAACATGGGTATTCTGAATACCAGGTGAAAATGTCACGTGATGTTCAGAAGTATTAGTACCTCTGCCATCCCCATTGGGATATACGGCGTGAACGTTTGAATTTACATTAAAAATGTAGAAAGAACGTAATTATTTTCAACCAAATTAAACAAAAATTTTAAAAAAATGTATTAAAACGATTTTGAAAAAACAATAGATACTCTTTAACAATAAAAATGTTTTATATTTAATGCACTTATACATTTTTGTAAAAGCATATCGAGTGTGTAGCGTAAATAGATGCATAATATGTGGTGAATAAATCTGGTAAGTAGCAGCAAAATTACAAAAACATCAGCAATATGCTAAAGCAGCATCTCGCGTCTAGACCCCTGCTACAGCGCTGGTTTTTAAGCACATACATACATAAACAATCCAGAGTTTAAGAGCTAGGAACTGCTCAGCAACATTTGACATTTGATAGAAGACAAGATGGTAGAAATAAAGTATCGTTGGTATGGGCCTCCAACCGCATCGCCCAAAAATCCATTAAAAAGCACCAGCACCCTTAGTTGCCTCTTACGTACACCCACGGGAAGAAAGTTTTCAAGTATAACTTTATATTATCGTTTTTATCAATAGTTATTACGTGTATAACATATCTATATTAATAATTTCGTCACGGGGTACTGTAGACTCGATCGAAACCTTACCTGAATAATAAAACATAAAAAAATATGATTTTGAGTCGACAACATCTATCCGCTAAATTCGAATTGTCGAGTATTTTGATAAATTCTAATGGTGCTGACAGAAAAATTTCAGTCGCCATTTTGACTGACCTCCGATGACATAAATGTTTTGCTTCATACAGATCCACAATCTTTTCTTGGCCGGCGGCGACTAGGTAGGTAGGTAGTCGCCGCCGGCCAAGAAAAGATTGTGGATCTGTAATATTTTCAATCATTTCACAAAGGACACTTTTTAAAGGAGGTTCCGATCGAGTCTACCGTACTTCTTGACGAAATTATTTTTAAAGATAAGTTATGGATACTCTTTTCTTCAGTCAACGAATTTACACACTTCTAAATATCATTTTAATTTAGCAAATTTGAATAAAGAACAACAATTCAATTTTTTATTTTAAAATTAATACCTAAGTATACTTATCTGCTTGCAAAAGTAGAGAAAGAGACTGATTGCTTAAAACAAAAAAGTATACAGAAAATAAACCCTAAAAGTTGTATGTTTTGCTGATTTATATTAGTTTATTTTGAATTCTCAAGACTCAATAGTTCACACCGTATATTCCCGCAGGGGTTGGCAAAGGTATTAAATATAATAATAATAAAGCCCTTTTATTCCGAACCACAGTACAAATACAATACAATATTTATTTATAAAATGTCACGCAGTTCGGCGTGCCTCTTGGCATAGGCCTCCTCCAGCTCTCTCCATTGGGCTCGATCCTCCGCGACTCGAGTCCAAAAAGGTCCTAGGGTTAGGCGGATATCATCACTCCATCTACTCTTTGGACGCCCTGGTTTTCTGGTGTTCTCTCTAGGATACCAAAGAGTCACCTGTTGGCTCCACTTGTTTAACTTGCAGCGCAGCATGTGTCCTGTCCAGCTCCATTTTAGATGTTCTATGCGAGATATGATATCCGTAACTTTAGTCTTTCTTCTGATTTCCTCATTTCTGATCCTATCACTGAGCCTCGTTCCCAACATGCTTCTTTCCATTGCTCTTTCAGTTTTGGCTAATTGTTCTCTATGTTTTTCGGTTAGAGTCCATGTCTCGCAGCCGTATGTCATGCAGGGAAGAACACAAGTGTTGAAAGTCTTTCTCTTGATATGTATACCTAAATCTTTGTTCTTCATGATTTCTTTCAACGACCAGTATTTCTTCCACCCACTAGCTATTCTTTTGTTTATTTCTTTAGACATGGAGTCCTCCAGAGATATGATTTGCCCTAGGTAAACATATTCTTTCACGTACTCAAACTTAGTTCCGTAGACCTCTATGTCAATTTCTATTGAGTTTGTCATTAGTTTTGTTTTGTCCGCGTTAATTTCTAAGCCCACTTCTCTGCTTTTTTCTGCTAGGGCTTTTATCATGTGCTCCAGTTTATTGGAATCTTCTTCCAGCAGGACAATATCATCTGCAAATCTCAAGTGATTGAGGTGGTTTCCATTTATGTTAATACCATTACTCTCCCAGTCCAATTTTTGAAATATGTGTTCAAGAACAGCATTAAACAGCTTAGGGGACAAAGGGTCTCCTTGTCTCACACCTCTGTTTATTGGAAAGGGTTCTCCTTTAGTTTAATACTGCTTTTACTTTCTTTGTATATGGACTTGATTAGTTTTATGTAGACCTCTTCCACGCCTTGTTCTTTTAGACTCTGCCAGATAAACGTGTGTTTTATACTATCAAATGCTTTGGAGTAGTCTATAAAGCAGATATAAAATGTCTTCTGGTATTCGTTGTATTTTTCCACAACTTGTTTTATTGTGTGGATGTGGTCTACAGTGCTGAAGTTCTTTCTATTAAAACTTATACTTAGGCAAAGGTATTAATACTTCTTAACATTACGTGACATCCTCACCTGGAGTTCTGTTTAGTGGTGTTTTGAATGTTGATTTAAAATAAACATTTATTGTATAAAAACTTGTACAGTTTATATTTACTTGATTGATAATAAACAATGAATGAAGCTATACGACCATATGCCTTGCTTTCCTTTTATATTCTTCGAGAACCGATGACTACGGAAGTATCTCCCTACATTTTGCACCTAGATGTGTATTATGAATGAGTCATCATAATACACCTGAGCGAAGCCGGGTTTTGATCTAGCTTGAATTAAGACGTAAAGCCAAACCTATGAATTCCGTTTTTCGAAAATCGCAAAACGAAAAGAATGAAATTTAACACATTTATAGTTTATACAGACAAAAAAACAGAACTTTTTTTAAAATTGCATAAAATTACTTTCAAAATTAAAAACCGTTAAAAAAACTACCATACCATTTATTTGATACGAATACAAACATACCATTTTATTTATGTTTAAAGTCTGCGGTCAAATTGAAAACACAATACCAGGTCATTTCTCTGCCGCCAGCCAGTACTTAAACATTTATTAAAGACTACTGAATAAGCTCCATACAATATCTAATATTGTGGAGCCATCAGCAGTAATAATTACATTCCATATAATTTCCAACTTAATCGGCGCAAGGGTGGCTAAATACTTTTTAATGTCGGCTCGTTTGCTTAAGGGCTTCAACTTAATACCTACTTACTGCTACCGAACTGTATACTTTGCTTGATATTATAACTTAATCGGCCAAGTTTGTGTTGGGGACGGAAATAATAAAATGATGAACGTATAATTTTTATCTAGGTATTAAGTTTTATAGTGCTAAGTGGAGAGAAACAAAGAATACTAATTAGTTTTTTTATCTGGACTTTATACTGTCTAAGCCGACTACACGGGTTAGGACTTAGTGTTACTAATTATAAACATAAACATAAACGTTCACGCCTTTTATCCCCGAAGGGGTTGGCAGAGGTACCAATAATAATAACTTACTTATTATATCGTAACGTAAGTCGTTTGGTATTATATTTTTAGTGGCTGAGGAATTTCCAACTCTATAGCTCTGGATATTCCTTTATTGGAATTTATAGCCGTGATTTACTACGTACTATATATATAGTAATAACATGTGTGCATTTACATACATACATACTTATAATCACGGCTTTAAACCTCTAAAAGAGATAGCCAGAGCTTCAGAATCAGAAAATTCTTTTCCTTGGAAGTTAAGTGGAAAAAATATTGTAAAATAAACATTTTTGGTGACGGGTCTCCAAGTAAATTGCCCAAAAATCACTTAAAAAGCCCCAATACCTTTAGTCGTCTCTTACGATCACCCATGGAAAGAAATAATGTACTTCTATTCTAAGCCGACTCTACACAGCATAATTTTAATTTTAAGTACTAAATTAATTTAATTAACATGAGTTTGCTTAAATAGATTTTTGCTACCACCATCAACCAGCCTGATAAAATACCACACTTGAATCTTAATCAGGTAAAGAGATGAAGACTCTAATGAACCAATACTTATGTATGTGCAATCCAAGTTATATTTGGACTAATTGATATGTTATTAGACTTTGTTGTTAATGAAACCTCATGTGGGGATTATTATACTAAACAATCAAGGAAAGAAAAATTTCAATACCAGCAGGACTCGAATCCGCGACATCCCGGTCTACGCCACAAGTAAGATGCTAAGAAGCAAAGACAAGTTTCGCAACAATAGTTACTTGGAACTGTAGCTCAGTTGGCAGAACGGGGCGTAGACCGTAGATCGATAATGTCTTCAAACTTCTCGGGTCAGATCACATACAAAAACAAACAAACAAACAAGACAATCACGACAAGCCGCTCAGAAATATGATCGCACACATTAATAACTCTTTTCAACTCCGTCTTTCCTGTCCACTTTCAAATTTCAATCGGCCACCACAATCTGCATGTAAAAATGTCAAACATAATACTCATTTACATATATACAAAAGCTCTTTTGTCCGTTTGTAAGTTGACTCGTGACGGTGTGAAAAGTAAGCTACGGTCGACGGCCGACGACGGACACTTGTTTCTCTGTATGTTTTTTACATTCCATTGTTCTGTTATACACAAATTAAAAATGATATATTATATACTCACGGTTTTAAATCCTAAAAACAAAAAAAGTGTCGCCAGAGCCTGATATTGTAAAATAAAGGCTGGTCCTCCAACTATATCTACCAACAATCACTTGAGAAGGGTCAGTACTCCTATCAGTTGCTTCTTACGTACGTCTATGGGAAGATGTTCCGTACTGGAACAAATTAGTTTATAATTTTCTTTATTAGGTGTGCACAAGACAACAAAACATATTTTACATGCTTTTTAATTCACGTTAGAAATAGATTTATTTCATGTGGCTTATTTTCTCTAACACTACCTCGTTGATGCGGGAAACTGGCAACATCGACGTCTGACGTCTTACAACTACATCCGTTTCCGCAAGTTAGTCTCTCTTTCTCAACACGCCGATGTGAGCACACACGTTCATATAAAAGTTACCAAATAAATTCCGAATCAAGTCTATTTCCCGAACAAAGTGAAAAAGGACTGAACCACATTTATCTATGGACCTATGGTGAAAAGTGTAAGCCTGTGCTGTGATTCATCAATAAACTCTCGAGAGTTCGAACGCCACCCCTGCCAGCCACGTGCCTGGTAAGTGTTTAAAGTTTAAATAAGTCACACGCGGCTACATAAATTATTTTGATCCTATCGAACCGGATCCGATTTCATCTTTTGTTTTGTTGTCTTGTGTTGTGCAGTACTACGTACTCAGTAATTTCAAATTCATTTCAATCGTTTGAGTCGCCATCTTTGTTACGCAAAATGGCCGAGAACGATCATGTTTGTGAACAAGACATATTCGAAAGGGACTTGATTCTCGAAGAACTTAGGCGTACATTACAGTTTGCAACTACCGATGAGCAGCAATTTCGTTCGCGAACTATAGACATTTCAGCTCATCAGAGAAAGTTTACGAAAGTCCAGTGTAAAATAGAAAAAATATTGTTTAAACATAAGTGCTTTGATAAAGATGAACAAATAACTATTCGGAATGAATTTAACGATTTGTATTATGGCATCTTAGCTCATCTTAACGACCTTAAGCAAAAGGAGGAACGTGTCCGTCGCTCAAGTCGTATTTTTCTTTCATCGTCTGAGGCTCCTCAGCAGTGTCATCACAGTAAAACTTTGCCTACTTTACCATTGCCCTCGTTTAGTGGCGATCCTACGGATTGGCCATCATACATTGATTTATTTAAGTCGTCAGTGCATAGCAACAGTGCCTACACGGATGCCGAGAAGCTTAGGTACTTAATACTTACTGTAAAGAACGAACCTTTTAATCTTATAAAATCCTTGCCGATTTCCGAAGATAATTACGCCATCGCTTTAGAAATATTAATTTCTCGTTATGAAAATAAGCGACTCATCGCGTCAAAACATCTCGATCGAATTCTCGACATCGAAAATTGCAGTGATAAATCGGTTCATAGCCTGCGTCGGCTACTTAACGTCTACCAAGAAAATATTAAGGCACTTGAAGCTATGCAGTTTCCCGTGGGCCAATGGAATTTCATACTTTTAAACATTTTACTACGTAAAATTCCAGTTGGTACTAGGAAGTGTTTTGAAAGATCGCTAGTGAAACCATCTTCTATTCCCGATGTAAACACATTGATCACATTTCTTGAAAAAGAAATTTCCGCTGACGAAATCATAAACATTTCCGTTGGTGGGCAGTCCATTTCACAACAAAATACAAAAGTGGGTAGTTCGCTATCAAGCCGCACTATCACGCAGCAGCGATCATTCAATGCATTAGCTGCAAACAATGTCGGCCTTCCTACTCGTCAAACAGACGAAAATCAACGTAGTTACAACGTAATTAAGAAGCAAACTTGTATATGCTGTGAAGCTCAACATTCGTTGACAAAATGTTCGAAGTTTTTAAATCTTACACCTCACGCGAGGTACAATTTAATTCAAAATAAAAGTATTTGTTATAATTGTTTAAATGTAGGTCACAATGTTATCAATTGCAAATCGAGTTATGTGTGTCGCTCGTGTCACAAAAGGCATCACAGTTTAATTCATTTGTCTAATCAAGCCTCGCCGGTAGTCAGTGACTCCGCTGTTATCACCCTCCCCCCTGCCAAGGTAGACCCAGTGCCGCCAACTCAGTCCGAGTCGAATTCTATTCATAATAATTGCGCTTCGAATTCCAATGCTCCTTCTATGCGAACTAGCACGGTGCTACTCTCGACCGCGCTCATCGATGTATGTGTTGGCTCTTCTATACTATCGACCGTTAGGTGTGTTGTGGACTCGGGAAGCCAGGCTTCCTTTATAACTGAGTCGTGCGCGCAAAGGTTAGGTTTAAATCGTAAGAAAATAAACATTCCAGTATATGGTATTGGTGATAGCGAACCAGTTAAACCAAAGGGTGTAATTTCGTGTTTAGTCAAACCCAAGGGTAAACAAAACCCTATTATTCAAGTAGAAGCTTTAATTCTACCAAAGTTGATGTCTCACATGCCGAGCGTACCACTTCCCCAGAAAGGGTGGACACATTTAACTAATTTGAACTTAGCTGACCCCGATTTTCGTACTCCACAACCCGTGGAAATGTTGTTAGGAGCGGATATACTATCCCATGTGTTATTAGGTAATATCGTTTCCGGTTTGCCTGGTTCTCCGATCGCTGTAAACAGTGTATTCGGTTATTTATTATTGGGTAAATTAAACTTAGATCCCGTGGTTTCGACTCCACCCCATGTGTGTTTTAGCTCATTCGACAATGACAATTTGCAAAGGTTCTGGGAGCTGGAGTCCCTTCCTGAGAAACGGAGTTACACTCCTGATGAAGAGTTATGTGAATCCCTTTTTCAAAGGACGCATACTCGCGATGGTATTACCGGCCGCTACGTCGTTTCTCTTCCGTTTAAACCCGATGCTCCGCCCCTCGGCGAGTCGCGGCAGACAGCCCTCGCGAGGCTTCATAAGCTCGAGTATAGGCTCGAACGGAATCCAACCCTCAAACGTGACTACCACGCGTGTATCCAAGAATATTTAGATTTAAACCACATGGAGCCCGTGACTAGTGATGCCGCCCTAGGCGCACACTATTATATTCCGCACCACTGCGTGGTTAAAGAGTCCAGTGAGACCACACGTACCCGCGTAGTATTTGATGCAGGGTGTAAATCATCCAACGGAGTATCCCTGAATCAAGTGCTACTCACTGGACCCAAGCTTCATCCCGACATTGTGGATATCCTTCTTAAGTTTCGTATTCATCTCATAGGGTTCACATCAGATTGTAAACAAATGTATAGAAATATAGGTATGTGTAAAGATCATCTGGATTACCAACGTATCCTCTGGCGGAGTTCACCTGCGGAACCTGTACAGGATTTTCGTCTTCGTACAGTCACCTTCGGAGTTAGCTCGTCCCCGTTCCTCGCTCTGCGTACTATTCAACAGTTAGCTCATGATGAAAGTCACCGGTTCCCGTTGGCTGCACCTGTACTCTTGGAATCTATATTTGTAGATGACGTGGTCGCGGGGGCCAATTCCGAGTCCGATGCCCTAGCGTTACAGCGTGAGCTTATTGGTATTTGCTCCTCGGCTGGGTTTGAATTAAGAAAGTGGCACAGCAACTCGCCGGCGATACTTGCCGCGGTTGAGTCGTCATCTCCTCATGGTGGGCGGCAGGAAACCGTCTCCGTTGCGCACCTCGAGAAGGATACACACACTAAAGTCCTAGGGTTACATTGGGATCCGCAAACTGATTGTTTTAAGTTTAATGTTCAGGTCAATTCTGAAAAATGCACTAAACGGGCAATCCTTTCTGAAATAGCTAGGATTTACGATCCGCTAGGATTTTTGTCCCCTCTGACCTTATACGCAAAACATTTAATTCAATTGCTATGGGTAGCTAATATTGGTTGGGACGAAACCCCACCTATTGATATTATTAATTCATGGAGACTTTTTATTCAAGAGCTACCTATAATAAAAGGTATTTCTTTTCCGCGTCACATTTTAGGTAATACTTGTACCATACAGGTGCATGGATTTGCTGACGCGAGTGAAACCGCGTATGCCGGTTGTGTTTATCTTCGCTTAACAAGTAGTGACGGAGAAATTCGTACTTACCTCGTTATAGCTAAAACTCGTGTGGCCCCTTTACGGGTTCGTCTAACAATACCCCGCCTCGAATTAATGGCTGCCTTATTATTATCAAAATTAATAGACAAAGTTCTTTCAATCTGCGGCAATCGGGTCGATATGGATAACGTGTATGCATGGTCTGATGCGTCGATCGTGCTAGCTTGGTTACACCAACCACCTCATACTTGGAAGACCTTCGTCTCCAACCGCACCAGTGATATCTTGTCTGTTGTGCCCGCATCTCGTTGGCGCCATGTCCGTTCTGCTAACAACCCCGCGGACGTGGCCTCGCGCGGTGCACTGCCCCACGCGCTACGCGCACACCCCCTGTGGTATCACGGCCCAGCTTGGTTACAACGACCTTCTCATGCATGGCCGTCTTTCAATGAACAATTTGATACCAATAAAGAGAAGCGTATTGTTTCATCAAACGCGTCTACGACGATTAATACAGATATTGAGATTATACAGCGTTATTCTTCGCTAGGTAAATTAGTACGAATCACCGCTTGGATAATTCGTTTCTACAAAAAATGCAAACATTTAACTAACCACCACTCAGATTATATAACGGTTCCAGAATATAATGAATCCTTGAAAAAACTCGTTCTTTTAGTGCAACAATCGGTTTTTGCCGAAGATATAAATAAGATTTCAAAAGGGAATTTGCCTTCTCAATCATTAAGGCGTATTACACCATTTCTTCTATTAGTGAAGGCACTGTTGTTATTGTACGCGACGACCACCTGCCGCCGCTGCAGTGGAAGCTGGCTCGCGTGCACGCGCTCCATCCCGGGACTGACAACGTCACCCGTGTAGTTACGCTCAAAATGAATAACAAATTTTTTAAGCGGCCAGTGGTTAAACTGTGTCCGCTACCTATTGAATAGAGTACTTTATACATATTTAAATCATAGTCATAGGTTAGGTTATATTTTCTTTTATTTTGTTAAAAGTTATATACTTTTAAGGTGAGCGGGTTTATGTTCCGTACTGGAACAAATTAGTTTATAATTTTCTTTATTAGGTGTGCACAAGACAACAAAACATATTTTACATGCTTTTTAATTCACGTTAGAAATAGATTTATTTCATGTGGCTTATTTTCTCTAACACTACCTCGTTGATGCGGGAAACTGGCAACATCGACGTCTGACGTCTTACAACTACATCCGTTTCCGCAAGTTAGTCTCTCTTTCTCAACACGCCGATGTGAGCACACACGTTCATATAAAAGTTACCAAATAAATTCCGAATCAAGTCTATTTCCCGAACAAAGTGAAAAAGGACTGAACCACATTTATCTATGGACCTATGGTGAAAAGTGTAAGCCTGTGCTGTGATTCATCAATAAACTCTCGAGAGTTCGAACGCCACCCCTGCCAGCCACGTGCCTGGTAAGTGTTTAAAGTTTAAATAAGTCACACGCGGCTACAGAAGAAATGGGGTAGTGCTATTCAAAGTCGACGCTACACAGCGTTATGGAATACACAACGGGATTTTCCAAAAACATAACAACATTAATCATTTATTTTGTTAAAAGAACTGAAATAATGATGTTATTATCGTATTTGGCATTCGGGTAATTAATAAGGACGTTAAAACGTTAAAGCTTGAATTTATGCTCAGTCATCTGACAGTACTGTGATTACCTAGCCTAAATGTATGAAAGAAAATATACGGTCTTTTTTTGAAGTCGGTTAAAAATTAAAAATGTTCGCAATAAAAGAGAATATTTTTCCTTTTACTCAACTCTCAACATTCTTTTGTCAGCTTCTGTTCAAAGTATTCCTACACAAGTGTGTCCACGAATAGGAGTTAGGCCTGTATTTGTAAATCTGGTTACTCCTCTGATATAAAAAAATAAATCCTATGATGGTTAGAAAACCATGAATTCACCTAATTTATTAACATTATATCTACAAAATAAACAAATTAAAGAAATAAGAAAAATCTTTTATTAGCTTAATTGATTAGTAGCTAGCTGTGTAGTGTCGGCTTTGAATAGCACTACCCCATTTCTACCGGTGGGTGTACGTAAGAGGCGACTAACGGTATTGGGGCTTTTTAAGGGATTTTTGGGCGATGCGGTTGGAGACCCATTACCAACAACATTAATTCTACCATCTTTTCCCCATTCAACTTCCAAAAGTGGCTGAGGAATTTCTAATTTCTCAGCTCTGGCTGCCTCTTTTAGGGGTAGGGATTAATAGCCGTGGGTATATGTATGTATGTATGATTAGTAATAATCCCCCCATGATGTTGTCTTGCAAAAAAAAGTCTCATCAAAATCCGTGAATACTGCACGTAACAACAATCTTAACGCAGAATCAGTCATACTTAGACACAACATAAGTGACAAAAACTTGCTCAGAACATAAAAATTACTTTTCCTCCTTCTTATAAGTTAAAAATACATATACTCACGGCTATAAATCCCTAGAAGGTGTAGCCAGAGCTAAGGAATTAGAAATTCCTCAGCCACTTTTGGAAGTTGCGTGGGGAAAAGATGGTAAAATAAAGGTTGTTGGTGATACGTCTCCAACCGAATCGCCCAAAAATCCCTTAAAAAGCCCCAATACCGTTAGTCGCCTCGTACGTACGCCCACCGGAAGAAATGGGGTAGTGCTATTCGAAGCCGACATTACACAGCAGTTATTAGTTATTAGTTAAACTTAAAGTCAAAGTCTTTTCTAACACTTTTCTTTCTAGCAATGGCGTCCAGTTGATGACAAGCAACTTAGTTACAACATATTATGACAAATATTTATTGATTTATACATTTACTTACTTATTTGAGAAACAAACGGTACACAATATTTCAAACAAGAGAAAAATACAGAGAAGTTCTTGACCTATAAAGTTTCTACCAATTGTTATACAGACGATACAGAAAAACGCAAATTAAAATAACTATTATAAATTATAATTACTATAAACATTGCGAGAATTTGTGTTTGAATGTTTATGCTACCTTACTACTTACATATACTGACGCCCATTATTCCCATTAGGGTAGGCAGGAACTATCGATCGCCACTAATTACAATTTTGACAAATCTCTCTTGCTTCCTACATTCATTATTTTCCTCACACATGCTCTTTTATTCTCCCACTTCTAGAATATGTTAGTTTTCCTCTAGATCTTAAAGTTGTAAATAAAGTAAGTATTGCTATGGATTTCCGCAAAGTAACGCCTGATTCAATCCAATATCGTAAGTAAAATGTTTATTTTCCAAACACGTAAGTTTAGCAGCTGAGGAAGTAGTCCTCATCCTCACAGCCCATACATGTCCCCACCAAGAGGCTCGAGCCTACCCTATATAGGGTGATTTGGCCATAGTTTACGACGCTGGCCAATTGCGGGTTGGCAGACTAACGACTACTACATTAATAGTAGCCAGGACCGACGGCTTAACGTGCCCTCCGAAGCACGGAATCATCTTAGTTTTCGGATAATCAGGTGATTCAAGCTTGCAAAATCCTTCCAAACTGGGTTAAAGCTTACAAATTAAATTTATAAGATTACCACCCCCCAGGAATCGAACCTGAGACCTCCATACTTGAAACCAAGCGATTAACCGCGAGACCACGGAGGCAGTCGAGGAAGTAGTATGATTCTCTATTTACACGACATTTAATATAACACCTAAATTTACATACGTAAATACATATACTCACGGCTATAAATCCCAGGAAGGGGTAGCCAGAGCTAAATAATTAGAAATTCCTCAGCCACTTTTGGAAATTTGAGTGAGGAAAAGATAGTAAAAATAAAGGTTGTTGGGGATGGGTCTCCAACCGCATCGCCCAAAAATCCCTTAATAGCCCCATACCGTTAGTCGCCTCTTACGTACACCCACCGGAACAAATGGGGTAGTGCTATTCTAAACCGACACTACACGGCAAAATAAAATTTAATTATAAGAAAATTTACATTTGATGACAGTATACTAAGTAAGTGCGAAGGAGATGGCGGTTTTATACCATGCGATATCTAGTTAAAAGGTTGCTCATACTGACTATGCTGAGGTAATAATTCTTTGAAAAATTGGAAGAGACTATTTATTTTGGTCTGTGTGTCTCTATCACAAGACTAAATGTAACTCAAAATGTGAATTTACCCAAGATCTGTTCCCTTACCGCTAACAAATAAAATAAAAACCACTTCAAATTAACTCTCCCGGTTTCAAGTGCGTGTGCTATCCAGGCAAATCGGGTACTCTCTAAACAATATACATACATATACTCACGGCTATATTTCCCTTGAAGGGGTAACCAGAGCTAAGGAATTATAAATTCCTCAGCCACTTTTGGAAGTTGAGTGGGGAAAAGATGGTAAAAATAAAGGTTTTTGGTGATGGGTCTCCAACCGCATCGCCCAAAAATCCAATAAAAACAAGAAATGTGAAAAAGTAGAAGTTTAGTACCTCTGCAGGGAAAACAAGGAACCATATGATTTTAGAATGTGTTAAGTATAAAATTTTATTTTAAATAACGCCTGTAACACTGTTATATCAGTATATTATATTTTAAAATAAAAATTTAGTTTAATTTTATCTTAAAAATCCCAACGGTATACGTATAAAAACGTCATTACTCCCAAGACAGACTTGTCACCTACTTACAATACAATGAAGCATTAACACACGGCTCCTCGAACGAATCACGTCACTATTTACGATGAAGTCGTCTTAATTCGCAAATGTGTCTGTATTTATTCAATTCTGAGGAAAACGGACGGTATGGCTTTTTATACTCAACTGAACTAAAACGTTCATGCCGTATATCCCCGAAGGAATTGTCAGAGGTACTAATACTTCTGAACATCACGTGACATTGTCATCTGGGGCAGGCCTGTTGCCGTATCTATTTATCTAGTTATCTTATTTACTTATACATTCATCGTACTGAACCGGGTCTCTTTAGCCCACTTTTCGCCCCGTGAGAATCCATGGCGTGATGAGTGGCGAGCTACATCGCCGCCTCCGTGTTTATTAGAATTCGAACACATATTGGACCCACGAAAAGCAAGGGAAGTAAACTGTCCACCTAGCCAGAGCCCCGCTTGACTAGGTAAGGTTATTTAGTACCCGGAGTGCACCAAGCTCCAGGACGGCGGCACGCTAACGACCAGGCTCACCAAGTGGCGATCGATAGTCTCTGCCTACCCCAATGGGAATTAATGGCGTGAGTATATGTATGTATGTATGTACGTTATTTACTTATAGTTAGATCTTTTATTGCTATTGGCAGAGGCTATTGATGGTTACTCTGTACGGTCCTAACAAACCTCTATCTTCTATCACATTCAAAAATACTGTACTAAGGTACAATAAGGTCATACAAAGATGAGTAAGCGGATCATCAAAAAAAAAAAATTTGGACTTATAAAATTGTATTTGATAATTTATAGTCATCACATAGAAAGCTTAGGAAAGGGTGAAACAAACTAGTTAATTTAAGTACTCAGAAAAGTAAATAAAAACTATAATAACAATGGTTTTAAAAATAATTTAATGATCATTTAAAATACGATTACCTAACAACAAAAGAAGATAAACCAGCTAATAAACTAAGCTATTATTGGATTAGCCAACTTTTTGAATATGCGTCGTCACCTCAGGTTCTATATGAACTAACGAACATCTTCAAATATTAACTTAATAAAACGAATCAACATTGTCTCTCGCTTTGTTTAATTCGACATCTCTTTACGTTGAAAACTTTTCCACTAATGATCTTGGCTTGTATTTTAAATTAACAGAACAAAAAATTGAAAGACCCGAAATATAATAATCTGGGTACTTATAATTATGTAGTGTATCGGCTTAAGACACTTGCGCCCGATTTCTGAATTAAGTATTCAAGCTGACAACGACTTAAGTATCGTTTTGTCTCATTCAGTTGTTAAGATTTCAATGAGACAGAACGATACTTAAGTTGTTCTTAGCTGGAATACTCAATTCAGAAATCGGGCGTTGGGCTTTTTAAGTTACAATATAATATAGTATAAGTTAATATATATATTTATGTTGTATAGTGTATTTAAGTTATAATATAGTTCTTTAAGTTATGGGCTCTTTAAGGTTATAAAGAGCTGATTTTTTAAGTACTCGTGTCCATTGAAATAATTGGTAATACCGATAATTACGATAACCTATATTTTATTCTGATTTGATAGTGTCGGCTTAGAATATCACTACCCCATTTCCACCCGTGGGTGTTCATAAGAGGCGACTACGGCATGTGGGACGTTTTAAGTGATGCGGTTGGGGACCCATCACCAACAACCATTATATTAAAATATTTTCCCCACTCAACTTCCAAGAGTGGCTGAGGAATTTCGTGTTCCGAAGCTCTGGCTACCCTTTTTAGGAATTTATAGCCGTGAGTATATGTATGAATGTATTCTGATTTGGTGTACATACAAAAAATGTATGGTTCGATTCATCAAACTCTAAAAGATGATACCTTAAGACTACGACACATGCCCACATTTTATTGCACTATAAGTTCGAATGACAAAGTATTTGTATGCGACTCTGAAAATATAATTAACTAATATGAAATATCTCTTTACTAAAACAAACACATATTTTAATTGCCACATGCTTTAATTATTATAACAAGAGTTAAATTGAATAAAATGTTCACAAAATTAGAAACTAAATATCTTTTTTAATACAATTGCTCAAAAAGTGGCGTATTACAGGGACGTATAGCGTTCGGGAAGTGGGCTATTACACACTCGTGCTTTTTCTTTACCTTTCCCGCACTAGTGCGTTTTCTTTCCCAACTGTCAAAATAATGTCTATTTTAAAGAAAAACCAACCATAAAGATTTTACTAAAAAAATCAAAGAAGTTTTTATGATTCATGTTAATACGTGGCATAGGTCGTATTAACATGAATCAACAACAACAAAATAATAGGCAAAATCGACTAATTTGTTTCGATATCTGATTTAATGATTTGATAGAATTAGTGAGGTTAGGTTTCATTACATTATAACTCATTAAATTTCATTTTCATTTCATATCAACAAAAAAATTATACATAAGACTTGGCTGTATGGGCATAGTTTCCTTTGCCTACCACAATAAGTGAAGAAAAAATGTCGCCATTTTCCAGAAATAATCTTTGGGAGTTTAGTTGTTTTGTTAAATTGCTTAATTTTTTCGCAACTGTATTAAAAATAGTCGTTCAGTACACGTACGGAACCGTCATTGCAACTCGTTCCGACTGTCAACCCTCGCCTTCGGCTCGGGTAGACATTTGTCGGAACTCTTTGCAATGACAGCCATTCCGTACTAGTAATGAAATATACTATTTGCTGCGTAAATGTTTCTAGAATATCGAAATTCGAAGATCAAATCAAGAAAACAAAATCCGAAACGTCGACTGTCAAATGCGCGTAAAAACCCTTATTTTGAAGCAAATCAAACGCTCGATTCTCAATCAACGTAAATTCATTCAATGATCACGGGTCTTTATCTATCTCACTTACTCTCTACAAAACTGAAAGGGAAGGATAAATTTTGAAAGAAGTATTATTAAAGTTTGTTGTTGACAGCGATGCGAGGTTATGAAAAAAGCGGGAATCCAACAATGGGCCGGCTCAGTGCGACTGCATGCAACCTCTTTTCTTTGTCAACTACTTGGTTACTCGAAGAGTTCGAACAATTCAAAGAAGTCTTGGTACAAAGCTGAGGTACGTTCTGAGCCCCGAAACACTTATTTGATGGGGACTTTTTACATTTCAGCATTGTTAAAATATTTCATTAGTCATTCATTGCATATATTTAATGAGATTTTGCTTTTGTATAACGCTTACGGATATGAATATTAATCCTGAATGGTAATACTTTATAACCTCCTGGTTAAGTTAAGTGCAAAATTCACGGTTTCAGTTTTTTTTTTTAACTATTTTGTATCACTTCAGTTCCGATAGACTTGTTTCATGAGATTCCTAACTGCTGCAATGCAACTAATATGAAATAGGTGAATATAGAGATTGTAAAATATTTGCAATTTTATCCTTGAAATATTTCATACAAAATAATTGCGCAGAAAAATTTTTGTACTCAATAGTATGAATCGATATTATTCCTTTTAAAGAGGCAAAAACAATTTATTACTAAAATATATATATCAGAATCACGATTATTTGATACGCTGGTTTCCACACAGTTAACTGTAATAAAATTTTAAGTTTTTTTTATTTTCAGTTCTTTATTTGTTCAATATTCGGTACGATACAACGAAAATACCGTCAACAGCGAGTCATATTATGTATCGATACCGGGCCAAATTCGAAAACTTCTCTTGCTTCTTCCAAAATTAAAAAAAAAATCATAACAATTCTCTTACAAATTAGGTGAGAAATATTTGATTTCCCCCTAATCTTCTAAACCAGAGATCATAAAAAACTATCAACCAATGACTCAAAACTTTAGACGACAAAAAGAAGACTAAAAAGTTTCACGCACATTTTCAAAAACAGAATAATACCAAAGAGGTATCCACAAATAAGTTTATATACGAAGCACATTGATACATCAACTCTAAGCAGTCCATATACCATTGTGACATAAAGTAGAAGACAGAACAAGCAAGCAAGGTCATTTACCATCGCCGGACACAATTTAGACGGTCCTGGCCATCGTTAGCGGTAACAATGCACCTCTACATTTGCATCAGTCAACAGACAGACAGGTGGATTTG
The DNA here is from genome assembly GCA_963576735.1 of Bedellia somnulentella. Classification (NCBI taxonomy): domain Eukaryota; kingdom Metazoa; phylum Arthropoda; class Insecta; order Lepidoptera; family Bedelliidae; genus Bedellia; species Bedellia somnulentella. The sequence goes on from OY755191.1 coordinate 4,211,633, forward strand.
TATGGCACTGATCATCTGAATAAAGTCAGAATGCTGGTTGAGCTTAAAAGGGACTTTGAATGACTTATGCGGGTCAATGTAACTGGTCGAGACATTTTCACAACGTTAATGTTGCATTTTGTAGGTTTACAGAATCTTTTGTAGTTTTTTGCGAGTTAAAAGTAATACCTCTTAATAACACCTTTGACGGTGAGAAAGTAGAACTCATAACTCTTAAGTAGAAACAAAACTCATGAAGTAGAAGAAGGTAGGTAATTTTGAAAAAAAATTTGGTCATAGTTTTAAGAAAAAAAGTATTTGTGAGCTGTAGGTTGCAGTATTACCATTATGTAAATTCTAATTAGTGGTTTCATGCTTAAGTTTGTTTTTATTGGATCTTTTATAATAACATTTTATCAATGTACAAACAATAAAAACATACCTTTTAACAAATTGACAACAGTAGGAAACAAAGATCGATATTATTCAAATAAATATTTGTCTTAAGTGGGATTCGAATCCAAAACCTCCAAGTCCAGTCGGCTAACCCCCTAGCTACTTCACCACGGCTACCAAAAAACCGAATTTTCAGTAAAATAAATGAGTTTCATACAAAATAAACCTTGATAGTTTTTATGTGGTTGCATTGACAAAACCAATATCCGATGCCCTTAACATTCCATAAGAGCAGACATACTGATTGGGTTGAATTATCTGATAATTACCGGATAATACTGTCCGATAATTGTGAGTGAGGTGATGATAATGAGAGGTTTTCTTTTTGAGAAATAAAAAAACAACATAGTTTCCTAGAGCTCTGTAGATGGCGTTGATGTAACTACGTTACTGACTTAATTTTTTTCTTCGTGGCCTCAATCGTGTTGCCACAATAATTTCGCCAATGTCAACTTTAAAAACATGTGTCACATCACCATAGAGTAACTTTTTGGCGAGTAAAAACAACAAAAAGAATGTTAAATATAAATACCGTCTTTGTTTATTCACTTTTAAGCTATCTTGGCTTAAACCGATATTTATTTAGACTTTTAAATCAGAACGTTTTTATGTACGTTCCGTTTTACGATATCATTACATCCAAGTGTGAAAAACGGTGTGACGTTCCGTTCCTACCAGTAACATAGCTAGTCTAGCGCCATCTATCCTGAGAACAGGGAAGAAGAAAAAAAGAAAAAAAGGAAAACCTCTCATTAGGAATACGATGAATTGTAAAAAAAAACAATGTTATTTCATGTAACTACAAAAAACTAGTAGATAAACAAGACTAATGAAAAAACTAAATGCAGACTGATATTTTCATTGGAAACAGTTTAAAGTTATACCTCGTGTATCTCATGAAGGATCGTAAAATCAAAGATTGGACATATTTTTCGTATTCCCATTTTTATTATCCCATTCTATATTTTTATGCCTACAATTTTTTTATAACATAAGTAACCACCAGATTTTTCAGAAAACCTAAAAAAGATATACATGAAATAAAACCCTTCTATGGTCAAAATTACTAAACTACTGTTAAGTTGAATTTATTTTAATAAAATAAATATTCGTGTACCTCTGTACTAGAGTAAGTGACAGAAGAGCTGTGGAAGCCACAGAACCACCACATAGCAGCTTTTGGTAAATAAGAAGTGGGAGAGGAGGAAAGATGGTGGTATAAATTTTTATTTGGTCAAGATTTGTCAAATACTTTGCCTCTGGGTAACTTTAAAACCTATAAGACCGTTCAGTACTTTAAGAGTTTTACACTAGGTTGAAATATCAAACTAAATCTATTTATGAGTTTCAAACTATTTCTATAAACCATACCTCCCTAGCCTTACGGTACTAATCCCAAAGATTATTCAAAACTTCAGATTAAGGATTTATCCTTAGCCATTTTTGGAAGTTGGTCAGTCCCAAATGACACCCACTGACAGGGGCAGATTGAAACTTTTTTTAAATTTGTTTTATTAAACAATTAATAATCGGCGATAGGCCTGCCCCCTATCACGTGAGTACACTGTCCATGCAAAACGTGGGTACTCTGAACACCAGCGGCGCTAGTATAGCAAGTAATAACAGTCGAGATATCTCGTCTGTCGTGGCTTCCGAAATTCTCGGACTCCTCCCACTTTTGTTAGCACAGTCTTGTATGTCGAGAGAGGACGACAAATCTTTCATGGCCGAGAAGACGTTTATTCGTTCACTTTCCGTCGGTCAATTAGGTTTTTTACTTTTTATTTTAGTGTGTATTTGAGTTCATTCAAAATTAGTTGGTGTCTTTCTACCACTTTGCTTACGGCTAATTATTTTACCCATTTTAGAGGTTTATGTAGGTATATTAAATACACTCTTATATTTTTCTCGTTTCATAACACATTATGGATAATATACCATTTATACAGCTTTGAGTAAACGAAATTTCAACAGGTAGAAATTTTCAAGATTTTGTTGACGTTGGCAGAGAGAAGTTGTCATTCTATGGGTTATTTGCCACATAAAACAAGATGGTCGTTTCGTGTTGTTTTGTTATGTTTCTATCGGTTTTAAATATAAATAAACGGATTTCAAGGATGGAGTACTATTTGTTGATATAGTAAGTATATAAGTTTCTTTATGAATATGCGAGTGATTATAAATGTGTTGTATAAGTTTAATGTGCATTTTTTTAACTTTACAGACCAGTGTATTCGAAACTCAAAACACCATCCCCGATTTAGCCACTATTTGGCTTCATCCCTCCAATGGACAAGTGTATAGACGATGTGGAGTTGTGGACCCTCGTAACTTGAGGCCCATCCGGAGATCAAAGAATCCGGCAAACCGATATTGATCGGATGAGACTTAATAAAATCGTAAGTTTTCATTTCACTTTTTACCAGTCGTAAGTATAGCGTACAAGAAATAAAAAAGAAACAATTCGCAATCTAAATCCTATAGAGAATGCTATATGAATATAAAAGTAATGATTGATAGTATCTGCCTTCCCCAGTGAGAACTTTTGACGCGATCCTATGTATGTATTGACGATGATATGAAATAAGTAGTTAAACCAAAAATTAAATATTACTCCTCAATCTTACTTTGGAATAGACATAACACTTATACTTACCTATGCCACACCATACCTATACTCATGGCTATAAATCACATTATTTTGTATAAAACAGGGTATATAATATCTAGCCAAAACTTCTCAGTTCATTTAATTATGTTCTGTCATGTATGTACAAGTAAAGCTTCATCTAGGCATAGACACCTAAATAAGAATGTTAGGTGACCATGTTGAGCAGTACACATGATCTCTGTACCCCATCGTAAGGTTATGAATGGAGGTGTTATGACTAGATTATACTTAGAATCACCGAAGTAACTAATGCATATTTTCTTTATTTTCAGAACATTGCGGAAAAGGAGTATCATATATATATATATATATACCCATCTTACTTTGAATGTCCTCTAATAAGACCGAGAAGCTTCTGAATAGTATATAAGTGTTGCAGTTGCAAAATTGTTTTGTTAATTTAGTTTTAGTTAAATAGTGAACTACTATACTGTGTGTAACTGAAATGAGTATGTCTTGATGAATTAAAAACATTTTAGTTAGTCAGTATTGGTAACATATTGTAAGTAAGTGTATCAAATAAGACAAGCATGATACAATAGTCCTTTAAATGCAACTCTTATTATGTGTGAGTTTTTAATAAAGTTTTGTATTATTGCTGTGTAAGTTAAAATGCTACCTCAATTATTTGTATAGCTGTGCGGTTGGGGTTAAAATATATTTATATAGTTGCATGCACTATTATAATATAGATTAATTTGGTAGTTTGTTTTAAACATTGCTTTGTATTGTCATTTAATAGACTACTACACTATAACTATGTGTTGCTGTTGAATAATTTTGAGATATTGCTTTGTGTCGATTTTACAAAAGTGGCCTTACATGTGTTCAACAATAAATATATATAATATAAATAAATGTCTTCTTTTTGAATCCTTGTTTTTTATTCCAAATACCTATTTCCTGTTATCATATATATGAACATATTGCCATCAAGTGTATTGCTAAAGCAATATATAGATTGCAACCTTGGGGCAATTTTGTTGCCCAGCATAATGCTGATGCTGTGGTAAAATAGCTGTGCCTGCATATTTTAATAGAGTTAGAAAATTGCGGCAAAATAAAAGACGGTAAAGTTTACAAGCGACAATTTAATGATTAAATGTGAATCGAAAATTGGTCGATAATAATTATGTAAGAAAGTTGTATTAACATCTCGAACTTGGCAAAACGAAATGGGGTAGCGCTTTTTAAAACCGACGCAACAGTTTCATTGTGATTGGCTTGTGCCAACAGACTTGAACTAAATTTCATGTTTCCCAAGTCAAACTTCAGAAAAAATATTGATAAACAAAATAATGACACGAAAGATGGGTGGTGCTTTTTTAAACCGATGCACAGCGTAACAGCAAAAAAAAACTAAAACTATGTAATTTAGTACAGTTTCAAACTAAAAATAACAAATCATTTTGAAACTTTATTTAAAAATATATTCCATAATCATTGACGTGAAAAGAGATAAGGTAGTGGTATTTAAAACATACACTGCACCTTAAATAATAAAACAGTTAAGAATTTTAAACTAAAACTCACAAATCTAGAGTGAAATAAATATAAATAAATACAATAACAAAAAAGGCGTGGTAGTGCTACTTTAAACCAATGTTTCGCGATCAAAATTTACTAAGTTTACAGTTTTAAACTTAAATATGTAATACTCATTCAAAATTGTATGAAAAATTTAACTTTTGTATCTTAATAACAAAATTACGTAATTATATTTTGTTGTCGTGACCCCAACCTCACCACGAGAAATATCATGACTATGTCGTCGCAGCGTCGACAAATGTCTTCGCGTAATGTAACACTGTGCTAGCAAAAGAAGGGAGTTGTCGTTACCCTCGTCGAGAAAACACGAAACCATTCGCTCAGTGACGTCACACGCCCTTGAACATACGCTTTTTTTACATGCTGTGCTAGCGACGGTCGAGAAACGGATCTTCTCTACGGCTGCATCGACAAAAACGTCTTTCTCGTGCGCCCCGACGTGTTTCATTACTTATCGTACTAGCACCGCAGAAGCTTGATAATAAGATTTCGGATTTAAAACAGAGGTGTGGCAAAAAGTAGTTTTATCTTTTGTATGGACCCATATGGTTTTACGGGATAAATTAATTTTTAATACTAGCATTGGTCACAGCTAAATTCCGATTTATATTTATGTATTTTTTAGCTATTTATAGGGTTTTAATTTAAAGCAATATATAATGCCAATGAAATAAGTTCCATGAAAGCAATGTTCATCGGCGGAAGAAGCAAAATAATATATTACAAGAGGTGTCTATTAACTGAAATATAGAAAACTAGTAGATATCGGTGTATAAGATTAATGAATAGTTGCGAAAACTGAAACACATGGTTCACTGTTTACACATTGAAATATTGAAATTAAAATTGTAGACAACTTTTTAATAAGCATCATTCATTTCTAATCCTTTTTGTATGCTATGCTATAACTCAAACGTCCAGGTATATTCCCGGAAGAGGTTGGCAGACGTACTAAACCTGAAACATCATGTGTCATTGTCACCTGGTGTTCAGAGTACCCACGTTTTGCTTGGACAGTATTATCAGGTGATCGGGGGCAGGCTAATCGCCGTTTAGTTCGAGTCAGAATATTACAGTATACTAGTGGATCGGCCCAGCTTCGCATGGGTAGCGTAGTTTTTAAAATATCTGAGGTTTCTTCAATCACTGCTCAACCTTTGTGAAAGGGTCTGGCAGGCTAAGTAAGGAGCAGTGGCCACTGTGAGATTTTATGATATTTTTTTACACGTTTGTTTGCTACCATTTAACTAGGCAACACTCCAATTTACAGCCGGCTACCATGAATACTTTCCGAAATTTTGACAAAAACGTCAAATCTGCAGACGTTATTTCAATTTATATTTTCTCCTTAACTATAGTAGGCAGAATATTGAAACCAACTAGTATATACGTGTATTGAGTTAAAGTATACTCTGGTGTATAATTTACTAAAGGGTTGCTTGAAAAATTCTAGAAAAAAACACGTTTTATTTCTTGACATTTATTTTTGACAGGTTCTTCGAAAGGTACACCCATGAAAATTATAATACAAACAAATATACAAAAATTATTTCATTCGCTAAAAATCAATTGTTCCAATGAATACTATACCGAGGAGTCATACTTATAGGCACAGATTACCAACTGACTTTGGTCTGAGGTGCAATTTGTGTTATATAGAAAACAAATACGTTTATTTTAATTTGGTATCCGCGTTTATATTAGTTTACCGGATGAATTACTCTCCTTACCAGACCTATAATTCAAGAAAATATACCTCTCCGAAAAGAATACTATAACCTGACCAGGAGTATGAAAAATAATTGTAACAAGTTTCGTTAAAATCTGTCGAGTACTTTTTGTTTCCATAAGGAACATACGGACGGACAGACAGACAAAAATTTTACTGATTACATTTTTGGCATCAGTATCGATCACTAATCAACCCCTAATAGTTATTTTGAAATTATATTTTATGTACAGAATTGACCTGTCTACAGATTTATTATAAGTATAGATATACTCGTAGATAAGATATAGAAGCAGATCACACAAATGAATTTAACCGTGTGCGTTACATCACCAGTAACAACCATAATAAATTAAGCACACATATGATTTTAGAAAAGACAAGTTGGTGTAACCGTGGTTTGAAACCACGCCTGTCTTTATGAAACGCGGTGTTCTACTCATTAAGCTACCTCGGTTGTGATACATCATGTATAGTTTGAGAACACGTATACCACTTCTTATTTGTAAAATCCTCATAGATTTGTGTATTAACGGTGAATTAACACAAAAAGACATATTTATTCTCAAATTTGAGGCTTCTAATAAAAAATACGACAGTATATGGCTTAGATATTTTTTCTCGGACATCTGTACTCTGAAGCTAACCGTCGCTCCAAGGCCTTATCATATTATCGTCTTCTAAATAATGTTTCCGGTTAATTTACAATGTCTTTACTCGTACATCTCAATATGGCCGATCACCACACAAAACACTGGCGGCAATCAAATGTCAAATTTGACATCTCTTTAAGAAAAATGGCGCTGTAATTCATCAAATGCGGCTTTTTCTTTAAAAATGTGTTTTAAATCTCATGAAGTAATTTAGTAGCGAAGGTTTTGATTAAGGGCAGTCATGTACTTTATATTGAGATGTGAGGTTTATTGCAGAGTACTTAAATTGGGAGCAATTTTATCGAATTTGCAGAACAGCAAATTTGGTTGATCATACGAGATTGGGTCTTGTGTTGTAAATTGTTTCCGCCATACAAAACAGTTACTTTTAAAATTTTAGGGCTACGTCGCTACAACTTTGCTATATTTTTTTATGACTCTAAATGTAGATATTTGCAGTTAATATTGTATAAAACTATTACAATTACATACATACATATACTCACGGCCATAAATCCCAAAAAGGGGTTGGAAAAGCCAGAGATTCAGAGCCAGAAATTTCTCAGCTATTGACAGAAATATAATATCGTTGGGGATGGCTTCAACTGCATCGCCCAAAAACCACTTAAAAAAGCCCCAGACCCTTTTAGTCGCCGCTTAAGACTCCCGTGGGTAGAAAGGGGTAGTGACATTCTAAGCCAGCACTACACGGCAAGCAGTATATATCTTGTATTAGAGAAGTAATATTTAAGTTATCTTTAAAACGTTATAAACCAAAAAAAAAACACTTAAATACTTACGCTAGAACAAAAATTTAACCATCTAAAAAAAACCAGTAAAAAACCACAGGTGTCTGGGTCTGTTATCCTAACTTTTGCGCTAAAAACGCGAAATTAATCAACTACTAAAATTATATCGATATCGTTTAATGATTCATAAAAGGTAACAACGAGTCCAACTTGGACGAAATTAATCGTAAAACATAATACTTATCAATCATTATTACACGGTTTTTGACATGTTGAAATAGTATTTTACTGATACGATCATATATTAATTACATGTCCATCGATGTTTTACAAGTCTGGCTCAAAATGGCGCGTATTTTACCGATGTAATCAAACGGGGTGGTCTTGAAGTCTTGATGTATTGATAATACTTCATGTAGACTTATCTACTGACGCATACTCACAAGTTTAATCGTAAAAGTGGTAGCCAGCCATCAGAATAAGGAATTCTTCAAGCATTTTTGAAGTTGATTGGGAAGAATAGTAAAATAAAGTATGATAGGTGATGAGTCTACAACCGCATTACCCATTTATCACCTAAAAGTCCCCAACACCCTAAGTTGCCTCTCACAACACTCTTGTGAATAAATGGGATGGTAACTAGAGAGATGAATAAAAAGGAAGTCATCCGAATTGTTAAAACTAAAAAGAAAGGTTAGTTTTAAATGGTTGGTGTGTACATAATATATATCTAGTTCCATATTATATTTTGGCTTAAAACATTACTACCCCACCTACTCCTGCAGGTGTTTAAGTTGAATACTAAAGTACCAGGTATTATTTTATAATTGTTCCCAATTCTTATTCAGACTAGACACTCAATTCACACATTATTTTGGAATCTGAAAGCTGTGTCTATTATTTAGCAATCATATCGGTGTATTCATACAAAAGCTATTCGTACTTGGAACACCAGGTGAAAATGTCACGTGATGTTCAGAAGTATAAATACCTCTGCCAACCCCTTCGGGGATATATGGCATGAACGTTTGAGTTTGAGTTGAGTATATTTGTAAGCATACTTGGTTAGATTGAATTAACCTTTAATTATCTTTAATTTTCTCCATCTCCCAACAGCATACGGTTCACTAGTAAAAAAGTGTTATCGCTTTCAACACGATCTTGTCAAAACTAATATACCATTACCTCTAAAGTTGAGGCCCCAAAAAGAAGAAGATTGTAATGAAAAAATAATTTCGCAAGATTTATAGCTTATTCAGGTGATCGCAAATTGCCGTCAGTTTTGGACGTTTAACTTAAGTATTGGCCACGCACTTTGATGCTGGAATAAAAAAGGAGAACTAAGAAAACTTGCAAAGTTATTTTATAACTTTGGTGTTATACCTTGTAACCTAAAAGATGGGGCAATATTTAAACTAGTTGACTAGAGTCTAAACTATTTGATGTTATTTTGAGTTCCGTAGACTATCAAATAAAACTCACAAACTTCTTTAAATACAGATTGAATCAAAGATTGAATACAGTTTTGTAGGATATTGAAAATTAAGATGATTACGTGCTTTGGAGGGCGTATGCATCTGCTGAAACCAGCTTCTATCATGATAGTAGACGTAAGTCTGCCAACCCGCACCAGCGTGGAAGGCTAAGGTCTAATCACTCTATGCATCTTAGGCTCGAACCCCTTGGTAGGGACATAATATGGATTGTGACGAGACTATCATCATGTGGTTACAGTCACAAAGATCTATGATTATAAAATTTTAGTAGTCCGCCCCGGCTTCGCACGGATGATGTTAAGTTTTTTTACTGCTTACCACCTACGATATTTAGGGTGATGATATATATCCTTTGTCCTTTTCCTGGTTCTAAGTTACCTTTCAAATAATTTTCAGCCAGATCGGTTCATCTGTTCTCGAGTTATAAATAGTGTAACTAACACCACTTTCTTTTATATATATAGATTTCTTACGTGAACGGGGCACTAACATCCAAGCTACTATTTCATGATAGTCAGTACAGAGAATGATTTATATACGGTGCTATATTTTCTATGACTCTAATAATTTTACAATTATGCCTGTTTAACGGCTATTGGGGAAAACGGATTACTAAATTTCGCCAATCCCAACAAAGTTTTCTTAATAATTCAAATCTGATTTGCTACCCATAATAGTGGTATTGATAACTTAATTTAGCTGTGTAGTGTCGGCTTAGAATAGCACTACCCCATTTCTTCCGGTGGGTGTACGTAAAAGGCGACTAACGGTATTAGGGCTTTTTAGGGATTTTTGGGCGTTGCGGTTAGAGACCTATCACCAAAAACCTTTATTTCACCAGCTTTTCCCCACGCAACTTCCAAAAGTGGCTTAGGAATTTTTTATTCCCTAGCTCAGGCTACACCTTCAAGGGATTTATAGCCATGAGTATATGTATGTATAATAATTTATAATATTTTTGATTATATTTTTTATTGCCTAGGCGATAGTGGCGTGTTTGAAAGAGTTTGATGAATATAACTTATAAAGGACCACTTAACTTTCATATCACCACAATCATTTCAAGTAAATCCTGACGTATTCTTTTATCATATTTATAGTAGTGTTAAGTTTCATCCAGCTGTTCGACCCATTAATTTATATTAATGTTGCTAAAAAGACCATAGTCTCAGAACGGAAAAGAATAATTAATTAATTAATTTGCTATGATAACATTTATATTCAAATACCTAATTTTAGAAAACTACTGTAAGTTTCCAAATTGCGATAAGCTAAAATCAAAAGCATCTACCAAATGCTAACTTTATTAACCGAAACACGTTCGAAAATGCAAATACGGAGGAAAGTTTAACGTATTGCTCTTAACGGTTACCGAATGTGGCTCGATGAGTATCAGGCAGGAGCCAATAATTTAAAGAAGCCTGCATAATAAGGACACACCATACATCAAGATTTCGGTTGCAATTTGCAACGTACACCAGCTTTTAACTTGTAATCACTGTTCCCGTAATAACTGAGTATTGTAATAGCTGAATTAACGTGATGTACAACGGTTTTGAAGGTATTTCAAACAGTCATTTTTTTTTACTATATGAGGTTTTTTGGTGGGTCTGATATACCTGAAAATTTCTTAAAACAGTTTTTATCTAATGTTGATTAACAACAACTAGAACAGAAATTAGCCTCATTTTAAAATAGATAGATTTATGTTTTTCTTCTTATTTCCAAAATATAATGTAGCCAATAAATTATTACTTCGACATAAACAACACACTTAACATTGCAATCTTTTCATTGTTTGGTTTCAATCAGGTCTACCATCTTGATTTTGTGCAATGTACCTGGTATGTATGAGAACCCCAAACCTTCGTTCTTTTTTATCTAAGAGCCAGCAATAGCTGTTCTAAATCTGAAACATTACTTAATATTGTCTATAAAAACTCAACGATATATTTAATATTATATTATACACATATAAATGACATCTAAGACTAAGAGACAATAATTATGCTCATCACATAAATGTTACTCTCAGCGGGGATCGAACCCGCAACCTCCGGACCGAGAAGCTAGTCACCTATCAACTCGGCCGCGAACGTTGTCATATGCCAATATCGACATCTCATTTCGAGAGGTCAAACAAAACACGCTTAAAGAGCTTATTCCATTACACTTTGTCGTTTCTGAATTCAGATGTCCTTCGAAGTTACTGCCGCAGACGCTTGTTATTCCACTACACAAATTTTAGTTCTAGCGTTCTGAACGTTATTCCACTAGTTTGAATTCAGATTCTGTGGCTTTCAGACGTCTTCATTCAGACAAATGGAATAAGCTCTTTAAAGGATAAACCGTAAAAACAACAACGTAACAGAATCAAACTCAAAAAGAGCCAAAAAAATATAGATCCCAAAACAAAGCCATTATTTCGCGGTGAACCTCTGCCGACCCTCCTGTGGTAATTAAGGGTTTGACCGCCGCGCCGGCCGACAAATAACTCGCAGTTGTGCAACTGTGGCTAACCTTATTTGAGATTTAATAGTCGTGAGTATAGGTGAGGCTAAATTAAAAATATTTTCGTATTTGCGACGACCGTGTACTTTGTTATTTTTTATCTAATAGCATTTTTTTATTCGAAACTTAATACTTACTTACTTACTTATACTCACGGCTATAAATCCCTAGAAGGGGTAGCCAGAGCTAAGGAATTAGAAATTCCTCAGCCACATTTGGAAAATTTAGTGGGGAAAGGATGGTAAAGTAAAGGTTGTTGGTGATGGGTCTCCAGCCGCATCGCCCAAAAATCCCTTAAAAGCCCCAATACCGTTAGTCGCCTCTTACGTACACCCATCGGTAGAAACGGGGTAGTGCTATTCTAAGCCGACACTACACGGCCAACTTCGAAACTTAATAGTTTTTATAATTATTGTTAAATGTATATAACTCTCTTAAAATACTCTCCAAATAAAAGGCAAAAGTTTAAAAAATAAAGGACCCAATAAAACATAGTTCCCAAAACAAATCCATTATTAGTTGGTGCACCTCTGCCGACCTCCCGTGGTAATTACGAGTTGGCGACACATAACTCGCAGTTGTGCAACCCTAGCCCAAACTACACATCTGATTTGACCGCTTTTAACCTAACGTTTAGGGTTATAACATAACATAACATAAACGTTCACGCCGTTTATCCCCGAAGGGGTTGGCAGAGGTACCAATACTTCTGAACTGACATGGCAGCGCCATCTAGTGTCCAGAGAATGTACCCACGTTTTGCTTAGACAGTGTACTCACGTGATAGGGGGCAGACCTATCGCCGATCTATATAGGCCTATCGTTTAGGGTTATCTCAATCCAATTGAACTTATTTTGTAGATTTTCAATAGAATGCTTATTAATAAAAATAGGTGAATGACAAAGGATTTCATTAAATCGTTTACTCTACACATTGCTAAACCAGCAAAAAAAAAAATAGCACTTTTATGTGCACATACACAAACGTCATTACTACGTGTCATTACTACATAAGTATTGTTGGAAACCTCTAAATAATTGAAGTGATAACTGTTTTTATTTTATAAAACATACATACATCCATACATATACTCAGGGCTATAAATCCCTTAACGGGGTAGCCAGAGCTTTGGAATGATAAATTCCTCAGCCACCTTTGGAAGTTGCTTGGGGAAAAGATGATAATAATAAACGTTTTTGGTGACGGGTCTCCAACCACATCGCCCAAAAATCACTTAAAAAGCCCCTACACCCTTAGTGGCCTCTTACGATCACCCACGGGAAGAAATGGGGTAGTGTTATTCTAAGCCGACACTACACGGCAATTTAGGCACGGCTCGGCATTTTATAAAACAACCTCAGCATTATCTGTATACGTAAATCTAAGATTGTTTTATAATGTTTAATATAACTTACATAAAATGAACATACATACATTATATAGTGTACAAAGTTTATTGGTTAAAATATTTTAGTTTCCATTGTAAAAACCCTATTTTGATCCTTGTGTTCTTTGTTGAAACAAAGAAATCAACAGAAAGTTTTGTCATCATAGAAATACAATTTAATTTGATAACCCTTATAATGTTTTTGACAATCTGTGACTTGACAACCCTAAATCTCTGTTCCAAAACTGAATTGTTTCATAATATTTGCTCTATCCGTATTTCCTCATGTTTTGTGGCATTATTATAATAAACGTAAGTAAATATGTAAAATAAACTTAAGTAGGAAGTGATAAGAAAATATTGAAATAAGGATTATGAAAATAAATAATTTATTTTATTTTATACTAGCGACCCGCCCCGGCTTCGCACGGGTGCAATGCAAAATATACCTACTACAGAATGTCCTTATACACAACGGTCACAGCTTTTTTGTCATTAGCCAATACAAACATGTTTTGCTTAGACGTTACTCTTGACAGCGCGACATATAATTGGCCATGTGAAAAACACTCAACACTCAAGTCTAATCCTGCGGTGCTAGTACGATAAGTAATGAAACACGTCGGGGCGCACGAGAAAGACGTTTTTGTCGATGCAGCCGTAGAGAAGATCCGTTTCTCGACCGTCGCTAGCACAGCATGTAAAAAAAGCGTATGTTCAAGGGCGTGTGACGTCACTGAGCGAATGGTTTCGTGTTTTCTCGACGAGGGTAACGACAACTCCCTTCTTTTGCTAGCACAGTGTTACATTACGCGAAGACATTTGTCGACGCTGCGACGACATAGTCATGATATTTCTCGTGGTGAGGTTGGGGTCACGACAACAAAATATAATTACGTAATTTTGTTATTAAGATACAAAAGTTAAATTTTTCATACAATTTTGAATGAGTATTACATATTTAAGTTTAAAACTGTAAACTTAGTAAATTTTGATCGCGAAACATTGGTTTAAAGTAGCACTACCACGCCTTTTTTGTTATTGTATTTATTTATATTTATTTCACTCTAGATTTGTGAGTTTTAGTTTAAAATTCTTAACTGTTTTATTATTTAAGGTGCAGTGTATGTTTTAAATACCACTACCTTATCTCTTTTCACGTCAATGATTATGGAATATATTTTTAAATAAAGTTTCAAAATGATTTGTTATTTTTAGTTTGAAACTGTACTAAATTACATAGTTTTAGTTTTTTTTTGCTGTTACGCTGTGCATCGGTTTAAAAAAGCACCACCCATCTTTCGTGTCATTATTTTGTTTATCAATATTTTTTCTGAAGTTTGACTTGGGAAACATGAAATTTAGTTCAAGTCTGTTGGCACAAGCCAATCACAATGAAACTGTTGCGTCGGTTTTAAAAAGCGCTACCCCATTTCGTTTTGCCAAGTTCGAGATGTTAATACAACTTTCTTACATAATTATTATCGACCAATTTTCGATTCACATTTAATCATTAAATTGTCGCTTGTAAACTTTACCGTCTTTTATTTTGCCGCAATTTTCTAACTCTATTAAAATATGCAGGCACAGCTATTTTACCACAGCATCAGCATTATGCTGGGCAACAAAATTGCCCCAAGGTTGCAATCTATATATTGCTTTAGCAATACACTTGATGGCAATATGTTCATATATATGATAACAGGAAATAGGTATTTGGAATAAAAAACAAGGATTCAAAAAGAAGACATTTATTTATATTATATATATTTATTGTTGAACACATGTAAGGCCACTTTTGTAAAATCGACACAAAGCAATATCTCAAAATTATTCAACAGCAACACATAGTTATAGTGTAGTAGTCTATTAAATGACAATACAAAGCAATGTTTAAAACAAACTACCAAATTAATCTATATTATAATAGTGCATGCAACTATATAAATATATTTTAACCCCAACCGCACAGCTATACAAATAATTGAGGTAGCATTTTAACTTACACAGCAATAATACAAAACTTTATTAAAAACTCACACATAATAAGAGTTGCATTTAAAGGACTATTGTATCATGCTTGTCTTATTTGATACACTTACTTACAATATGTTACCAATACTGACTAACTAAAATGTTTTTAATTCATCAAGACATACTCATTTCAGTTACACACAGTATAGTAGTTCACTATTTAACTAAAACTAAATTAACAAAACAATTTTGCAACTGCAACACTTATATACTATTCAGAAGCTTCTCGGTCTTATTAGAGGACATTCAAAGTAAGATGGGTATATATATATATATATATGATACTCCTTTTCCGCAATGTTCTGAAAATAAAGAAAATATGCATTAGTTACTTCGGTGATTCTAAGTATAATCTAGTCATAACACCTCCATTCATAACCTTACGATGGGGTACAGAGATCATGTGTACTGCTCAACATGGTCACCTAACATTCTTATTTAGGTGTCTATGCCTAGATGAAGCTTTACTTGTACATACATGACAGAACATAATTAAATGAACTGAGAAGTTTTGGCTAGATATTATATACCCTGTTTTATACAAAATAATGTGATTTATAGCCATGAGTATAGGTATGGTGTGGCATAGGTAAGTATAAGTGTTATGTCTATTCCAAAGTAAGATTGAGGAGTAATATTTAATTTTTGGTTTAACTACTTATTTCATATCATCGTCAATACATACATAGGATCGCGTCAAAAGTTCTCACTGGGGAAGGCAGATACTATCAATCATTACTTTTATATTCATATAGCATTCTCTATAGGATTTAGATTGCGAATTGTTTCTTTTTTATTTCTTGTACGCTATACTTACGACTGGTAAAAAGTGAAATGAAAACTTACGATTTTATTAAGTCTCATCCGATCAATATCGGTTTGCCGGATTCTTTGATCTCCGGATGGGCCTCAAGTTACGAGGGTCCACAACTCCACATCGTCTATACACTTGTCCATTGGAGGGATGAAGCCAAATAGTGGCTAAATCGGGGATGGTGTTTTGAGTTTCGAATACACTGGTCTGTAAAGTTAAAAAAATGCACATTAAACTTATACAACACATTTATAATCACTCGCATATTCATAAAGAAACTTATATACTTACTATATCAACAAATAGTACTCCATCCTTGAAATCCGTTTATTTATATTTAAAACCGATAGAAACATAACAAAACAACACGAAACGACCATCTTGTTTTATGTGGCAAATAACCCATAGAATGACAACTTCTCTCTGCCAACGTCAACAAAATCTTGAAAATTTCTACCTGTTGAAATTTCGTTTACTCAAAGCTGTATAAATGGTATATTATCCATAATGTGTTATGAAACGAGAAAAATATAAGAGTGTATTTAATATACCTACATAAACCTCTAAAATGGGTAAAATAATTAGCCGTAAGCAAAGTGGTAGAAAGACACCAACTAATTTTGAATGAACTCAAATACACACTAAAATAAAAAGTAAAAAACCTAATTGACCGACGGAAAGTGAACGAATAAACGTCTTCTCGGCCATGAAAGATTTGTCGTCCTCTCTCGACATACAAGACTGTGCTAACAAAAGTGGGAGGAGTCCGAGAATTTCGGAAGCCACGACAGACGAGATATCTCGACTGTTATTACTTGCTATACTAGCGCCGCTGCAACGTTAAAAGTTTGACCCTGCGATTTATTAATGGTCATTGCAAAAGATATCTTTACCGGAAATTGTAGGCGTTTAAATTGGAACGGTAAATCTGATGGTATCAGAGGAATTCGGGGAATTAGTACATCTTCTCCGGTACCACATCCGGTGAGTATTGTGCACTCTATTATAAATTTTTTTAGTGATTTTACCAGCAAACGTGTGCCATTGCAGAGCTTAGGAGGCGCTGCAAATCATAAAGTGCTATAAGGCGAAGCGCGGCCATCGACGCGCTATTTATAGGCACGCGCCGCCCGGCGCAAACAACTACGACCCTGCATTTTAAATTTGTAATATCTTCGGTAATATTCACTTAAATTACATGCTGTAAAAAGCATATTAATCTATAATAAATAAACAATTTATTTAAGGTACTTAATTGGATAAGGATTAATGCTGTATTGTTTAAAATCACTTCGTAAATAACCATTTTTTAGTAAAGAATAAAAATGGTTATGCTGGGTTATCCCTAAAAGATAGACATATACCATCGCGGACTTTTTTGTTGAACTCTTTAAGGTCAACAATACTGTAGTACATTATATTGGTCTATCTCGTAGGGTTCAGCCAGCGTTTGCAATATAAGCGCAAAAAAACGTGCTTATTTACGACATCACATTAGAAACCTTTAAATTTATCAGTGTTTCTCTACTATATTATGCATTTTTTATACATACAAACCTTCCTTAAGAATCACTCTATCTATTAAAAAAAACCGCATCAAAATCCGTTGCGTAGTTTTAAAGATCTAAGCATACATACGGACATACAGCGAAAGCGACTTTGTTTTATACTATGTATTGATAAAGAGCATCAAATATTCAATCTAACGTATTATTATATATTTTTATTATATCCTCGTAACGCCCGTTGTATCACTAGAGAAACAAAACTCCTGTGATTAATAGTAACTATTAAAAAAAATAAAGCCATAGGAATAGTTCTTGTTAAAGATATCATTAATTTTAATAATGGGCAGTCAGCACATATTTTTTTTGTTCCATTAGAGATACATTGGATAGAACTTACAAGTCATAACAATTTCTATACGGGCGTTACGAGGATATGTTTCTATTAAAATTTCACAGTTCAAGAAATACAGATCGTTGACAGACACACAGCAGTTCTTTAGAAATAGGGTCCCGTGTTCCCGTGTAGATACGGAACCCTAAAAACACCGAGCAAAGTAAGTATTGGTCACTAGTATCACAACAAACCTAATTTCAACCGCACTTAACCGCGGGAGTTTTCAGTAAGCAATGTAAACATTTATATTGACAAGGGCGAGATTAAAATATTACAATGGTCAGTTTGATTTGCATTAGAAATTAATACGGGACGCCCTTTCTAGTTTATGTTTAATCTCGAATCTAAACAGGAGTTATGTTTTAGTTGAAATTTTGTGTCGTTTTAATTGAAGGTCTTTACTGTTTTTAATCTTAAAAGTTTTGTTTGTGATGGAATGAAATCAGAAAATAAATTGAACATATTTTTAGACTCATTTCGTTCAAACATATTGTTTAGTTAAGTCGAAGATTATTTCTGTATAGCAAGGAATTTAGATAAGATATTTTTATTACAATTTAAAAGGTTATACTGAAATTTATGGTCTAATTAGTATCACCGTGATACTAATTAGACCATCAATTATCACGTAGAGTGTCTTTGTAATTCTATCATTGGTTTATTATCGCGAATAGTATATCGCATATCCTTTTCAGTATATGTTATACGTCTAACCCAATTATCATATAGAATATTTGTACTCACCTATCAGACCAGCACAACGCATCCTCTCGATACCTGAAAGCAAATATTTCATGGTTATCTATATATAATTAAAAAAACACCCATTTTATTTCCAAAATAAAAACAACAGAACAGTATTATAATACACAGTTTTCACGAAAAATATTTCCAAATTTGCCGTGTAGTGCCGGCTTAGAATATCGCTACCCCCTACCTAGTTTAGGGCATGGGGCTTTTTTAAGTGGATCTTGGGCGTTGCGGTTGGAATACCAATACCAATACCAATGATACTTTATTTGTACCCTCTTGTCCCCTGTCAACTTCCAATTGTGGCTGAGGAGTTTCCAGTTGTAAAGATCTGGCTACCCTTTTTTCGGATTTATGGCCGTGAGTATATGTATGTAGTATACAAGTGTATGTATTTCCAAAAGATATCTCCCCATATGAATTAAGTAAAGACTCATTGGTGTGGCAAGATTTAAGATTAGAATTATTTTCTATTTTTGTATGATAAAAGCCTTTACCCATATCATCGCGATAAACAATCTCTCTATAACCCTTATTAAAGCTAAGTAAGACAGAAACTTTATAACTTCCCTCATCAGGCAAAAAACAAACAGACGCCAACTGGCATTATCGAGTCTGTACTTATATCTCTATTCCTCTCACACTTAGCCTAGTACTGAGCCGCCGGCCCGCACAGAAGTGTATGAATAATTCATTGGTCGAGCTTACATGATATTAATAGGCACATCAACTTATAACGCTTTAGCGTTGATGTTTGCTCACTAAATTGGCGTAAGATTGGAGGCTGTTTTCTTAAAGATATAAAAAGGTTTAGAAAAATTATACAAGGAAAATAAAGTGAGATTAAAAGAAAAGAAACGACGTCTGTAGTCTGGTATGTTAGAAGGCTGTGTAAATTTAGAGTTTATTGGAATTCATAACCCAGATGTAGATACCTACCCACTAACGTATACACATGAGAAAAGCTCCCAAAAAGGGGTAGCCAAAACTACAGAATTACAAATGCCTCAGTCACACAGCAATGCTTCTAACCGTAAAACAATGCCTGTAACAACACTCGCGTAGAGAATTTGATTGTTCTATTCTAGTAGGTAAGTAATTCATTCATTTCATTCATTTCCATCTATAATGGCGGGCAAAATGAATTGATCTGTATATAGAATCATTTGGCTTGATAAGGCAAAGAATATGTAAAGATAGTCAGTTAGGTGGTTGTAGTAATGCAAGAGGCTGCAAACGCATCGCACTAGACTATAACATTTGAAATAAGAACAAAATCAAAATTTAAACGCCTCGCTCCCAATTTGTAACCTGCCAAAATGGCTGAAACCAATGACAAAACAAACGCTTAACGTTCTGAAACGAAACACATTAAAAACTCTTTTGTCTGCTACTTTCAGTTGTCTATTGAAAACGTCTTTTGAAAGTGTCTCGTGAATAATAGACAATGTGAGGTGATAATAAGGTGAATGAGCTCAAACTGAGAGCGTCTGAATATTTTCCATACATATTGAATGCATTTCTCTGTTTAAATATGTTACCGGCGCCTAATATGAGTACCTAACTATTTGCTTGCTATCTTGAATATTTGCATCACTAAAGTATTTAACTGCAAAATGAACCGGTGCTAAGTAACATTTCTTAACTGTTTGAGGATATAAGTTTACACGTATAAACACTTCTAGTTATAACTGCATTTACAAGTAGTGTACCTTCATGAAATGTCCGGTTAAAATGTCACTACTTCATACCTTCATACTAGAGTCGTACGAGGATGATAAGAGTGTAAGTGATCGTAGGAAATATCTGTCCAAAGATCTATTTTTCACGCAACACATTTATTATAAAACGAATTTTATAGAGATCAACTAATTTTATTAAATCTATACCAAGTATACACCTAATAAATAGCACAGATCTAAATCAAACGACTTCCATAGCAAAGCAAGTTGGTGTATCTCCGCGTGAATTCCCGCCATGCAATCCAGTTCGGAGCAGTTGGCGCTCACTCCGACAAATTACGCGGTAATGTCACATCTATATGCGAAGCGCGGACCTCTTCCGATATTAGAACGGAAACTCTTTGCTGTCAGTATACCTCCTTTTTGCTGAACCGCTCTTCTTATTTTGGTTGTCTTTGGAGTTTTTACTTGTTTAATATTTTCTTAATTTTCCGAAAAAGTGTCACTTTACTTATACGGGGCAACATGCATGAAAGAAAAGAGGAACTATTTCCATAGCTATTTGCATTCTAGGTTTTTTTATAATATGAATAAATAAGGGATGTTAAGGTGGTTTCGGCACATGGAGTAAATGGATGAAGTAAAGAGCTAAAATGGATATAAAAAGCCATATGGATGGTATGGTTAGATGAGGACGGCCACATAAGACGTATCAAAACCAGATTGAAATGTTTTTAAAATGGCGGAAAACCGAAGTGAGAAATTAATGGAACTCGTATAAATAAAATGATCGTCAGGATCGTATAAAATGGCGACTGATAATTTCTGCCCACCCTAATGGGAATAGAAGGCATGCATTTTAGGAAGTTATCGGAAGATTTACTAACTAACTTTTAGTTTCCATCTATTGAAAACATCGTTTTAATTTAAAGCATATCCAGTTTGAAAGGCTTTCTTCAAAGGTTAAGCATTCTAAACAATTAAATTTTAGCTTTTCTGTTTCTAAGCTCATAAATTATCACTTTTCACACACACCGCGCCAAAATTCATATGCACCGTTTTATTTGAGAGTAAAAATTTCATAAGTCGTGATATTAACAATATCCGCGCACATGTTTACACCCCAAGGAAATTTAATAAAACCACACCACCTCATTTTGGCTGGATGAAGATTCAGATTGCTAACACAATAAAGAATTGATTCTATTAAAGAAAATGATTTACATATTGAAAAGGATTTTAAAAGGAGTGCGAATATATTATTTATGATTTTTTCCATTCCCAGTTAGAGTTGACTTAGAAAATCACTACCCCAATTCTTTCTTTTTAAAATAAAAAAAAATATCATTTATTTCAAAATAAAAAGATTAATATTTGTTTTTCGAACGTCAAATTTCAACTTAATACTAAGTTTACTTCTTGTGTGGGTACCTTACGTACCGACTAAGGTACCGGCTTTTGCGTACGGAGTTTTTTGGAGTTAGAGTTGAGCGATGTGTCTCAAGACTCACAACCAATAATACCTTACTTACTTTTACAACCTTCTACTACATTATGGACACCGGCATTTACAATAAAAAGGCTGGTCTTTAGAATTACAAGTTCCTCAGTCACTATTTGAACTTAAAAGGGTAATGATTGTAAACTAAAAGGATAGGTCTTTCGCCACTTCACCCAACAGACAATTAAAAAAGTTCAATTACCCTAAGTCGCCTCTTACGGCACCCACGGGGAGAAATCAAATATTTGAATACAAAAAGACGAAATTGCCAAAACTAATAAATTCCAATAGGGTTCGCTTTTCAAAAGTGTAAAATGTGTAATAAACGTTGCCCGGATGTTGACAACTGCATCGCGCCAACTTCTCCCGCCATTTTCCTAAAACGAATACAATTGCTATTTGCATTCGCAACATGAATACATTTTAAAATTCACTGTTTTATTTTTGAAATATGCAAGTTTCGATTTAAAAAAAAAACTTTTTTACTTTGTATGCATTAACGGTACTCTATCCACTTTGGGCTTTTTGCTGTTAGTTATAAAATATTAAGAGTATAATGTCTTCAGCATATTATAAAAACTACTATTCTCTCAAAGTACTCCATATTATGTTAAAATCTATGCACTACCCTTTCAACATTTCGTATTGGTTATGATCATAGTAATCATCCTAATTTTGTAATATTATAATATTGTATCTCGTTTTTCGTTAAATTTTATGTCTCATTTTGAAAAATGCAACTCTCTTTTACAAGGAGAAATGAAAAATTTAGATACGGAACAAGTTTAAGAACATGTCTGAATTAATTGTAACTTTTCATTTCAAAACTTAACAAAATTAACGGGGTTCGCACGGCTATTTATAAAAAGCGGCTTACATCAGCCAGCTAAAAGTCCCGTAGTGTAACTAGTTGTCTCAAAATACGATTTATAGCCACCCAGAACAATGTTCGTTTGTAACATTAATTGTAAATATTATTTACTTATGTTATTCAATATTCGAAGGATTATGATAAAAACAAGTAAACAGCAAAAAGCCCAACGTAGTAATGTGAAGATTAAATCAATGTTAATTGCAAGAAACTCATGAATTGTAATATATCGTATCAATAAATCCGCTTTGGTTCAGCGAATGAATTTCACCTTGAATAACATATTGCCGGTTATTATGAAATAGCCTTTCAAATATCACCATTTGCGATAGAAATATATTAGAAGCTAGTATTATTTCCGAAATTGGTGTATACCAAATAATCGGCTATCTAAAATAGTTGCAATCGAAATTGTACAAAAAAAGCATTTTACTTTTTTTATTGTCTGAGTTATCACTTTTTTAATTCCAAACATTTTATCCCTTGCTAATAGATGTATGTAATATTCTTACTCAATATACTTTGCAGTAAGTAAATCTGGAATAAAATAAAACCTTATTTCACATTCTTATATTCCAAGACGGAGGTTATTCTTAAAATAAGTTGCAAATAATTTAACCAAAAAGTTCGTCTCAAAAACAACACCTCATTTTAGAACGCGGAACAAGAGAACATCCCGCCAAAATTCGAATTCTCCACACGTGGTGATCGTTTATTTGGCACGATGTTACCACACCTATCTTTTTAGGGGTCTAAAATGGCATAAAATTACAATAACATGCATCCGTGGTATTCACTTTATGTTTGCATCATGTGTAAATCGCATCGTTTTATGCTTGTATAATTAATCATTAAAGGTTTTGTGTTTAATTAAAAGCATACTACGTTACTTTAGTATCAAAATAGTAAATAGACTATACGAGTAATGTATGATTTTTAAAAAAAAATGCACACCATATTTTGTTCATTATGAAGCAAATTTAAAGCACATGTTTGTCTCTATGAGCTTACGTTTTTGTTAGATATATTTTCATTGAAACTGTAGATGTTGTCGGTGAATGAATCTCTGACTAACTATATGCAATTATAGTCGTATAATTATTAACTTTCAAAATAATTCTTAACAAAGCACATTGTATGGTCAACCACTAATAACCATAAAGCCGAAATGTATAAGATATCTCAAGTATTTAGAATTCACACCAAATAGTGAATGTTTCGAAACATAGGACTAATGTGTTAGAATATTGTGAATGATGTCAAGACAAATAGTGGTAATGACACTTCGGCATTCTTTGACTACAATTCAGTAGAACCAAAAGTTTCAAGTTATACCACCATTTATGGAAGCTCAGTAGAAACATCGCTTGCAATGTTAAGAGGCGTGTATGAGAATCTCAAAACAAGCCTTAAATATATAAAAACTTCCGTAGTCTGGTTGTTAATCGACTAGCTTTTAGATCTAGGGTTTGATCCCCGCTTAGGGCTATAATTTGTATGATGAATATTTCTTAGCTCTATAGATGGTTGTTTCTTAGCCTTGCATATTTGTATATGTGTATTGCAGTATCATCTTTTTTTACCACCACCTTTTGTAATAAATAATTTAAATTAAAAACTAAAAACTGTGCCAATTTCATTAACATTGCTTTTGTACTCCTTTATAGAAGAATTGATTACTATAAAATATCCTTATATTTGCCTTTTATAAATCCACTAATGTAAGTAAGTATCCAAAAAAGTAATGTAAGATGTAAAAAGAAATTGTAGAAAAAGAGAGATGAAATTGTTTAGTTTTATCATATGATACTAAATCCACATAATACTTATACCGCTTCCCCAAAAATCCTTACACCTCAAAAGATGGTTAATCAGGTTTATCTAAACAAAACCTAGTCAAAAGCATTCTCAACAAGTCATTAGTCTGCTGGTAAACTGGTAAAATGACACCGACGGCCGCGGCGGCGCCAATATGGCTAAATAAACATTACTTAGTACTCATAGCTCACAAATACTTAGCTAAGTTGCGGATAAGTGAGTACTAAGTATAAATATGTATTTATGCAACCAATTAGTAAGGATTGGCTGATTGGTAATATTGCATTCGTTTAATAATGAGGATTGTAGTTAAGTGGGCTATGAGTTTACTATGTTGCTATGTAGTGCCGGTTTAGAATGTCAATACCCCTTTCTACTCACGGGTGTCGTAAGAGGCGACTAAGGGTATGAGGGTTTTATAAGTAGTTTTTGGGCGATAGGGTTGGAGACCATCACCAAGGATACTTTATTTCTACCATCTTCTCCCCTATGAACTTCCAAATGCGGCTGAGGAGTTTTTAGCCCTATAACTCTGGCTACCCCTTTTTGAGATTTATAGCCGTGAAAAGATGTATGTATGTATGTATTCTAATACATATGTTTTCTTTGTCGTTAAAGTGTGAATTCATTAGAACTGTAAATAATAACAAAACGGCCAATAGTCACTAAGCCACTTGCATCTTTAAAATTCTTAGTTGCTTTAAACAAGGAAAGAAAAAGAACCATTAAAAAGGTTCACGTATTATTATTATTATTTCATATCTCTATATATTTAAACTAGCAGCCCGTCCCGGCTTCGCTCGGGCATAAATTATCAATAACATTTTGTTTTTTATTTTATTACATGTATTATTATTTTAATATATTTTTTTAAGTTTTAAGCTATGTTATATTTTTTTGCTGTGTAGTGTCAGCTTAGAATAGCACTACCCCATTTCTTCCGGTGGGTGTACGTAAGAGGCGACTAACGGTTTTGGGGCTTTTGAGGGATTTTTGGGCGATGCGGTTGGAGACCCATCACCAACAACCTTTATTTCACCATCTTTTCCCCACACAACTTCTAAAAGTGGCTGAGGAATTTCTGATTCCTTAGCTCTGGCTACCCCTTCTAGGGATTTATAGCCGTGAGTATATGTATGTATGTATGTTATATTTTTTTTTGTATTTATATTTAGATATATTTTTTTATTTTTTTTATTTTTCATAATGAGTAATTACATAGAATAGCACTACCCCGTTTCTACCGATGGGTGTACGTAAGAGGCGACTAACGGTATTGGGGCTTTTAAGGGATTTTTGGGCGATGCGGCTGGAGACCCATCACCAACAACCTTTACTTTACCATCCTTTCCCCACTCAATTTTCCAAATGTGGCTGAGGAATTTCTAATTCCTTAGCTCTGGCTACCCCTTCTAGGGATTTATAGCCGTGAGTATATGTATGTATGAGTAATTATATCAAAAGCCATTCAATTTATAGAGTTAGAGCTTCCCTGTAAACAATATTTGACGTTGTTGTATTTTGGGGCAGCAAAATAAATTGATGTTCAGGAGCTCCCACCCGCGACAGGCCAACGTACAGTTGACCGTGAGTAAAAAAATTCTTTCGCAGGTCAATCCCTACTAATTTGAAGGTTTGGCCTTGGGACTTATTAATTGTTAAAGCAAAAGATGTTTTAACCGGAAATTGTAGCCGTTTAAATGGAATTGGCAGATCAGTTGGGATCATCGGTATCCTCGGTATATGAGCTAATTGACCGGCTGCTGGGCCAGTGATAATAGTCGCTACAATTAAATTTTGCTTTAACTCTTTGATAAGCAGCCTCCCGTACCCCTTCGTGACGCCTGCAACAACTTACTATGCATAGCTGATCGAGCGGAGTTTTATCTATTTTTTTAATTCGAGGTAACTCTCGAATGGAATGTTCGAATCGTATAATTCAAAAAGTAATATAAGGGTATTGAAGTAGTCTGAAATAATATATACGTTTTTTTATAAGGATTAGATAGGTACAAATAAAGAGCCTTTTCTAAAGCAGGATTTTAATTTAATTTTTAAATAATTTTATATAATGACGCTTGTTATGAGATAACTATAATAGTTAGAGACATGCTGTCGGGGCATTTTTTTTAGATAATGATGTGTTCTATAAAATTGTAGTACATAATTTTATTCTATTGTCAATAGTTTTCGCAGCGCACGCGATGTAAGGATTTTTTTTGGTATTTCTTTAACACCTTGGGTTACAATTTTGAAGTTTACGTAAGGATCCCTAATTTTTTTGAAAATAAAATATAGCTTATGTCACTCGGGAATAGTGTAGCATCAAAACAGTGAAAGAATTTTTCAAATCCGTCCAGTAGTTTTGGAGCCTATTCAATTCAAACAAACAAACAAAAAATCAAACCTTTCCTCTTTATAATATTAGTATAGATTATTTCTTTAAACCCAATCAAATAAAGCTAACTATTACCTACGCATTTTTGTATATAAGCGTTTTTTCCCAATCTCAAAGGAAAACAATCAAATTGCAGTTTTCTATATTCAGTGGTTTGGTTTCTGCTCACAGCCAGTTGATATATGTTCACTTCGATATTTCTAATATTACGTCATGATATCATAAGTCATATGACATGTGTCATGATAATGGAATAATGTAACTAGTGGTATGATGCACTGACACAATTTGTGGCAGCATTTTCAATAAAGAAGGAACAACCGAATTAGGCCCACTGTCCAAATTGGAATAATATTACGAAACATTTATTATTGCTGTGTAGTGTCGGCTTAGAATAGCACTACCCCGTTTCTTCCGGTGGGTGTACGTAAGAGGCGACTAACGGTATTGGGGCTTTTAAGGGAAGGGGCGATGCGGTTGGAGACCCATCACCAACAACCTTTATTTCACCATCTTTTCCCCATCCAACTTCCAAAAGTGGCTGAAGTATTTCTAATTCCTTAGCTCTGGCTACCCCTTCCAGGGATTTATAGCCGTGAGTATATGTATGTATGTATGTATTACGTAACAAACTTAAAACTTTCACTTTTCACCACCCCATTTCTTTCCGTGGGTGTTGGTAAGAGGCGGCTAGGGGTATTGGGGCTTTGATTTTTGGGCGATGCGGTTGGAGACCCATCACCAAAAACATTTAGTTTAAAATCTTTTCCTTACTCAACTTCCAAAAGTGGCTAAGGAATTTCTTATTCCGATTCCTAGGGATTTATAGCTGTGAGTTTATGTATGTATGGGGCACCTCCTTTGCTAATTTCTTATAATATATCGTAACAAATTTAAAACTAAAAGCACGAACCCAATAGATAGCGATAGTTAAACCATGAATAATACGAATCATATAATACGACATTATCATACAAGTGTGCTAAACCATCTATTACATTTGCGTCGATTTTAAGCTTGAGGCGAGGGCTTTAAGAAACAGCGCTAATTGCTAACTAATTGCTCACGTGTTTCATACATACATACATAAACTCACGGCTATATTTCCCTAGAAGGGGTAGCCAGAGAAATTATAAATTCCTCAGCCACTTTTGGAAGTTGAGTGGGGAAAAGATGGTAAAAATAAAGGTCTTTGGTGATGGGTCTCCAACCGCATCGCCCAAAAATCCAATAAAAAGCCGCAATACCCTTAGTCGCCTCTTACGACACCCGTGGGTAGAAAGGGGTAGCGACATTCTAAGCCGGTACTACACGGCAAAGCCGGCACTACACGGCAACGGGTGTTTCATATGACTATATTTAAACACACTTCTAAAGAAAATAGATAATAGAAAGAACTTTAAATAGCACTAAGTTCGTCACATTTTACAAATTGCTCCCACTCATCTTTCAAAAGTCTAAGTTCCGTGCAATAAATCGCACTTTTGAGAACTTGTTTATGTACTTTTAATACATTTTTAAAAGTACATGCATGCTATTAAAGATCCTACAAACCTTTTATATATTTTCTAAATAAAGTTTTATTTTTAATATCACGTGAGCAATTTGGCTACTATCATACATACAGATTTTAAAGTTTCTACTGAAACATCAATTAAGGGATAGTCCGAACTTATGAATATAAAATAGAACATTGAACATTTGAAATAAGTATTAAATTCATACTCTAATTTGGGGATAGATAAAAGAAAATTATCATTTTACCACACCTTTCGAAGTCATACAAATAAGTTCAAATATTCTGAAATTCGTGCCTCCGTGGTCTAAGCGGTAAAGCGCTTGGTTTCAAATACGGATGTCTCGGGTTCGATTCCCGAGGGATGGTAACCTAACAAATTTAATTTGTAAGATTAAATCCAGTTTGGAAGGATATTGCAGGCTTGAATCACCTGATTGTCCGAAAATTAAGATGATTCCGTGCTTCGGAGAGCACGTTAAGCAGTCGGTCCCGGCTACTACTACGGTAGTAGTCGTTGGTCTGCCAACCCACAATTGGCCAGCGCGGTGGACTATGGCCAAATCGCCCTATATAGGGTTGGCTCGAGCCCCTTCGTGGGGACATATATGGGCTGTGAAGAATTCTGAAATCGCTAATTCCATCGCATAACAACGAGATTAAAATTAACTCAACATCGAATAGTGTCTCTACTAGACACCATTATACAGTTAGTAATAGTACCTAATATGACATTAAAATGACTTTGAACCCAAGTAAAATTTTACCGGCATGACTCACAGCCCAACAGATCAAAATACCAACAATTAAACCAAACTAGATTTCCTAACAAAGTACAGTTACGTACACATTACGTATAGCGCCGAGTACAGTCATTGAGAATGTAAAGTACAGTCGCGAACAACGGTTGATTACGAGCGCGAGGTGTGAAAGGTTATGTTTTATGCGCCCGAGCTCAGATTATGAGAATTATTGCTCGGTATGATTTTACACAGCGGACATAGAACCGGTAAGATTGAACACGTGAGAATTTTGTAGATACACTTTTGGAGGGAAATCGGTGTTATTTAACAATGATAAAGTTGGCTGTTGTAGTGGGTCAATATTTTGAGTACTTAAGTGTCACAAGGTACACCAGATGTTGCGTTGATTTTGGTCGAATTCTCACGGGTACTTTAATTACTTAATCAACCTAAATATACTTACAGCAATAAGGCAAAAAAGAAGTGGCTACGCTTCATCACATTACCAAACGAACCTGTCGAGAATATATGATTTAGTGCTTCTATGGCAACACATTGCTGTGTAGTGTCGGCTTAGAATAACACTACCCCATTTCTGCCGTGGGTGTTCGTAAGAGGCGACTAACGGTATTGGGGCTTTTAAGGTTTTATTGGGCGATGCGGTTGGAGACACATCACCAACATCCTTTATTTGGCCATCTTTTCCCCACTCAACTTTCCAAAAGTGGCTGTGGAACTTCTAGTTCCTTAGCTCTGGCTACCCCTTCCAGGGATTTATAGCCGTGAGTATATGTATGTATGGCAAGAAAAAACTCAATACCTATCTTCTAATATTTACTTTTGTTTTTTATCAATCTTTGATCTGAGGATTTTAGTTGTGTGTAATACTGTATAATATACTCTTACGGATACCTCAGAACATAATTATTCAAATAAATGAAATCACAAACTTCTCTACAACATTTCCTTTATATCCCTTGTAATTGTAATGCAATACAAATGACAAATGATGAATTTTCACAAATCACATGAGGACATCGAAAACCGTTTTTAATACAAAAATTTAGAATAAAGACATTAAAAACCTAAACCCCAAGCCCCCAATAAAAGCCTAATATGTTCAACTTTGAACCCCAAGATGTCCATCAAATCGATTCTCACATCAAAATCGATTATTAACCTCGGTAAAAAAACATTCCCATATCCACACTATCCGGACATTAAATCGTAATGATAATCTGGTGTGCAGTTATTGTTTTTTCCAATGCTAATAAGCATGTAGCTGCGTGGTCATTGATAGAAAATTATTGATTGTGCGCGGAGGATCGTTCGTATTCTCAATTTACCTTGGCGTGCTCTTATACGACTCATATGGCAAGGAATCTCAAATCTCAAACGTTCACGCCGTATATCTCCGAAGGGGTTGGCAGCGGAACTAATACTTCTGTATATCACGTGACATTGTCACCTTGTGTTCCGAGTACATTTTGCTTGGACAGTGTACTCACGTGATATACCTATCACGTTTTGTATAAATAATAATGCCTATCGCCGTTTTGTACAAACACACTGTCACATGACTAAGTACAACTCAGCTATGTGGGTTTTCTCACGATGTTTTCCCTCGACGTTAACAACAATAATAAATTAACCACATATATGTCTTTAGAAAAGACAAATTGGTGTAATCCCGACCCGGGATTTGAACCCTAATCGTCTGCACGATAAGCGTTGTTCTACCCACTGAGCTATTAGGGTTGCTTATCAAAATTAACAAAGCTTTGTTTTACGTATCAATTAAATAGAGTATTCAACGGTATGCATCATATTCCCTTAAATATTTTTAGATTTAATAATTTTATACCATAAAGGAACCGCCCGGTATAGTTTAAGCGATAATGTTCCGTGTCTGAAAGTAGTTAGAACTCGGGCCGTTTTTATGGATTTTCATTTTAATCCTAATTACATCGACACAATAGTGCGTTACTATCGCCACTCGGCGAACGAATAATCGTATTTCTAAATGTAGTTACTTTATATTGTACTCGTAGTACTTTATAATTAGAACATTCCGGTAAGTAAACTACTCGTATTTTAATAGACTCTTTAGTTATTTTAGTTTATAAAAGATAGAAGTTTGCTACCATAGACAATGAAAATATAGAATCCGTTTACATATTAGGAGACTTCAATGCTCACCCGGGTGAGCCATTTTACACTGAACTTTCACGTTTCTGTGCCGACGAGCAGTGGCTTTGTGCTGACATCGATATATTAGGTATTGACTCTAAGACGATAACGTATATAAGTGACATAAATGGTTCTCAGCGCTGGCTCGACCACTGTATAACAACAAAATCCGCACGCAAAACCATCAAAAATATTTATGTTAGACACGATGTTCTATGGTCTGACCACTTACCATTAGTTATTGAATGTGATTTACAAATTGTTTGTCAGAAAAATATATCACATGCTATTACTTATAAAAATAAAGTTATTTGGGGCGAGCGCTCGAGTGAACAATGCCTATCTTATACCAACTTATGTCATGAGCGATTAAGACTCATTGATTTTCCCGATACTTTCCGATACTGTTGTGATAAAATGTGTAATAATAATTGTCATAAAACAGAGATTGATAATTTGTACCATAGCATTGTGAATACGCTTAGTGAATGCGCAATTAGAACCAATAATTGTAGATATCGTAGAAATACTAATAGTAAAAAACCGTTAATTGGGTGGAATATGCACGTGAGCGATGTACACGTGGAGGCTAAGCTGAAGCTGCAGCAATGGCTTGAATGTGGGAAACCGAGCGCAGGTCCTGTATTTCAGGAAATGGTCGAATCTAGAAAGATTTTCAGGTCTCGCCTTAAATGGTGCCAAAAAAACCAAGAATCGATAAAAATTGACAGATTAGCGATTCTGCATAAAAGCAAAGATTTTCGAATGTTTTGGAAAAAAACAAAGCAAAATGGTTCTCAGCCTAGCCTCCCCGTGAGTGTCGCAGGTGTAACGGGTCAAAGCGATATAGCGAATGTATTTAGGCAGCAATTTATGATAAAGTCACCTAGAGAGGATTGCGGTAGGGTGCTCGGCGCTGAGGCCGTGGTGTCTGACGGTGCACCGGTGCAGACAAGCTTTAGCGCTCACCAAGTCAAACAAGTGATAAAGTCAATGGAGCGAGGGAAGTCGCCCGGACACGACGGTCTCAGTGTAGAGCACTTGAGATATGCGGGGCCACATCTACCTCGTTTATTGTCTTTATTATTTAACTTATGCATAAGACACTCGTACTTGCCAAATGACCTTCTTCAGACGATTGTTGTACCGGTTGTTAAAAACAAAACCGGCGATCTGAGTGACTCGAACAACTACAGACCAATATCGCTGGCCACGATTATCGCCAAAGTGTTAGATTCCCTCATGAATACTGAATTAAATAGGGTAATTACACCACACGACAACCAGTTCGGTTTCAGGCCCGGCCTATCTACGGATAGCGCAATTTTGTGTCTTAAACACACAGTAAGGTACTACGTCTCGCGTGGAACACCTGTCTTCGCAGCTTTCTTAGATCTTTCGAAGGCTTTTGATTTGGTTTGCTACGATATCCTATGGGATAAGCTCAGTAGCGTAAATTTATCACCCAATATTCAAGGAATACTCAAATATTGGTATGCAAACCAAATCAATACAGTGCGATGGGGGGGTGGTCTATCGGAACCATACAGGTTGAAATGTGGTGTTCGTCAGGGGGGCTTAACTTCTTCCACCCTATTTAATTTTTATATGGATGAACTGATCGTCAAGCTCAGCAGCACCCATGTCGGCTGTCATATTGATGGCCTAAGCGTCAATAACATAAGCTACGCGGACGACATGGTGCTGCTGAGTGCGTCGGTTTGTGGCCTTAATCGTCTTCTCGCCATTTGCGAAATGTATGCAAAGGAACACGGCTTGTTATACAATTGTAAAAAGAGTGAGACAATGATATTTACTACACAAAAAAAATGTATATTTAGCATGCCACCCGTCAAGTTAAACGGTAATGTTTTGAATCGCGTGACCCAATTTAAATACTTAGGTCACCTGTTAACTGCGGATTTGAAAGATGACGTCGATATAGAGCGCGAGCGTAGGGCGTTGTGTGTTAGGGCGAACATGGTGGCTCGGAGGTTCTCACGCTGCAGTAAAAAGGTGAAACACACTCTTTTTAGAGCATTTTGCTCCAGCTTCTATACATGCAGCCTCTGGGCCAAATATACCCAAAAAGCATACAACGCCCTACGAATACAATACAATCATGCATTCAGGATGCTGATGGGGCTGCCACGACACTGCAGCGCATCAGGAATGTTTGCAGAGGCGCGCATTGATTGCTTTTACAGCATCATGCGAAAGCGCTGCGCAGGTCTGGTGCGTCGTGTGCGTGCCAGCTCCAGCAGCGTCCTGCGCATGATTGCAGAACGATTCGACTGTGCTTACATCAACCACTGCTGCATGCTAAATGCGCCAGTCAGTGGGTGGTGTAGGCATAGTTAGGTTAGGAATTTTGTAAATTTATAGTTTTTGTAAATAGTATTAGTTTTAAGTTACTAACAATAGTCCTTAAGCGCTTCTTGTTACTAACACCATGAGCCAAGTTGCTTCTTAAATAAACATATTATTATTATTATTATTAAAGCGTTAGAATTTAGTTTTTACTATAATGTACAATAAATGGTCTTATCATCAAAAGCAATCTCTGCCAGAAAACCTTTGTATGGTAAGATCAACAATATTAAGATCAGTATAATGAGTTGGTTTTGGCAGCTTTCTGAATTCAGAGGTTACAGGATTGATTCCTGTTAAAAGTGAATAGTTAGTTTGGTTTATCATTCATATCAGGTATTTGGATTTCACAGACAGCGCGCTGTCTTTACTTACTGATACTCACGCTCTTTTAATTTGTGAGGAATAATATACGTGAGGTAATTAAGAGTAGAGTTGCCATGTAGTGTCGGCTTAGAATAACACTACCCCATTTCTACCCGTGGGTGATCGTAAGAGGCGACTAAGGGTATAAGGGCTTTTTGAAAGTAATTTTTGGGTCTCCACCCAAATCAACAAACAATCAACTTCCAAAAGTGGCTGAGGAATTTCTAATTCCTTAGCTCTGGCTACCCCTTCTATGGATTTATAGCCGTGAGTATATGTATGAGTATATGTATGTAATCAAGAGATATCCTTACAAGGATTGGACAAAGTGGCGATTGATAGTCACTCCCTACCCCAATGGGAACTAACGGAGTGAATATGTTTACGTATTTATTACAAGTAGTTATTACAAGGACAATAAGTAAGAGCCTAGTAAGTGGATAAACCTTCAGATGACCTTTCGAAAATAAAATATACATGACCATTACCTTTATAATAAGATAATTTATCATATAATAACAGTGTTGTGTTCGTATCGTGTTATAAGAATTGTTATAATCACAAACAAATCTTGTAATGTATTGGGAAATATAGTGTTACTTATTATATTCTTTATGGTTATTTCCCCATTGTAAGTATGTGGATTTGGCCATCTGTCAGATTAAAGGTTTGCGGTATAGTGGGGTGGAAAAAGGGTTGAAGGCGTAAGAAATACTTTTTTTGTAAGAGTATTCGATGTTTTGTACACTGTGTTTCATTATTCTTTTAATCACCAATCGATGTTGTTTTCTCCGAAAACTAAATACTAAAAAAACATAGTTTATCAAAAATTCATTTTTAGCGGTCTTATCACTAAAATGTATCTATCTCGTACTATCAATAAATAATAAACATTTAACCATGTTAAGAAGGAACGTTTTTTCTTTGATCTTACGAAATTAGATCTGATATCACCCAAAAAGCAGACATGATAAAAATGTCATCTAGCTATGCCATAACATTAAAAAAACTGAGTATTGTCTATCCTAGAATAGTACTAACCCTATATTTCCTACAGGTGTCTTTAGAAGCGACATGGGGATTTCAAAGTGATAGTTTTTGTTGTTCCGAAGTGTTGGAGGATGTGGTGGAGACTCATCACCAACTCTCCTTTATTTAACTATGTTTTCTCCACTCAACTTCTAAAAGTGGCTTCGTAATGTTTTATCCTGCAGCTCTGGCTATCCCTTTTTTAGGATACACAGCCGTGAGTATTTAATTTATATTATTGATGTATCATTCCAGCTTATTTTTGACATATATCGCAAGTAACTTAAGTCATTTTTAGATTTTCGGTATTGAATTATTCCACTATTATAAAATTTATAATTCACTATATATAAATGTGTTTTAGATAGAGAATTACACCAAATCGTTGTACAAATTTTTAATCTATAAGACCCGATACAGACGGGCTGTCTGCTATCGTAACTTACGTCGACCGATCGCCATAAAATAATATTCCTTAATACATTATAATAGTCGCCATTGAGGGGTAATGTTCGTTTATTGGAATTACAGGGCGGTGAGATGGTGCCTTTATCGAAGTATTAGGACTTGGTTCAAGGGACAAGTGATGGGGCCAAATTATGGCATAAATGGAATTTATGCCGCCTTCTAATTGGCGATGGAACAATGCAGTGTTTGGAAGGTTTGCTAAATTATAGTGAAGGTTAACTTCTGTTGCGTTTTCTTTGGTATTTGGTAAGCGATGTAAAGGTGCGTGAAATCAATAGTGGTGGAAAAAAAGAAAATGTATTACTTTTTCTGAGTTGAAAAGATAAGGTTGTTGATACAAGCTAAAAACAAAATGTAAAATACTGTTCTACATAGTTGGAAAAAGTAAATTTTATACTTATAGTTAATGTTTATGATGATGACATTAAGATTTCTTATAAATAAAGGAAAGGAAAATTTTGACACCTTCCTTTATTTATGAGAAAAAATCCCCACATGAGGTTTTCATGACCAAAACCATTCTAATTATGACATTAGGATTGTTTTTATAAATGTTGTTATTTTAAGTGTCCATTAGATTAAATGGATGTATAAAAAAGCTCGAAAAAAGTATATTTATTTAATGTTTGCATTTTATATATCACATGTTAAGTCTTAAAACTACTTAATAATATCATTATGCAAGAAATTAGGCATTGATATTTGACCATTACTTCCCAAAATATTGGTTTATGAAAACTCTAAAATAAATATTTGATTTATCACGTATCTTTACCATATTAACAGAATACAATTGTTAATTAAATTGCATAAAAAAATCGGTTTTACCTATTATTTAAATATAAATAGTCATCATTCCATTCTAGAATCGATACAACCGCTTTTTCTATTCACTTGGACCAATCAATCTTTTATTCGTATCTCATCGGCTCGGGTGGCGAAATTGTACGATCGAAACCGATTCATTCCGACGACAAATTACTTTTGAATTTCGAATATGAAATCAATCACGATTCGATCAGTGCATCTTTTGTTCGATGCAAGTATACACGAAGATATATTATTATGTATAAGTTCATGTATAACTTCTTAGACATATATGTTCGAAGATGAAGGGATGTCGTTAGATGCAGAATTACCCATTTTTTAGTGATAATCTCTGCCTACCCCAATGGTAACGTAGAAAATTAGGTTAGTAATTATTAAGTAAGTAAATAGCGTAAGTGTATGTAATGTATGCATGTATGTTACAAATATTGATTGACAATGCAACAGTTTTTAAGTACTGACTCACGGCTACCAATCCCAAAATCGGATTCTCGAATTCGAATCGGATCGAAGAACTAGAAATTACTCGGAATATGACACTTTTGAAAGTGTGGAAATAAAGATTGATTGGTGATGGGTCTTCAGCCACAGCGCCTGCTTTGACACCCTTGGTAAGAAGCGGGTTAGAACTATTCCATGCCTGATGATAATGTCTGACTACCCTTTTTATAATTCTAGTCTATATTCTATGCATAGTCTACCATAACAAAACAAGTTTAGCCAAGTTTCACAAAAATGTGACCATAGGCATTGTAGTATTGATTGAACATAAATATGCATCCAATTAAGCGATTCGAATACTATTTCTCGGTAGTTATTCAATATAATCTAATCGAATACAAATCGGCTGGACGCCACTTAGCGCCAACACCGAAAGGGCTAATTTACATAACAATCTGGACGCATAAAGTTTAGACTCAGGCTAATTAACTGGGCTAGTAAGGCTAACTTATCTTACTGATAACAATAGCGATACTGTGAGCGAAATTTCTGTGTTCGTTACTATAAATTATACTGAGAATTATGGTTAGCAGTGAGTGGTCTGTTTTTAAGAACCTTATTATACTTATTTTATAAGTTTGATATGTTTAAGTATGTTTGTTTGTGTATGGGAACGCTTTTGTTACATTATAAATCTGACAAGGTTTCGTATAATTCGGTTGGCTGGAAGAAGTTGATAAATGATTATAATAATCTAAAAGTCTTTAATAAACTCAACTCAATCTCAAGCGTTCACGCCGTATATCCCCGAAGGGGTTGGCAGAGGAACTAACACTTCTCAACATCACGTGATATTGTCCCCTGGTGTTTAGAGTACCCATTAAATTCTCATGTATTGAATACTAGTGGTCCGCCCCGGCTTTGCACGGATGGTGTTAAGTTTTTATACTGCTTACCCCCTATGACATTTAGCATGATGATATATATCCTATGTCCTTTTCCTGGTTCTAAGCTACCTATCTAGCAATTTTCAGCCAAATCGGTTCATCCGTTCTTGAGTTATAAATAGTGTAACGAACACCACTTTCTTTTATATATATAGACTAGCGACCCGTCCCGGCTTCGCACGGGTGCAATGCAAAATATACCTACTACAGAATGTCCTTATACACAACGTTCACAGCTTTTTTGTCATTAGCCAATACAAACATGTTTTGCTTAGACGTTACTCTTGACAGCGCGACATATAATTGGCCATGTGAAAAACACTCAACACTCAAGTCTAATCCTGCAACGTTAAAAGTTTGACCCTGCGATTTATTAATGGTCATTGCAAAAGATATCTTTACCGGAAATTGTAGGCGTTTAAATTGGAACGGTAAATCTGATGGTTTCAGAGGAATTCGGGGAATTAGTACATCTTCTCCGGTACCACATCCGGTGAGTATTGTGCACTCTATTATGTTTTTTTTTATTTTTTCTTAATTTTTTAAGGATCGTAATTCATGGCAGAATATTCTTTATTTACCCATCTGTGACTGATCGGTTGTCCGTTTTGTTGAGCGTTACTATGTGTCTGTAGTGTGTATATGGAGGTGGATGGGGCACACTTTTCGAAGAGGGACCACAAACGCCAGCATCGCATTCGAGTGGAAACCACCGGACGGCAAGCGAGCCCGCGGCCGTCCCGTAAACACTTGGCGCCGGAGCGTGGAGAGCGAGCTGCGAGCGGCGGGACTGAGTTGGAGTGCGGCCAGGGAAGTCGCAGCAGACAGGAAGGCGTGGCGGGAGCTTGTGCAGGCCCTGTGCACCAGTGGGGTGCCATAGGACGACAACAACAACAACAACTATGTGTCTGTGCTGATTCTCTCGTTCTCTGTATTCGATTTCTATTCTGGCTGAGGCGAGCCTCATGCTCTGCAGAGGATTCTCTGGCTCTCTGAACTCTACGTCTAACCCGATCCTGGCTGCGGCGAGCCTCACGCTCTATTGAGGATTCTCTTTCTCTCTCAGTTCTATTTCTATCTCGGAGCTGGCTGAGGCGAGCCTCGCGTTCCGTTGACGATTCTTCATCTCTTGCTGAACGTGCTCTTCTGGCATTCACTGTACTACGACCTATGTTCGCACGACGACGTCTTCCGGACATGACTTTATAATGTCTGTTCAAAATTTAATACTTAGGTACTCAGTACTTGATTAAACTCACAACTTAAAACTATACGTATGATTATGAACTAATTGCACTAATTATTGGTTAGTGCTGGAGTAAAAAATATTTACTTACTATTCGTTCGACTAAAAACAAAAGATTATCAACAACAAAATATACCTATTCTATTCAGTTCTTCTATGAACTTAACTATAATTTTCAATAATTGATAATGCTCGCCCTAATACTACATTGTCTTAACTCTAAATTCAAATCAAAGTCTTAATGGAAGAAATATGGTTTTTAGCTAATCCTATCTAACCTAATGTACTTACAATACTACTAATATAATAATAATAATGAAAATTCTAATTTTCTGTTTCGGCCATGGGCGAGGCGAGAAACTAAAAATGTTCCCAAAATAATAATAATAAAAATTAAAAGATAATCAACAACAAAAGATACTTATTCTATTCAGTTTAATTAATTCTTGATATTTTCCTCGCTAGAGAGCTCCGATAAACGCGTGCGATCGCTGCAAATCATAAAGTGCTATAAGGCGAAGCGCTTTTTTTTTTTTTTTTTGTTTACCGGTGGGGAAATCCTCATAGGATCCCCCGTCGCTCGAGGGGTAAGGATAAGGATTAATGCTGTATTGTTTAAAATCACTTCGTAAATAACAATTTTTTAGTAAAGAATAAAAATGGTTATGCTGGGTTATCCCTAAGAGATAGACATATACCATCCCGGACTTTTTTGTTGAACTTTTTAAGGTGAACAATACTGTAGTACATTATTTTGGTCTATCTCGTAGGGTTCAGCCAGCGTTTGCAATATAAGCGCAAAAAAACGTGCTTATTTGCGACATCACATTAGAAACCTTTAAATTTGTCAGTGTTTCTCTACTATATTATGCATTTATTATACATACAAACCTTCCTTAAGAATCACTCTATCTATTGAAAAAAACCGCATCAAAATCCGTTGCGTAGTTTTAAAGATCTAAGCATACATACGGACATACAGCGAAAGCGACTTTGTTTTATACTATGTATTGATGCCACATAAATAATAATGTAAACATAATTTTATGCTATTCTTTCGTAGTTCAGTTATTATTGTACTCCATCTTGTTCTACCCTTGAAGATAGATACATAAATACAGTCACGCCAATAGTTACCATTGGTATAAGTAGAGACGCTTGTGCGGTCTTGGAGAACCTCCCAGGTTCGGTGGTTTGGGCACATAGATGAAAGTAAATTGGTGAAATAGATATTTATATATAGTCAATTTGGATGGATAATAGTATTTTCATTAGCGGCTGAATACGGTTGCACATTTAGATCAAATAGAGAACGTTCTAAAAAAGACATCCACTGAAGAGTCAGGAATAAAAGGGCATGTAATGTATAAAAGGTAATTTTCCAGGCTTATAATCTTAGTCTAAAGTGATCAATCTTGGCTGCATCTTATCTCCAAAACTACTTTTAATCAAAGTTTTCTCTTCAAGTAGGTAGATGAAAGTACAAAATAATGGTTTCTTCACTTATACAACAATAAAAAAAACAATAATTTCCATGTTCCTTGTATGTATGACAAACGGCCGTCAATAAAGCGAACAAATTTGAAACAAAAGGTAAAAGCAAATAAACAAACAAACTCACGATCGCGCGACAACCCAGCGTGGTTCCATAACAAACTTATATACAGTCGTTTCGAACCACCAGGTGGCGCCTGGCGCTATAATTCACACATTTTGACAGATAACCTTAAAATAACACTCCTACAGGAATAATATCTACCACTCTTATTTGTATTGACATAAAGATGATTTTAACAGCGTTTATTTGTTATAAGATGCTACGTTTCGAATTTGAATAATGTTTAACACTTACAGAGTAGAAGTAAACGGCGTCGATTTATCAACTGTTTTGTTTTTTAAAGTAATTTTGAATAATTTGTGAATGGGAGCGCTATCGACCGTACAGACAGCCTCTCTGTAATTTATATGTTGTGTTTTCACTTAATTAATGGGTCGAATTATTTTGCTTGTATCGATTTATTGAATTTAATGAACGCGTTCCTCAGTAAATGATAAATTTGGAATGTGTTATAGTTTTTGATAAATGATACTAAGGGTTTTAGGTGCAAAAGGATTGGGAATTATATCAAAGATACCTCAAAGTAAGTTCGCTTAGTAATGAAGCAAGAACGTTTCGGTTTATATACTCTTTATATTATGTTTACAATATCTTAACTTATGGAACCATATAGTATTAATGTATTTTTTAATATCTTATCGTTTCAATTAACTTGAGAGCAAAATAAGTAAGTTATCAAACATTATAATTATATGTTTTATAAGTAATAATCAGTCTTCACGTTGCATTACTTTAATTTGTAGTATTTTCAACGAATCAATTATATGCTGTATAGCTCTTGTGGCAAATCAGTTTTACTAAAACCTGGTTTTTAGCTGAACTTTTGAACTTTTTTGGGTAAAGGCTTAACGTGTTTTTAGTTCATAGAGGTTTATGCTCTATTTGTTTTTATATTTTTTTCATCTTTAAAAAATAGTAATAAAATGTGTAATTAGGTTGTCCATGAATATTAAAGCAGGGAACATAAAAGACTAATAAAATCGCTCAGAAAAGACCCGAAGAAAAGTTGGAACAATAAAAGATGCTGAGCACCTTTTAATTCTTACACCCCATTTGGTAACACCCGGTTGCGACGTGTTCTAGAACAGTGAGATGCATTGAGTAGCTAAGCAATGCCGAAAGAAACATTTGTTGATTTAAACTAGAGGTATTGGTTAAAACTATAAAGACATTTACCACCGACAAAATAATCATACTTTTTTAAACAACACACACTCTAGGAATTTATTACAAAATTTCATGTTTCAATTAAAGTTTTTTTCAAAAACGTTTCCTGCATTTTGGAACATCCTATTTTTATTTACTTACTTAGATATATGTCAACACCTCATTATCCACAAAACATATTTTTTGTAAGAACTACATACTTCCTAAACTAAACAATTTTTTATCATTTTCAAAATGGCAGGTTTCAATTTTAATATTATTTTTATAAAAAATGTTTTTACTACTCGTATTGTTGTTGCAACTCCACAGATGTACGAGCGAAATAATATTTTCATGTAATTTTTCCCGAGCCAAATGCCCTCTCATTTGCGCCCGATTGCATTGTCCCTTGCATTGTGAGCAGACTCACTGTTAACTGTCTGCGAAGAATGTGACAATAACTATTAAGAATCCCTAATTTTGTGACGATGAGTAGATTCTTTTTATTTCCTTTTTTGTGTTTCTTCTTTGTTTTATTCCGCTTTGAAAATAAGTGATGATACCTCTTTACGACTACTGTTACGTTATTGTAGCAGTAATGAGCAGTACATTTAGTAATTAGTAATTTAAAAAACACAAGCATGTATAAATAAAGGAAAGTAAATTTCGACACCTACGGTGTCGAACCCACGACCTTCGAGAATAGTGTCAAGTGGCTACTAGTGCGAAATTCTTCTTTCCTTTGTTTCTTTTGACATTTTTTAAATAGTGTCAGCGTTCCCTACCTCCGAATTTTTTACAAAATCTTTTCTTTCCTTTATTTATTAGTAATAATCCCCAAAGAAGATTTTCATGAACAAAAACATTCTAATTACATGCATGTATGTAATTAGAATGTAATGAATTAGCATGGCAGCTTCATCGTATCATAACATAATATGTGCATATTATGTATAAAATATATTCACCCTTCCTATTGTTTTGAAATAAATTATTTTATTTATAATTTGACATAATGAAAGGTTTGCGAAGTTAGTTTATCTCAGTAGTTGCTGTAACTATTTATGGCAGAGTGGATTCATGAGTGATAAATGCCCTAACGATAAATTATATTTTCTATTGTGGGTTAGCACTAACCCAGTTTATCCTGCAGGTGTCGTAAATGGCGACTTTGGATATTGGGGTTTTCTAAACGATTTAAGGGCGATCACCAACATTCCTCTTTTCCACAATATTTTCATCTTGAAATATACATCTAAATTTCCAATTTTGAAGGTTTGGTTATATCGGTTAGAATGAGATGACAGTATACGATACCTGAAAATCAGTGTTGTGAGGTTACACTCACAACAATACGCTGAGTTAGCAACCCTTTTGTTGGCAGACTTTTTAATTTTTATCTTGTTTTACTGAACTTGTTATTTGTTTTTGTGTTTAAGTGTTGTAAGTTTGCATGCAACGAATAAATCTTTTCTTTCCTTTTTTTATATTAAGTAAGTGCGAAAGGGATGCTATTTTATTCCACGATAAAAAGTCGCTTGTACTAGATTTGCTAAGATCGTCGTCATCAGTCTTTATAAAAATATATCGATAAAAGACTAATATTCCATAACATGAAATAAACTATTCCGCAATATTTCTCTACCTTTCGTTCCACACTCGGATGTCAAAAGCCGCGACACACTTAACAGTAACGCTCGTAATTACGGTAACGATATTAAATACATATTAAAAGGTGGTCTTGTCAGTTAGTTTGTCAATTAGGCCGTGGGAAAAGTAGCGAGCTGTGACTCAGATGTCATATAA
The DNA here is from genome assembly GCA_963576735.1 of Bedellia somnulentella. Classification (NCBI taxonomy): domain Eukaryota; kingdom Metazoa; phylum Arthropoda; class Insecta; order Lepidoptera; family Bedelliidae; genus Bedellia; species Bedellia somnulentella. The sequence continues at coordinate 4,255,297 of OY755191.1, forward strand.
CCTGCGCTTTACACTACGGATGTGCATTCAATGATATTTTTGATAAGAAATTCTAGTTTCCCGTACGAATCATTTGGAGAACCTTTTTCGTAGATTAACTTACGTACATACATACATACACATAGAAGGGGTAGTCAGAGTTAAGGAATAAGAAACTTCCGAACTTCATTTAAAAAGTTGAGTGGGGAAAAGAAGGTATAATATATATATTTTTTTTATTCCAGGCTTTCGCCAACATATAGCAGTTGAATTAATAATGCAATCAACAAACATTCCTGTTTTTACATAGTGGAATAAAGGTTGTTGGTGATGGGTCTCCAACCGCATCGCCCAACAAACCCTTAAAAGCTCCAATACCGTTAGTCGCCACTTAGTTACACTCACCGGAAGAAATGGGGTAGTGTTCTTCTAATGCCGTGTAGTGTCGGCTTAGAATTAGAATAACAAAAATAATATTTTATTATAATACTAATTACCACGGAGGATACATTTAGATCAAAATCGATGTGTGAAATAATAAAAGAGCATGTATGAAAATATTGATGAATGTAGACGGAGCTCGAGACGCTTGCCTGAGTCGTACAGAGTGGTGAGCGATAGTCTCTGCCTACCCTAATGGGAACTAATTCCGTGAGTATATGTGGGTCTAAAATTTTGATTTTTAATTAGTATTAAATTATAAATATAAAAAGCTAAAGGTAAACTATATAAATGGTATTAACATTTGTTAAATTCATACTTAAAAATTGGTGATAATCAAAATATCGTTTTTCACAATTTAACAATGTTTTGCAATGCCCGTTTATGTCTTTTCTTAGTGCGTATGCGCAGATTTATCTAGGATCTCATCTCAGCTATGCTCTGACGGTAAAAAACATGAAAGTATTAAAAGTTGGGTTTAAATTTCATTTAAAAGTATGAAATATTTATGAATTATTCTATACTAGTTAATATTTCGAGAAAGTTAAATTTAATGTTGATGCCAAAGCTCTGATTACCACTAATTTCGACTATATTGGATGAATTTTGGTTGACACCTACGAAAAGAGTTGGAATAATTTCACTCGAATTAAAAAAAATATTAATAAATGACAGGACAATAAACGAAAGAAAATTAAACGGTATCTCCCTTACTTTTAAGGAAAAGCACACTTTTTCTCTTCACTTGACCGGTTTCCTCAAAATAGCGCTTGTACAGTAAGTGCACAGTAAGCAAACTCATAACAGAAACGCGACCTCAAAGCATAGATTTTTAAATTAAAGTAATAATCATTTTAACCATACAGTAATGAGGTAGTTGTGGTCGGTTACGACTTTCCGCAAATCATCATGCTGTTGACATAGCGGTGTTTACTTAGTTTCTTAGAAACTTGGACATATGAAGTGAAGTGTTGGCTTCAAATATCGCTACTCAGTTTATTCAATTCAGTAACTGATACTAAAAGAACGTGCTATTCTTAACCTATTTATTTGTACTCACGGCTGTAAGAGCTTTGTAATTAAATGAAAATATAGGTTTCACTAGACAGCTCAAATTTTCTCCCAATTTAAGAAGATTACAAGAATATGATTAAAGAATATAATAACAACCGTGATAGCCCAGTGGGTAGAACACTTGGTTATCGTGCAAGCGACTAGTGTTCGAATCCTGGGTCGGACCTACACCAATTTGTCTTTTCTAAAGACATATGTGTGGTTAATTTATCATGGTTGTTAACGGTGAGGGAAAACATCGTGAGGAAACCCACATGGCTGAGTTGTACTTAGTCATGTGACAGTGTATTCGTACAAAACGGCGATAGGCCTGCCCCCTATCACGTGAGTACACTGTCCATGCAAAACGTGGGTACTCTGAACACCAGGTGACAAAGTCACGTGATGTTCAGAAGTATTAGTACCTCTGCCAACCACTTCGGGGATATTCGGCGTGAACGTTTATGTTTATGTTATGTTTATGTACAAGGATATGAAAAGTTTAGCAAATTTGATATTATTTGTTCAGACAGCAGAAGTTAGAAACAGAATTTAATAGTCAATTTTATACATACTTATACTGACGGCCATAAATCCCAAAAAGGGGTAGCCAGAGCTTTAGAGCTAGAAACTCCTCAGCCACATTTGGAAGTTGATAGGGGAGAAGATGGTAGAAATAAAGTATCGTTGGTGATAGGTCTCCAACCGCATTGCCCAAAGACCCTTAGTCGCCTCTTACGACACCCGTGGGTAGAAAGGGGTAGTGACATTATATTTAGCATATTGCACCATATAGCCATTTATCTAGAAATGATTGACTTGACTTGAATTGACCATTGCTAAGTTAAAGTTACTATACTGGTTTATCAATTGTTTTGTTTGTAAAACTCTTAAGTCAATTAATTAGCAAGTCAATTAATGATGATAGTTGAATAATATAGATTTTTCGAAGTTCATTCAATATTTGTCTACACACCTATTTTTAGACTGTTCTGTTTAAATGCTTACGGAAATCCCAAAAAGTCAAATGGTTGAATAACTTTAAAATTAGCAGTTTTAATAGGATAGCGGTATATCCTTTAAGATCCAAAAAAAATGACTTGTATTTTTTTTAAGATATAGCCTTTTAACAAAATGGATAATAAGTAACTTTCTTTACCGTTTACGTTACTCCTGAGTATAGAGTAGTCGTTCAAATAGAGAAGTGTTATTTTGAGCCAACGTTTATAACACTATCATGATATTATATCTTGATTAGTAAAACACCTTCCCCACCATCCGATAACGTTAACTTTCTAAGAAAAAACTAATACGTACTTTCAATCCGAAATGTTTAATACAGTATATCTAGAAAAAAGTTTTTTATCTACTTCAAGTTAGATTTTCGAAATAGTTAAAATAAAGGGTGGATGGTAATCTTAGTACAGGACAACCTTGGAGGACACATTTGGATCAGTATGTGAAGAATAAAAGAGCATGTATGAAAATATTGATGAATGTAGATGAAACTCGAGAGGTTTGCAAGTATCGTATAAAGTGGCGATCGATAGTCTCTGCCTACCCCAGTAGGAAACAATGGAATGAGTATATTTAAGTATGAATTTTAATCAAAATGTACTTTATAAAATGCTTATGACATCTAAGTTGCTAACAATCTAATGTAACATTCACATAGCGTAACTATTACGTCAAGGAGTCTCGACTGCCCAATGACAGGAAGTAGAAAAAGGATTTATTGCAAACCACCTATAAATCAAATCAATACTTTTTACACAAAACCTCAGCTAGATAATCGGCCACCGCCAAAGAGATTACAAACCAGGATGTTCCGAGTATTCGTTCGAATTTCGAATCGACTCGAGCCCACTGTCATTTGATGTCGTCGCTAATGCGCGCGCACACTATAATCTTGCGCGTACGCATCTCAAAATTACAATTCAAAATGGCGTCAACCTTGTCATTTGCCATGTCGAGGATCGAAATGGTCAAACATAACGTCTTCCCGGCGAACCCTAATTATAGCTCGTATCGGTTATTAGCGTTTCGGATTCTCAATCAATCGGTTTGCTATACGAATACTTTTTAGAGTTGTGATTTTTATAAAATTTAGAAATAAGATAGAAATATAGAACATCATTTTAAAAAACAAACGGATTTTGTTTTTTTATTCTTTTTCGGTTTATGCCAACTCAACTAAGTTCATCATTCACGACGCAAGTCCTTAAAGGGGTGACTGAGGTACTAATACTTCCGTACATTACATAACATTTTTGTCACCTGTTGTTCAGAGTACCAAAGTTTGACTTAATTAAATATATAACATAACCTAAAAGTTTTATTGAATTTAATGAGAAGTTTTAATTTTATTTTATACCATGACCAGTGCATTATAATTATATTATAAAATATTTAAAAAAAACTTCGGTTATTACAAATCAAGGAATGCTAAAGATAAATATAAAAGAAAGATTGATGAATATAAGTATAATTTAATGTGCGATGTTACCTAGGTCTTTGACTATATTTACATATTTACTAGCCATCCACAAATAGGAAAAAGTTTCGTGATGTATGATTTGAGAATAACAATACAATATTTTTTCCTTAATAGACAAAAAATAATAAAAAGTAAGAAAATGTCTCTCACAAATGACTCACTTTAAAATTTATCAAGCTCCATCAATCTAAACTTGAACTGTACTATGCCAATAAAAATATCTCAACATATAAAACAGATGTTAGCTGTGTTGTGTCTGCTTAAAATAGCACTACCCCATTTCTTTCCACGAGAGGTGTATCAGGCGACTAAGAGTACGAGGATTTTTAAGTGGTTGTTGAGCGTTGTGTCTACACAATTGGACATCTGCCCCCAAACAACTTTGACAATTGTGTGGAATTTCCGATTATGAAGCTCTGCTTACCCCTTTTTGGGATTAACAACCGTAGGTATATGAATGTAACACGGAAGCGTTTCATTTCTCCCAACATAAAGTAAAACGAATAGACCAGCAATACTCCGAAACACGCGTAAAGCACAACCGCTGCCGCCGCCTTATACGGGGTGTGACAAAAAGCTGCGCCCGCGCAGGCCATAGGCATCCCGCTCTAATAAGTCCGCCATATCTGATGACAGAGTTACTGCCACTTTTTACAGTTCATACATAAAGGAGATTGTTTCGTTTTGTTCTGAAGATAGGATGAGATTGAAGTTTGTTTTGTTGAGAATTGTATTTGTGGCAATGTTGAGGTGTCATACGAACAAGAAAAAGCTATAGGAAGGGAGGCATGGATTTGGATCCTGAATGGGGTCAAACCTCTATATATTTTCTGTGAATGATGGAGCTGTGTAGTGTCGGCTTAGAATAGCACTACCCCATTTCTTCCGGTGGGTGTACGTAAGAGGCGACTAACGGACTTGGGGCTTTTTAAGGGATTTTTGGGCGATGCGGTTGGAGACCCATCACCAACAAGCTTTATTCTACCATCTTTTCCCCACTCAACTTCCAAAAGTGGCTAAGGAATTTATAATTTATAAATTTATAATTCTTTTATAAATATATGTATAAATATATATATATATATATATATATATATATGAATGATGGAATATCATAATATTAGTTAAGAAGGTGTAGACTACTGTCTGACTTGCCAATTTGCCACAAAAGGTCATTTAAGGTGAGCAAAAGAACTTCGTCTTGATGCCCGTGACAGCCTTCACTTTAACCCATAGCATGGGTTACCAAACTCTTTATGACTGCTAGTTGCGATGATACCGACGATAAATTAACCTGTTTATCAATGAAATGAGAAGAAAAGAATAGCCTTGTCTATTATGAGAGATACATTGAGGTTGATAAAAGTTTATACAGTACAGTAGTATACGCTATTATAGTCTTACGGTACAGGCTACTCAATCCTTCGTAACAAATGGGGGTAGGTAGAAATATATTGATCCGTATATAACTTCTGGGTTTCTAGTAGTATTACTAATTGATTTATCATATGGTCATTGTCCTTTCACTTTCAGACCTAATTTATATACATGCACAAATCACATAATTATTTTGAACAAACTTAAGATAATATACTCATTTTATCCTTTTCTCAAAAATTATAATGCAAATATAAACATAACATATACTCACGGCTATAATAAATCCCTAGAAGGGGTAGCCAGAGCTAAGGAGTTAGAAAATCCTCAGCCACTTTTGGAAAATTGAGTGGGGAAAGGATGGTAAAGTAAAGGTTGTTGGTGATTGGTCTCCAACCGCATCGCGCAAAAATCCCTTAAAAGCCCAAATACCGTTAGGGCCTGTCCACATCGCCACGGCACGACGTCGTCAACGTGGAACGTTGCGGTGCCGTGATGCGGCGCGTTGCCGTGACGTGGGAAATTACGTTGCCGTAACGTAAAAATGTACGTCACGACGTCGTAAAGTTACACGTTGCCGTGCCTTGTATAAGTGAAATCAATAAATCATTATCTATGTTTTCCGACATATTTTATTCACGTGCAACTAATCGCTAAGACAATAACACACCAACTGATCGAGCGCATCATATCATACCCGCGTCACCGGATTACGACGTCGTCCGATGCACCGTTCCACGGCGGCGTTGCCACACCGTGCGAGTGCACGACACGGCAACGCGACGGGCACCGTTCTACGGTGACGACGTCGTGCCGTGGTGATGTGGACAGGCCCTTAGTCGCCTCTTACGTACACCCATCGTTAGAAACGGGGTAGTGTTATTCTAAGCCGACACTACACGGCGAATATAATGCAAACATAAGTACTTAATAAAAAGAAAAGTAATGTTTGTAAAAGTTTGCTGAAAGTAATGTTGGTAATATTAATGTGTAATTATAGAGTTCTGACTAATCTTTTCCATTTTTAGCGGTAATCTTTATATAATTGTTGAAGAAGAGATATGACATCCCGTCGGGTTGTGGTGTGCCCGGAGACCGCGATCCAAAGGTGTTAAATTAGTTTTATTGATACTTATAATAAAATCATTTTTATAAAAATATATCGTAATTTCTGCATGAATTTCTAAAAGGTACGTTGACAACGTTTGCGAGGTAGATTATGTTGATACTGAACATGTAACACAGTCAGCACTTTTTACAGCATTTAATCAACATTTTCCACGGTTACATAGACGCAGAATATAAGAAAGAATATCGAAGATAAAACAATATCCAAATCATTCTATCATCTATTAAATAATGGGCTGTTCATAACATTTATTTTGGAAATCAAATAAATAAATTAACGTGCCATAATTTTATAGCTTTAGATAAGTTATTATTATAATTTCAACTTAATTGAGTGATTATCAGTTATTTTTAAGTCCTAATACATTAAAATTATTAGGCTATTCATAAGCTAATTTTCCAACCCATCTCAAAACACCCTTATTTTAACGCTCAAAGGCTAGGGTCAAACTTTTAGTTGATCTACTCTTGTATTGGTTTTAGCCATATGCATAGTTTCGTCCTAACATAATAAGGTGTACATAATATAGCTGCAATATTCGAATACATGTGAGAATGCAATTATTATTAACGTAGAAACTTCGGGTTGGGGAAAATTTGGGGTTTAATTGAAACAATCTAGTCCTACGCAAACCAACTTGGACTATGATGCTGTCCGACTAGAAATTGATTAAATATGGTCAAAATATTTTAAATACCCTAAACTATTAGTTTTGTCAAGCATCACGGCTTCTATACCCTGATAGGTTTTATTTTCCCTTCTATATATCCTAAATCCATCTTCCGTAAAAACTCTTAGTAATCATAGATTGATAAAACATACATACATACATATACTCATAGAAATTGAAAATCCTCAGCCACTTTTGGAAGTTGTGTGGAGAAAAGATGGTGAAATAAAGGTTGTTGGTGATGGGTCTCCAACCGCATCGCCCAAAATCCCTTAAAAGCCCCAATACCGTTAGTCGCCTCTTACGTACACCCACCGGCAGAAATGGGGTAGTGCTATTCTAAGCCGACACTGCACAGCAATTGATAAAACCTAAGAAAATTAATTATATCACAAATGTATATCACAACCATAAACTATATAGATATCACACAATTTTCCACTCATCAAATCCCCGACCTCCAGACCTAGCAGCTATTCTTCTAACCACTAGCCTACCGCGTTCTTGTATAAATCATACATTACCTTATAATATAAATACTCAAACCAACTTACCGATAATAAGGAAACGGCTGCGGCACATGTAGATCCATAGGCATGGTAGGGTGCGCATGCGCATGAGGATAATCATGTTGCATCATCCCATGCACCCCATGGCCGAGCATGGCTGCCCAGGGGGAGGAGGCGAAGCCGCCAGGGTGATCCATCGTCACTTTTATACACTCATATTTATAGTTAGCACTTGTAATTGATTCGTAATGTAAGTTTTGTGTTTGTAATGTCCATTGTTTAGGGTTTTTCGGAGAATGTTTTTTGGCTGGAATTAAATGTTTTGTGTTTATGTGTGAATTGAGATTGGGATTATATTTTTAATTGGTTGTTATGAGTAAGTTATATTATTGTTTTTACATGTTTTTAGAGAACTACCATGAATGTAATTTATTGATCTTACTGTCCGAAGGTTGTTTGGAAGACTTTGTTTTTAGTGATAAGAATGCCACTTGTACTTTTGCTCTGTAAGACTGTATTTTAGCCAATATTCTTTTAAGATGTGAAAAAATAAAAATGATGTTTGCATCACCACTTTTGTAAAGAAACTCTAAAATTATCTAGAATCTATTTCGGTTATTATATATTAGTTGTCTAGTGTTTATTCCGGTCTTTTATTCTACTTTTTTTATTTATTTAATATGACTTTATTGCTTGTTAATATCATGTTGTATATACATACTACCTTGTACAGTTGTAAATATTACAGGCATGGGTTATTAAAAAACCAAATTGATACATAAAATCCTTATTCAAATAGCGCCGGTAACCTAAGCGACTAATATATCGAAAAATTTCGACACAGGCGGGAATCAAACCCGCGACCTCGGGTATACGCCCCGACGCTCTGCCAATTGACCCACCGTGTCAATGGCTGCCAGCGCGAAATTCTTTTTTCCTTTATTTATTCTTTATTTATTAGTAATAATCCCCACATGAGGTTTTCATGAACAAAAAGATTTAAATACCTATGAGAATGTAAGTCTACTGGGTAACTGTTTCTATAAAGTTACAATCGGAACTATTGAAAGATTGATTAACCTCTTTACGCATATGTATAAGGAAAATCTGATAAATGAAGTGATAGATTGCTTTTCGCATCGCTTGTTATATCATAAAAAGACCTTTTACGGCACCCGTGGGAAAATGTGGATGAATGCTATTTCAGAACTAATAAATCGTATATTTAATGAGATTAAAAAAAGGGTGATAGCACCATTTGAAATGTATAATTCAACAACCTAGCGAAGCCCTATAAAAATAAGGCGGATTTTGTATAAAAAAATTAAGTAAAGTTCGGTTTTTACTTTTGATTACATTTATGTGGGAGGGTTTAAGTTTAAAATTAAATAAAGTAGATATTTTGTAATTGGAAATATTTAACATACATACATACATCATACATATACTCACGCAGGTAATTCCCATTGGGGTAGGCAGAGACTATCGATCGCCACTTCGTACGATCCTGGCAAACCTCTCTTGCTTCGTCTACATCCATCAATCTTTTCATACATGCTCTTTTATTTTTCATACTTCGGAAATATTTAACTTTATCCCATAATACGCACACCAAGTACTAACACGTTTTAGAAGTAATAAATATATTATACTGATAAATTAAAAAGGCACATGTAAATTAAAAAAAGCCTAACAAAGCCTGAAAAAATCACGCGAAAATAATGCCCAGACACTAAATTAAGGATTTTCTTTAATTAAGAGGTTTTTAGATTGCAATCAGAATTTCGATTCAATTTCTCAATCGGAAATATTTAACCATATACGGTAAATGAAGAGCTATTAACCGACAATAGATAATATTGACATACACACAGAGTACCAACGCACTAATGCGTAGATCATCCGATATATTTGCGTTGGCGCAACAAGATTGTTTTCGATTGTTAGCTCAACAGAGTATTCAATGCGCACGACCTCCTTTTGTTGTTTTAACCTTATATCATGTATTTGCTTTATCTACTTATACTAATAATTTGGAATTCCTTTACTGACAGTTTTATGTTGGTCAGGTTTTCTTGACGGATTCTTGATAGATTCTGGTAAACATGAAACACAAAACTATTAGTGTTTTTAGCAACACACTTTTTCATCTATACTTATAATAAAACTGTAGAGAGGTCAATTCTGTACATGAAATATATTTTCAAAATAACCATCAGGTGGTGATAAGGGATCGATACTGATGCCAAAAATGCAATCAGTAAAATTTTTGTCTGTCTGTCTGTCTGTCTGTCTGTCTGTCTGTCTGTCTGTCTGTCTGTCTGTCTGTCTGTCGGTTTGTATGTTCCTTATGGAAACAAAAACTACACGACGGATTTTAACGAAACTTGGTACAGTTATTCTTCATACTCCTGCGCAGGTTTTTGTATACTTTCCAGCAGAGTAGTAAAGGGGAATTTTGGGAAAACGGGAGAAGTTACTCCATTTTTTAAGCTTCCGTCGCGTGTGCAGCCTTAATGGTTAAACTCACATAGAAATCATGTGTGACGGAAATATTCTTCATAAAATTATCTAAAAAAAAAACCTCAATAGTTTATGTCTATCTTTTACGGTTGACTCACAATAACACGTGTAATTCCTGATAGCTTAGGAGTTCGGAACATTCTGATTGTATTTGTTTATTCTTACGTTTGTAACCCTCTCACTCAATTTAAAAAAGGTAACATTATTACCTATTTAATAAAAAAAGAATCATAGAAATCGGTAGACAAACACCGAAGTTATACATAAAATAAGCCATCGCGCCCGTGATCAAAACCAAATCTTTACTAATTTACATATAACATACTAGATGGCGCCAGTAGTTGCATCCTACATAACGTAATGATTTATTTTTTAGATTGTTATAAATACTTCATACCAAAATTTGCTATTATTACGGAAATACTGAACCGTTCATGAAGCGCATTCAAAATCACCAAACTACACTGTTTAGGGAGTGCTATAAATTTAATAAATTGAAAACATTACGCTGAATTTCACAATGCTTGAGCAGTGACTGAAGAAAGAAACCTCAGATATTTAAAAAAACAACGCTACCCGTGCGAAGCTGGGACGATCCACTAGTAATAACTAATATCTAGATCTAAGGGATAGTTTAATATTTTACATGATTTTGAAAAATCACTATTAATTAATAATACTTCAAATGCTTCAAAGTTATTATAACTCAATTACAAATCTAGAAAGCTGCGGAAAAATATCTCGTATGAAATCAATAAGTAATTGTAATTTTGTGACACGCTTACTGTGCAAACTATTTAACCAGATTCGATTATTCTCAATGAAATCATTTTTTATAGGCAAAGTGGCGATCAATTGTCTCTGCCTACCCCAATGGGAACTAATGGCGTGAGTATATGTATGTATGAAATCATTTTTTACTAGGTTTGGTTCAAATAATGTGTATAGAGTTTAGGACTTATCGCAACAAAATTTCTAAAAACATGAATAAAGGAAAAAGTACGCTGGAAGAGATCACTTTATGAGATAAAGCCGCCAATAGTACTTACATTAAAGAACTTGATGTCTGTCTATCTTTTATATTATTTTGTGCTATAAAGAGATGTATTTTATTCAATTCTATCATCATGAGAGAAGATCAAGATAGAAGTCATAAGACATGAAAGTCAACAAACAATAGTATTCTTTGAACTTTTGAACGTTAAAAACTTACACTACTTTTTTATCAGAAGATATCAATCACATTCTTTCTCATTTTTCTCGTAAGTAGATTCTGGAATCTAAAAACCATCCGTGATAAAAAAAAGTCTAACAGTTTTATTTTTCCCTATGAAATAAGCTTTTAACCCTATAAAATACTAAATCAATAAAGTATAGCAATTTCAAATATTGTTTATTGTTTTCTCGTAATCCCAGTCACAATTCATCAAAATACAAGTTATTTTTTACAAACCTATTAAAAACATCCAATCAAACTAAACACTAAAAATCATCACTAAAAACCACCTCACAAAACAAAGAAAGTCAAATTCAAAAGTATATCGATAACAGTTCCCACAATCACTCAAAAGAAATGTCACACTCAAAAAATGAAATAAAAAGCGCGCGAAAGAAGTTTGGTAGCGCGCGCACCAAGCACGTTCCGTTACGCACTCGAAAACCGCCACTATTTACATGCATTTCGGAAAAGAGTTGTGAGATCGGAACACGTGTGCCTGCTGTCTCGGTCCAGCGGTCATTGAGAGGATTCTGCTATCAAAACTATACGAGGCTTGGATGTGTGCGCTGGAACCGGCCCAGCCTCGCCAGGCATACAAAACAAGCAACCGACTATACATGTATACTAGCTGTCGAATATCCAAACGTGCCTTCTCGCGTAATTGGCTTACGTTTACGTGACACTGGCAGTTGTCACGTCGACAACCGGCTCGCCTTATATTTCGGGGGTGTGCCCTAATTACGTTTCTAACTTTCGCCCGACAATTCTGCAACTTTGTTTTAGTTCAAGGAGACAGTATAACTGTTAAAGACCCAACTAACTGGAAGGAGAGTTCGGTTCGGTAAAATTGTATTGATCAGTGTTTGTAGAGGTAGCATTTTCTTTTCTTTACAACTGACTACCCCTACCCTTAACCGAAACTAAATATTAGCTCTATGTTACGTGTATTTACTAAATATTTCATTAAGTTTGCATTGCAATCTTGAGTATGCAATATTTTAAAAGAAGAACAAAACAAAAATCTACATTATAATATATTTTTTTAAATTGAACGATGAATAATCTGATTTACCTTTGAATACTAATTTGAATACTAAACCAAAAAATAATGCAGACTCTTAATAGATGAAGGATTTTAAAAAAGCTGCATAAATACAATCGTGAATTATTTCACAAAGTAAATCATTATTTTTACCCGCAGTATTTTTGATAATCCTAACATCATTTAACTATTCATCACCAGCCATCACAAATACGGTCTAAATTAGCGACTGCATCAAAACCTCAAAGCGCCTCCATTTCACTTACATTTTATACATCGGAGCGAGACGAACATACAATAGAGCAGCACGCAGTTCCGGTTATATGATTGGCTGTTTATCACGCTAGTAGGCGTTGGGCGCGTCTCATTGGATAGGCGTGGTTGCCGGAGGTGTGAATACTAGGTCAGTGATAATAATAAATTGGTTTTAATAATGATGCTTATAATGACTACGTATCGAGATATGAGTTGCGTAGCGCTCTTCTACGAAAGCTTTACAACTACGATGTTGCTACGAGAAATAAAAGTTACATACGATATACACCGATGTATATGTTTTATTCTACAACTTTTAGAGAGATAATACATATTTCTTAATGCTTATCTAGCACCAGTGTAGAAATAAATAATTTCTATTGATAGTTTTATATTGGAGATTGGCATTCGGTTACTCATTTTTATGATAAGTCTTACTCTCTTAAACAAATATTAAGGTTACGGAACTGGCTATAGCTCTTCTCCAATAATTTAAAAAATATTCCAACTTGTATAAAAAACTTGTTGACTTGTTGTAAGAAAAACTTGTTGTTGTTGACTTGTTTGACTTGTTTGCTTAGAATAGCACTACCCCGTTTCTACCGATGGTTGTACGTAAGAGACGACTAACGGTATTGGGGCTTTTAAGGGATTTTTGGGCGATGCGGTTGGAGACCCATCATCAACAACCTTTACTTTACCATCTTTTCCCCACTCAACTTTCCAATTCGACGAATAAAAGTGCATCTATGGGAATATTAGTGAATGTAAATAAATACCTTCGGTTTTTTCCACATTTATAAGATTGTAGGTTGTGGCGATCTATATGGTCTGACTACCTGAATGGGAGCTAATCCATACATTACGTGAGTACATTTAACAATCCAAATGTATGCTTCGTGAGAAAACCCACATTAGTAATTAGTACATTAAGGATGACCACGGAGAACACACTTGGACCAAATTGAGAGTGTGCTCAAAAAGGCTGGCGTCCGAAGTATGAAGAATAAAAGAGCATGCATGAAAAGATTGATGGATAGAGAGGTTTGTCAGGATCGTACGAAGTGGCGATCAATAGTCTCTGCCTACCCCAATGGGAACTAATGGCGTGAGTATATATATTTATGTATGTGTGTACTTTAAGGAGATATATGTTCGCCCCACTCTATGTGGGTTGACTGTCCCAGCAAAATGGTTGTCTGAACTCAAGTAAATGGTAGCCACAAAATGTCACGTGATACTCAAAAGAAATACTTTCTCTCCTAGTTGGGTGATATTCAGCTTGGAATGCGTGCCTGTCTGCTGTGTGTATGTCTGCTATATTGATATCTTAAGTTTAAACCATTTATACATACATACATTAATATATACTCACGGCTATAAATCCCTAAAAGGAGTAGCCAGCAACTTTTTGGAAAGTTTAGTGTGTAGCGAGTATTTATCTGAAGTATATTTGTTGTTTGTCACCCGGCGGCCATACACAACATCGTAATGTTGTTTTAAAGCGAATAGCAATACTTTAAAATAAATATCCCATAATTGGGTAATGCAATAAAAACCATCACTTATTCAAAGAAACATCTATCAAATTATATTTGTTAATACCCGTAATACCTAGGACCATTTATAATGAAACGAGGATCAGCTTATTCTTCCCAATTAAAGAAATATAAAAAGAGATAATTAATTATACGCGGGGAGTAGGCAACTTTTTGGTGATTGAAGTCCTCCGGAACGGCTTGCACGCTTAAGAGCTTATTCCATTACACTTTGTCGTTGCTGAATTCAGGCGTCCTTCGAAGTTACTGCCGCAGACGCTTGTTATTCCACTACACAAATTTCAGTTTGAACGTTATTCCACTAGTCTGAATTCAGATTCTGTGGCTTTCAGACGTCTTCATTCAGACAAATGGAATAAGCTCTTTACAACCAAATTTGGCGTAGTGATCAAGTGGACATTACTAAGTGTCGTACGGGGTTTGGCATGTCGTGATCGAACCTACCATTGAGGAATAATACCGAAAAACTATTTCCCATTGAAATCAATAGAAACAATTTAATTGGTTCTTATGTAGAGCGCGTCTTAAAGCTTAAGACCGACGGCACAGATAGTAAGAAGATTGAGATTTACCATGGGTTAACCTAACTCGCTAAATGAACTCCAAGTTTATTTGTATAATTATGAACCGCTATTATTTAACCTAATATTTAAATGTGTGTGTAGTGTCGGCTTAGAATAGCACTACCCCATTTCTTCCGGTGGGTGTACGTAAGAGGCGACTAACGGTATTAGGGCTTTTAAGGGATTTTTGGGCGATGCGGTTGGAGACCCATCACCAACAACATTTATTTCACCATCTTTACCCCACTCAACTTTTCAAAAGTGGCTGGGGAATTTCTAATTCCTTAGCTCTGGCTACCCCTTTTAGGGATTTATAGCAGTGAGTATATGTATGTATGTAATGAAATGGGGTAGTGTTATTCTAAGCCGACACTACACAGCAAAATCTTTGTAATAATATATATAATAACCAACGAAAAGCTACTAACACAAACTTTTGAAGTACAGTCATCTGTAAAAGTGGGTAAAAGTCTTTATGGCCAGCTGTTATAGTTATTAGTTTTTATTTCGTTTCATATGTAAAAAATCCGAGCAATATATATCTTTCTCAAATCTTCACCATTATCATACACCATCAACCTTCAAATAAATAAAACCAATTATACATCTTTCATCTCCACTCTTCGTAATAAAACCAACGAAAAGCTACTAACCGAAGCCTCTGAAGTTCAGTCATCTGATAAAGTGTGTAAAAGGGTGTAAAAGCTGACGACGAATAGTTTTAATTTCGTAGTTAGTACATACTTACAAAAGTCGGAACGAACACGAAAAAATTTTATACCATTATCATATATCCTACTATTTCAACTTTTTAATCATGTGAAACCTATTGTCACATCTCCTGCTTCATTATCTATACTTATAATAAATCTGTAGAGAGGTCAATTCTGTACATGAAATATATTTTCAAAATAACTATCAGGGGGTGATTAGGGATCGTTACTGATGCCACAAATGCAATCAGTAAAATTTTTGTCTGTCTGTCTGTCTGTCTGTCGGTTTGTATGTTCCTTATGGAAACAAAAACTACTCGACGGATTTCAACGAAACTTGGCACAATTATTTTTCATACTCCTGGGCAGGTTATAGTATACTTTTCAGCAGAGTAGTGAAGGGGAATTTTGGGAAAACGGGAGAAGTTACTCCATCTTTTAAGCTTCCGTCGCGTGTGCAGCCTTAATGGTTAAAGTTACATAGAAATCACGTATGGCGGAAATATTTTACATAAAATTGTCTAAAAAATATTCCTCAACAACTTTTATGGTTGACTCACAACAATACGTGTAACTCCTGAGAGCTTAGCAGTTCGGAGCATTCTGATTATATTTGTTTTCTCTTACGTTTATAATACTCTCAATCACCATTATTTAAAAAGTTGACATTATTACCTACTCAATAAAAAAAGAATCATAGAAATCGGTACAGAAACACCAAAATTATACATGAAACATAATAGTCGCACGCGATCAAAACCAAATCCTTACTAATTTACATATTACGTACTAGATGGCGCCAGTAGTTGCATCAATTAAAACCTAAAAATTTGTTTAATTTTGGAGATACTGATCTGAACCGTTCATAAAAGCGCTTTCAATATCACAAAGTTACACTATATTCAGACATGAGTGCTGTAAGTTGTAATAAAGGCGCTAATTTCATAACGCTTGAGCAGTGATTGAAGAAACCTCCGATATTTTTAAAACTACGCTACCCGTGCGAAGCGGGGCCGATCCACTAGTTTGTAATAAAACTAACGAAAAGCTACTAACAGAAACTACTAAGTACAGTCATTTGAAAAAGTGTGTAAGAGTGTTTCCCGGGCGGCCGAAGACGAATATCGATTAAAATAGATTTCATATCATAGTTAGTACATATTCATACAATTCAGACCGGATATAAACACATTTTGACCCATATTCATATCCTACTATATCAACTTTTTAATAATTTGACGCCCTCCACATTTTCCACATCTCCCTGGTTAGTTTTTCGTTATAAAACCAACTATAAACTTTTAACAGAAGCTACCAAGTACAGTCATCTGAAAAAGGAAGTAAGTGTCTTGTGTAAGTGTGTAATAGTCTTTCCGGCCCGCTAACCACATTACAATAGTTTAATTTCGTAGTGTGTACTTATTTAGAAAATTGGGCTAATTTGGGATTTTTTATAACAATAACTTATCCTACCTATATTTCAATAACTTAAACCATTTTTAACTCTTTGTATTTAAACCTACGAAAAACTACAAACCGAAACCTCTGAAGTACAGACATCTGAAAAAGTGTGTAAGAGCGTTTCCCGGCTGACGACGAATATCGATTTCCTAATACGTGACGAGCGTGCTGAATAGTTCGACGCGGCACGAGTTCGGAACTGCTTCGTAATATTACTAGTCCTATACTTGAGTTTGTGAGATCATGCTATTGTACCGTATATACATAAATGGACGGCTGTATATTTCAAAAAGTGGTAGGTCGACATTTAAACAGAAAAAAATCTTCAGCTAGTTTTGGAAGTTGAATGTGAGAGAGTGGCAAACTAAATGGTTTTTACTTATGACTAGTATTTTATTGATAGCAGTCGTATTGTATATCATGCAAAATAAGATTGTTGGAGCTGTGAAATTAACTACGGCATAGGCACTTTTAGAAGATCAAAGGGGAATTCACGAATTTGAATATTTGCCATTTAGTGTTCCGATTTTCCCCGGACATGACAGGTTTTTCCTCTCCTTATAGCCTTGATACAAAAAGTCTTAAGTTCTTTTCGTAAAAACTCGAGAGAAGCCGTTAGATGAGGATGCAGACAGAGTATCATAGGTGGCAATGTTCTCTTTTAGTTGAGGTGGTGATGCTAAATCATACCTAGACTGTTTTGTGTTTCATGTGATCAGATTTGCTGTGTAGTGTCGGCTTAGAATAGCACTACCCCATTTCTTCCGGTGGGTGTACGTAAGAGGCGACTAACGGTATTGGGGCTTTTAAGGGATTGTTGGGCGATGCGGTTGGAGACCCATCACCAACAACCTTTATTTTTACCATCTTTTCCCCACTCACATTTCCAAAAGCGGCTGATGAATTTCTAATTCCTTAGCTCTGGCTACCCCTTCTAGGGATTTATAGCCGTGAGTACATGTATGTATGTAGATTTACCAGGAAATCTCTCAAGCTTCATCTACATTAATCAATCTTTTCAACCACTTCAATATAACAGAATAGATAACGGTGGTGATATACTGCTATAATCCTCTATCTCTATCTATTATCTGCTACCCCTTTCTACCCACGGGTTTCGTAAGAGGCGACTTAGGGTATTGGGGCTTTTTATTGGATTTTTGGGCGATGCGGTTTGAGACCCATCACCAAAAACCTTTATTTTACCACCTTTTCCCCACTCAACTTCCAAAAGTGGCTGAGGAATTTATAATTCCTTGGCTCTGGCTACCCCTTCTAGGGAATTAAAGCCGTGAGTATATGTATGTATGTGAATAATATCTCAATTAACTTCTCTTATATTAAAAATATTGAGTTTAAACCTCTTACCAAGCTATCCGAAGTTATGATCAAAAATGCTTGAACCACTTTTGGAACACATAAGAATTGTATTTCAACACTCATCCGTCAATTAAATATACCATAATCAGTTTTACATCTCGAATATAGGCCACCGCAAGGACAGGGGAGTTCTTGCAATGCTTCAAAAAACACAATTGAATATCTTATATTGTTTTTGTCCATACATACAATTACGGCTATAAATACCAAAAAGGGGTAGCCAGAGCTTTAGAATAAAACAATATCAGCCACTTTTGGATGTTGAGTGGGAAAAGGTTTGTAAAATAATGTTTATTGGTAATTATTATCCAATCGCACCGCCTGGCAATCATTTGAAAAGCTTCTAAGCCCTAAGTCGTCTAAGTCGTAAACAGACACTACACAGTATTTTTTAATATTTAAATAAATACTGATCTTGAGTCCGAACATCTCCTACAAAAACCCTCTTATTAACTCTTCTTTACGTGTTAAAATGCCACTTTTAATCTCAAATTAAAGCTAGTAAGTGCAAAGTACATCTTAACCTGTACCAAGACAGGCGGCCCGCAGACCCGAGAGGGTACTATCGATCCACCGTACGTGAGTCGCGTGCGAAACATCACATTAAAGTTGACGGTTCTTACACACAGCCCTGCTATTTGTCATTACACTTTTTTCTTCAAATAGAAAAATAGTTTAACTATACGCTGAGTGTCTAGCTAAATTACCTTTTGCTTTGTAATTTTTAATATTGAATTAAGTATTTAAATCTCTGTTAATTAAACAACAAAAGATATTCTATCTTAAGATGTAACTACTATTACTATTTTTTTATTAGTAAAAAAAGTTAAATAAAACAATGCAAATTGATTTCTAAGATTTTCTAAAAATTTATTACTTTTTTTATATAAAATTTTAAAGAAAAAAAAGTTTTACAACCCAAAAAGAATTTTGATGCAATATCGATCCACCGTACGTGAGTCGCGTGCGAAACATCACATTAATGGTGACGGTGCTATTTGTCATTACACTTTGTTCTTGAAATGGAAAAACATTAATTATCCTTTGGCTAGCAAAATTATTTAGCATTTTTTTATTGTTGATTAATAAACTACTTTAATTTATACCTAATAAGTAAAAATTTAAATTAAAGGATACTATTCCCATTGCTGGTCTGAAAATTTGACAAAGTCAAAAAATAGCTTTAAATAATAAAAAGTATTTATTCCAAACAGCCCTAAAGAAGTTATTAGGTTATATTAAAAAAAATACTTTGGTTATGGAGATGCTGGGGATTGAACCCAGGGCCTTTCACATGCAAAGCGAACGCTCTACCACTGAGCTACATCCCCTCATAACAAAGAAGGCGAATAACATAAAAATATTAATAACATTATCAACAGCTGTTTAAATAAAGTTGCTGAAATGACAAATTAATGTAAGTCTAGTTATACAATCTAACCTTCACCATAATTATCATACCACCATCACATACATACATACATAAACTCACGGCTATAAATCCCTAAAAGGGGTAGCCAGAGCTGAAGAATTGAAAATGCCTCAGCCACTTTTGGAAGTTGAGAGGGAAAAAGATGGTAAAATAAAAGTGTTTGGTGATGGGTCTCCAACCGCATCGTCCAAAAATCCCTTAAAAACCCCAATATCCTTAGTCGCCTCTTACGTACACCTACGGGAAGAAATGGGGTAGTGCTATTCTAAGCCGAGACTACACAGCAAATACCATACATGTAGATATATAATGTCCCTGAAACAGGTTGCGGAGCAAGTTGATATATTTTCGTGTTCGTCAACGGAATATAAACATGCATTTGGGGCTATTAAGGGATTTCTGGGCGATGCGGTTGGAGACCCATCACCAACAACCTTTATTTTTACTATCTTTTCCCAACTCAAATTTCCAAAAGTGGCTGAGGAATATCTAATTCTTTAGCTCTGGCTATCCCTTCCTGGGATGTATAGCCGTGAGTATATGTATGTAAATATGTAAGGTATGTATGTAAGTATTGGTATTACACGATCACTACCCACTCCCTATGAGTTTTCAGACTAATATAGAAGGTTGAGAGATTTCAGAGCCTATTGCACAAGCAAATGTTGCTCTCTTTAATATAAATAAGTATAATCTCTGCTAATCAGCTAATATAAGGGAGAAGATGGTAGAAATAAAGTATCATCGGTGATAGGTCTCCAACCGCATCGCCCAAAAACCACTTTAAAAAGCCCCATACCCTTCCCTTAGGAAAGGTACCTACCTAAAATAAGGAAATTCGCATCGCATCGCAGTTTTTTGTACAAGCCCTTTGTCGCCTCTTACGACAACCGTTGGTAGCAAGGAACAGTGACATTCTAAACCGGCATTACACAGTACCAATTATATTAAATAAATTTCTGAATACAATAATTAGTTATTAATTTATTGAATATCATTAACGAATTATTTACGATTCATATGACGATTTGTTGAAAAAAGTCATGTGAAACATACCAGTCATTACCAAACTTGAGCCGAAGTGCGGGTTGCTTCGGCTGTAATTAGGAACTTTACTTTTATTTATTTGGTTTTTCAACTGACATTCACTTTGCACATTCAGAACACTAAGCAATACATCAAACGACAGTGTAAATCCAATAACAGGAAAACACGGCATTCACAATTCGTCACGTAAGACTTATATTCATATATACGTACATATACTCACGGCTACAAATCCCTTGACGGGGTAGCCAGAGCTTTGGAATAAGAATTTCCTCAGCCACTTTTGGAAGTTGATTTGGGAAAAGATGGTAATAATAAATGTTTTTGGTGACGGGTCTCCAATCACATCTTATATACTACAAGTAAAAAAAATGAATTAAGCTAGCGCCTAACTTTTCATACACAAGTGATTATGTGGCTAAATTCAGGATTAATTTAATTAAGTTTAGCCGGAAATTTCTCAGAGAGCCAGAAAAAAATCTAAAACAAGACTATTTTTATAAAAAGTTCATTATGCTATGTACAAATAATTTTGCTCACTTGTCTCATTATGCTACCTACCATTATTTGCACAGCTGTAATGAGATGACGTTTGTTTTATTTTAGTCTCATATTCTTGCCATATTATAACAATATTCTCACAGGGGATGTAGCTCATATATATACATATGGGCATATAACCGCTCGTAGTGTATCACAAATCACGATAACTAGATCTTTATCGAGTTTATATTTAACCAAAACTTATATTGATAAAATTTGGTTTAACTTTTTCATGATCTGTTTAACGGATGCATTTTTAAACATAGTATAGATATTTGTGATATGAAAACAATAATATAGCAAATATTAAATTTACATTTGCACAGGTGTATTAAAATTTTGACTGCGCATTTTGTGTTCGAGTCATGCCATATTACAACAACATCGTCACAGGGGATGTAGCTCAGTGGTAGAGCGTTCGCTTTGCATGTGAAAGGCCCTGGGTTCAATCCCCAGCATCTCCAATTTTTTTTTTTTGTAAATTATATAATTAGCTTCTTATTAATATATGATGGTTGAATGTTTCTACACCAATATGTCTTTTCTAAAGACATAAGTGTGGTTAATTTATCATGGTTGTTAACGGTGAGGGAAAACATCGTGAGGAAACCCACATGGCTGAGTTGTACTTAGTCATGTGACAGTGTATTCGTACAAAACGGCGATAGGCCTGCTACCTATCACGTGAGTATACTGTCCATGCAAAACATGGGTACTCTGAACACCAGGTGACAAAGTCACGTGATGTCCAGAAGTATTAGTACCTCTGCCAACCCTTTCGGGGATATTCGGCGTGAACGTTTATGTTTATGTTATGTATGTAAGATTTCTTTCTTGTTAATATCCCAAAACTTGTAAATGTCATCAATGTCTGTGTACGCACATTTTGTCACAAATCGATCGCCGCGGCAGCTGAAAGTCATTTCAGGAGAGCAATTCTCACACGGTAGATATTATATCACTATCGATATTTATCACTTTTGTGATATTTTGCGATCGATATTTGACTTGAGCTATTCTCACTCCATCCGATCGATATTTTTCTATTGAAAACCAGCCGATATGATGATATATATCAAAGGATGATATCGTGTGGTCACGATCAGACGATATGATGATATTTGAAGATGTCGTGCGAACGGTAGCCATTTTGTTTACAAATTTTGTTTGAATACTTATAGATAGAAAACTAAAATGTAGGTAAATATATTAAATGGATCATAGATCAAATAGTCTAAGAAGTTGTAAATAATATCTACTTGGATCAACGTTAATTATATTATTAAAATATAAAAATATATTATTTTTCCATAATAAAATTTCAAAAACTAAATTCGGTTGTCGGATGGTCCATCCATTTGGGAATTCAGACTTTGCTAGTTACCGGCAAAGTACACTAAAAGGAAAATTTAAACAAACCAAAACATATGTAAATATTGTCAAATTCAATATTCAATTTTTTAAGGTGGCTTCAATCGTGTTTGCCACAATTATTTCGCCAATGTCGAGTTAAAATATTGACAGATATGAAGACCTTTTCATATCTAAGATGACAGTTAAACTGACCTTTCGTTCAATTCATTCGCTTGGATCATTGATTTCGGTCTTCGTTCTTTAATGTCTAAGGAAAAATTACTACCGTGTGCGAGAATACAGTTTCAATCTATCAATAGAAATATATTTCACTTTGTGATATTTTTCATATGACATTGAACACTTGATATAATTTCTATGATAGTAATGATATCGAACTTGCGAGAATTGCCCTCCAGGTCACCCCCATCTCGACGCAGATATATGTGATATTTTAAATGAACACCAAAAATATAATCTTTGCCGATGATCCATCCAATACGATTGCATTTCACTTAACAGTTTGAAATCTTTACTATGTATTTCATTTCTGTACTCGATATTAATTCCGAAAAGAAAACTTAACTAAGTGGCGATCGATAGTCTCTCCCTACCCCAATGGGAACTAACGGCGTGAGTATATGATTGTCCTATTTATAATGACTTTATATTTAAATACTTTATACTTGCAGACTATCCGGCGAAAATAAATTTATCTTTTAAAACTATCTAATCTTTATATATCTAAGCTTAGATTTACAGAACTCCATGTCTTCCCGTAGGTGTTTGTAAGACGCAATTGGGGGTTTTTTCAAGTGATTTTTGGGCGATTCGGTCGCCCAAAAATATTTTAGTTTACAGTATTTGCCCCGCACAACTTCCAAATGCAATAGAAATTTTATTATTCATAACCTCTGGCTACCCCTGCTAGGGATTTTTAGCTGTTAGCATATGTAAATATGTATAATTCTACACTGTGACGATGCGCTAGTAGCCATATACTTTGCCGTGTTACAGTTCACGTTGAGTTAAGAAGAAGCCGAATTAAACTGTCGTCCTCGTAATTAAAAAGTAATTAATGTAAGTAATAATTAAAGACTTGAGATAAACTTTGTTCGGTTATTGATGCACTAATTAATTTAATCGATGGTAAAAGTAGTTTCGTAAGTAGTTATAATTTGTATTGACAGGGGACGCTTAATAGTACCCTGGCAGATATTGGATTGACCTCCATGACAAAAATATGTATAAAGGCATGATGGCTTATTTACGTTATTTGATACGTTATTGGTAGGTTTGTAGATACCAAATGTGAATAAAAACATTTCTTAAACACATGAGCTATACCAGCCCAGCTAGCACAAGCGACCATTTAACTAGATAACGGGTGGTATAAAACAGCTTTTCCTGTCTCACTTACATAGTATCGTATATTTTCATCTCATCCGACAGAGTAACGATAAAATAACGCTGGTACTGGCTATCCAGCATAGCGGGCGTACTTTTGACTAGATAACGCGTGGTCTAAAACAGCCATCTCTTTCGCACTTACTTAGTATCGTATACTGTCATCTCATTCTTACCGATATTGTGACGATAAAATAGCGCTCATCCTAGGCCTCTATTGTAACAAAAGGCAGTAAAAATGACTTGAGATAATAAATAAAGACAGTTGATCTGATCAATTTGGTCGCATAGTAAAAGTTGCTTAGGATGATCTCCACAACCATGAGTCGACATTTTTAAATGAAATAGAGAATGTGCTTAAAAATACAGACGTGCGAAGTTTGAAGAAAAGAAGTGCATGTATGAAAATATTGATGAATGTAAATGAAGCACGAGAGGTTTGCCAGGATCGTAAAAAGTTGCGATAGTCTCTGCCAAACCTAATAAATGGGAACTGATGAATTGAGTGTACGTATGTGTATTAACAAATGTATAAATGGATTCTACCATACAATTATAATATGTTTTTAGAAGATGTTTTTAGATTTTAAGTTTTAATGTTTCTATTTTAATTATGTAAATATGTGTTATTTTTTTATTTTATTTTTTTTAGTACGTGATATATATAACTAGGTAGATTTTATTTTCTATTTGTATAGTAATCGAAACTTAGATTATTTTATAACAAATATTTATAATTTAGTTACTATATAAATTAGTTGTATTATAATTATAATATTATCAAATGATTAACGTCTGTATCAGTTAATAATACTACTAAAACATAAATAGTTTCAACTTAGAAAAGCACATAAAAAGCTTTACATGTTAGCATCAGTCTTACATTTAGAGTAAATCCGATTGTGATCAATATTTTTTTAAAAACTGCCTTTGGTAGGTAATAGATAATTAACAAATCCTAAGAATACACGACCAACGACAGTAATCACAAAAATATTTCGACGAATTGATAACCTTCTCCTTTTTGTGAAGTCGGTAATAAAGAGTAAACAGGCTTATGAAACCAAAATTTTAAAAACATAAAAACCTGTGAAAAAAGTCATGGATAAGGATTTGGTGATAGTTTAACCCACTTTCTTATCCCACGTGTCATAACTCAACTTATTACTTAAGATCTTCGATCATTTATATCAAACAAGAAAAATGGACCGGGAGAATACCGAGACTGTTATACAATAAATTATTTATTTTTCTATAACAACTATTTTTTGTTACAAAATCTCTCAAGATCGATATAAGCACTGATTGGCCGGGCCGTTTTTCGTGCTTTGTTGGTGTTTCTTTGGTATATATGAGCGAAGCTTAAAATGCGTTGATATCTTCTCTTTCTTCAATATTATTCTCTGAAAATAACGGTTAAGTGCTATTCTAAACCTACACGACTAATTATCACTAATAACTGAACTTATTTTTAAAACAGCAGCTTTTCCACAAAAAGGTTTAACTACTTCTTCCACCGCCTCTCTGCCGATCACTAATAAATCAACTGCCAACAAGAAACGCCTTAAAAGTGCGAAAATGATAAATATTTTAATTGACCGCACCGTTTTTGCTTCCGACCGCGCTCAAACACCTTTTACGGTGCCCGCACACGCCATAGTTGAAACGGTCGGGTAAAAACTCAATTAATTAACATAATGGACATTGAAATAGTAAAATCGTCAAACATCGGGAATTTTGCACCTTGGTGTCAAAAACAATTATGTTGTAATTTGATATGTGCAACTTTTTATTTATAAGCAATTTTGTCGCTTATAATGATATGTGTTTATTTTAAAGTTAATAGTTTAATAGATATAATTTCTTAAGGAGTAACTATTATTTAAGTCCATCTCTTAAGATATCATTTTTTTTAAACACAGTTTCATACTAATATGTTAATCTTATTTGAGCGAAGGCACTACCAGCGCAGCGCCGCTCCATTTACTGCCGACATTTACATTTCGCTTCTGTTTAAACTACTCCTAGACTAGAATGTCCACTTAGATAATGACTTTTCTTGAAGGAGATATCCAGAAATATAAAAATAGCATAATTCGGTGAGCAAAGTTTTTTTTGGTATTTATTAAATATTTTTATTCGATAGCAAACACGAAAATAAAAGGCTAATTTGAATAATTTTAATTTAAAATTAGTAGTTGTAAAGTTATCATTTTTTAAAGATTGTTCAACTTTTGTTCTTAGTGACGTCATCGATCGAAAATATCAATAGCGAAATGTTTAATAAAAATATTGCTGGTGGCAAAATATTTCACGAATTTGTGATCTCAAGTGAAATTATTACGATATTATACTAAACAAACCTGTGATTTTCGATATTTTATTAATAAACTGCAATAAGACTTTGAAATAAGACTGAAGGTCAAATACTGTTACAGTTTTTTGATGAAATAACGGTCATCTTAGCTTAGTTTGATTTAATTTCAAGAAAATATAGTTTAATAACATAATATCTCGAAATGGTTTCGTAAATCAGCATCACTTTTGTAAAACTTTGCATACCGAATTGGAGAATCAAATCTCTATTCAAAGTTTTCAATGTTAGTCTATGTATAATCACATATTATTGACAGCATGTAGTTATGACACCATATTAACAATAAACCATAGATGTACTAATAAAAACCGTAGATAAGTCATGCGCGCTCCACTTAAAAAACAGGCTAAATGGCTCATCTGACTTCAGTCGCGCACTAGCTGCCGTCGCAATCGTTCACCTGTTTTGGCGTGTTTGTTTATCAAAATAATCGAGAATGCCGTCGTGTGTGATGAGATTTTTCACTTACTATAGTAGAAAAACTACTAAAATGATGAGATTACTTATCATTCGTAAGTATTATAAATTTACAACGTTTTAATTATAATTTATAATAAATCGTGCGTATAGGTCTTAATTATTCTTTGTCAAACAGTCGTCTTAGTGTTATATATCGCGACGGTACAGAGAAAATATGTTTATCTCTTTTTAGCGCTTACTTTAAGATGTTCTATCTCGCCTACAATTTAAATGTATTTCTTGGTGTGTTGTTTGGATATATTTCGAGTGGTGTGCGTTCATCTGCCGCAATCGGTGCCACTTGTAAGCGCCGGTTTCCTCGTAAATGACCTATCTAACGTTTTTTAATCTATGCAATAAACAATAACAAATACCAATATAGCTAATTTTTGGTGAATTTATATTGGTTTATTATATTGGTGTCGTATGACCATACGGCTATAAATTGAAAATGATTATTATTTAATTCTTCAGTATTTTTTGTGGTTTTTTTGGGAAAGATAGTAAAAATAAAGTGGTTGTTGATAGGTAATTTATTTAACAATCACTTCAAAGTTTTAAAACCATTAGTCACTTCGTGTGTTGCCTTGTAGTGTGGGCTTAGAATAACACTACCCCATTTCTACCCGTGGGTGATCGTAAGAAGCGACTAAGGGTATAGGGGCTTTTTAAGTGATTTTTGGGCGATGTGGTTGGAGACCCATCACCAAAAACCTTTATTCCAAAACATACCATCTTTTCCCCAATCAACTTCCAAAAGTGGCTGAAGAATTTCTTATTCCAAAGCTCTGGCTACCCCGTTAAGGGATTTATAGCCGTGAGTATATGTATGTCACTTCGTGTAACGTAGTGTAGATAAAAATATGGGTTAGTTCTATTCTAAGCCGACACTACACATCGAACATCTTAAATAAACATGTGTATGTTTAAATTTGCGTCACGCAATAAAGTTATGATTGAAGCAGATAGGAACTTTAATATGGCAGCGTCTGCGATCAAACTGAAACTTCCCCTTGCATAAATCAATATTTTAAATCACCGGATTCTCTTAAATTAAAATCAATATAAAATTGTGAAAAACAAAGAATGTGTAAATTATCTTCTACCTTTGTTTCACGATTTTTAATGTATTATGAACTCAATAATATTTCCTACCTCTTATTGATAATGAATGTAAGAGAAGCAAGAGAGATTTATCAGGACTGCGTAAAGTGGTAATTTATAGTCTCTGCCTAACCTATCCCCATAGTAATAATGACGAAAATAAGTAAATTATATGGTGAGATATTTTTTTAGCTGAAATCAGATGTTATCGTGGTGAAAAAAAATTACTTTATAACAATTTAGCAAATAAACATTTTCGCTACCAGCGGGACTTCTGTTTGTGCTCAACACACGACCTCGGGTATATGCCCCCGTCGCTCTGCCAACTGAGCCATGGTATCGAGTTACCAGTCGCGCGAAAATTTGTATTTGCTTGTTTCTTTACACCTTCCTGGTGTTAGCGCCATCTATTTTTATTTAATTAATTGATTAGTAATAATCCCCACATGAGGTTTTCATGCTAAACAAATTATGCATACATAATATACTGGTCTATTTCTATAGATAATAAAATGTCTGAAGAATTCGGGATACACAAAAGACTGGCATTGTTCTATGGCAAAAAGCATAAAAACATACCATCGTACATTTTATTAAAATTATCATACATAAGCTATCAGAATCTATCAACTATATTTTTTCATTAACTCATTGATTGAATAGAGCATGAAACTAGTTTATCAATTAAAAGCGATCCAAGATAATTGAAATCCATAACATGTAGCGTATAAAAAATGGCCGTCGCTATTCACACTTGCACCAACACAACCGCCAAACACACGAACTCACATCCCCACACCTACAAACAACATTACTCTTCATTGTTCGATTTTTTTATACCACTCGGAAAGGCATGCCGCGAATCCGAGTGATGCCAACCTAAGAATCGAATCCTGTATCGATTGAATGGAATCCGATCCATCGGTGGGCATTGTAGCGAAATGTCATATGTATGTAATTGTACATAATTGTAGTTTCTTAAGAACAATAAGAGTAAATTAAGGCTCGAGTGAAATAATTGCGATTCGCTTTTTGCAGATCGATCCGAATGCTTTGTTCTCCGCCGAGGTATATCGGTTCCTATTGTTTATGCTATATAATTCCTCTTTATTTTTTGGATTAATCTTGAGTATTGCAATGATAATGAGAGCTTTTTGTTCCGAGTCGTCTAATTGATCTCTTGTATGAATTCAGTCCGAGATCTTGAGACCGATTAAATGTTTAAGTAATGTTGCGTAAACGTATCATAACCAGACGGTACAATATTTAATTAGTGAGCTGGTGATATTAATATATGGTTTTTATTTGTTTGGTGAACTGGAATAGTTTGGTATAACTTTGTGGAAAATTTAGTTACTTATTATAATTATGAATTTAATACTGCGAAATGGTAAAATATGAAGTATTTTGTGTTATTGGATGAATTATAAAGGCTTAACTATATTTTTTGCAGGAACAATGGTAATTTAATTTAATAAATGGTTGATTATTTGTAATTTCTAACTTTGGTCGAGTTTCTGCAATTCTGAATTTCTGGTTAACCTTTTATGTTCATATAGTCCTTATAGTGCCGTGTAGTGTCGGCTTAGAATAGCACTACCCCATTTCTGCCGGTGGGTGTACGTAAGAGGCGACTAACGGTATTGGGGCTTTTAAAGGTTTTTTGGGCGATGCGGTTGGAGACCCATCACCAACAACCTTTATATTACCATCTTTTCCTCACTAAAATTTCCAAAAGTGGCTGAGGAATTTTTAATTCCTTAGCTCTGGCTACCCCTTCTAGGGATCTATAGCCGTGAGTATATGTATGTATGTATGTATAGTCCTTATGTTCTGATTGCTAGATGAAGATAGCAAAATTAAAGTATGGAATAAAATAGATAAGATTAAAACTTTCAGGCAAATGTAATATTAAACAGTGTTGATTTATTTCCTCACTCATGATGTATAACGAAAACGAAAAGACAAGAAAACGAAAGAACAGAAATAAAAGACTGATTGCTGTGTAGTGTCGGCTTAGAATAGCACTACCCCATTCCTACCCCTTGGGTGTTCGTAAGAATGTTTTATGGATTTATAGCCGTGAGTATGTGTTTTTACTAATTGCTTCAAATCCAAGTATACAATTAGTGTGTACAGTAAATATATGGTATATTACACATAATTCTCAAGACTTTACATGTAAAACCATAACCTATTAAAAATAACAATAACCTATTTCTTTTCGTAGGTGTCTTATAATGTGGCAAGGAGTATTGAGGTGAGAACTACCCTTAGTGTTACAGTCTTTTTCCCATTGAAATACCATAAGTGGCTGGGGAATTTGTAGTTCTAAGCTCTGGCTACCCATTTTGGGAACGATAGCTGTGAGTGTATTATTAATTATGTATTTTTGTAGTAAACTTGTATTTTATCGTTGTATTAACTATATTTACACATTTAACTATATATACAGGTTAAAAAATATATTATTATATATGAAAAACCTAACCTAGATTAAATTATATAAAAAATGCTCTCGAAATCGCTGCCGCCTGGTGGCAGGGTTCCGAGAAGGCTGGCTGCATTACCCCTTTGAATTTTTTTTAGTTGTTCTTTAAAATGATTAAGAATATACATTCAAAAGAAAACCATATCTTTTACCCAAGATAGTCTCGCCTTCGTTGTTCTTAAACCAAATGAAAGAGATACTTTTTACAAAGTGAACGCATCACGAGAATTCCAATTTTTTGTCGAATACGCAGTTTATGTCAGCCCCCCATTGCTGTGGCTTTTTCTACTTTATTTAAAGTTTTAATGAATATCAATATTGTGGGAAAAACGTAAGGTTTGATTTAATACCGGGCTTATCGCCGATTGTCGGGTTGGCTGCAAGACGCATGCGCCCGAGACTGGCGGTGTCTTTTGTTTTTTTATCGTTTAAATTAGTTCATTTTGTTATTTTGATTGTATGTTATTGATAACTAGTTATCTAGGATTTCTTTCTATAACGTTATTCAATTTGTAGTAGAACTTTGTAGCTTTTTAAGCTGTAAAAACAGTTGATTAATCCTGCGTAATAGAAAAAATAGAATAACTCTTTATTGCACACTAAGATATCAATACTTACAAAATTAATAGATTTAATATGAGCAATTGGCAGTCTTATCACTAAAAGCGGTCTCTTCCAGATAACCTTGGATTAATCCAATTGGGAATGTCCGCTGGCGCTGGTTAATCCCGATTATTATTATATATATAACCTTGGATTACCGTATTTAGGTTATTAAGGTAGATATGCGATAACATGGTCCAACAAGTAATAATAAAAGTATAAAAAAGTAACTCCTTCCTATTCAGCAGTAAAACCAATTTAAACTGAAAAGACTGATACCTTGCTAGACGTCATAGACATACATATGTCCGTAATACGGACTCCGTATCAAATAGTGAATATTTTGAACATTACAAACGGATACAAGAAAATTTAAAGTTTATGTACTTTTGTATTTGTAGTGTCGGCTTAGAATAGCACTGCGCCGTTTCTACCGATGGATGTACGTAAGAGGCGACTAACGGTATTGGGGCTTTTAAGGGATTTTTGGGCGATGCGGTTGGAGACCCATCACCTTTGCTTTACCATCTTTTCTCTACTCAACTTTCCAAAAGTGGCTGAGGAATTTCTAATTCCTCAGCTCTGGCTACCCCTTCTAGGGATTTATAGCCGTGAGTATATACAAGACACCAAAACGAATATCTTACAAATTTTGCGTTTGATTTTACTGAATAGTAATTTCCATTACATTTCTGATTAGAATTTTCCAGGCTAGTTTTTGCAAATAGAAATAAAGTCAAAGTCAAAAGTTTATTTTTCAAAATAAAGTTAAATACTAACATAGAACTTAATAAATATTTAGTAATACTTAAAATAGATAGATAATAGTTTGATGAATAATTTTAGTTTTTAAGCAAATCAGTTAAATTTATTGGACATCTACTGAACATGTTTTTAATCCAGCAAATCTTTCCATTCATGGGTTGTCTGGAAGAGATCGCTCTTAGTGATAAGACTGCCAGTTGTACTTTGGCTTTTGTACCGATCTTTTTTTTTTGAAATTGTTGTTTTTTTGTAAATGTGCAATAAAGAATTATTATTTTTTGACGTCAAAGGTTTAAATTAATCGTTAATCCGTTGCTTCGGAAGGTGTTCGTAAAGAGAAAAAGCAACAAAGAAACTCTTTACATTCACATTTTTTAATTTTTTCAAAATATGGTTTGTACAATTTCAGTTTATAAACATGTTTTTACTTTATAAAAGATTTTCTACGCGACAAAACCAAACGCTAGTTTGACATATTTAAAATAAATTGTCCATCACAAAAAACCAATCACATAACGTGAGAAGAAAAATCCTCACCAGACAATTATTCCTAGGAATAACGAGGGAAGATTTATAGCTATACGGACACGGTCTAGTGCGCGTTGGGTCCTTGTCGTTTAAAAAATTTTGAACACTGTAGTAAGATTTCTTTAAAAGCATGGCTATAATTGTCTTTTTAAAAAATGGCACAGGCAATTCCAATATGTCAGAAGGAAGTTTGTTGAACATTTTCAGGGATAGTCCCATAAAGGAGTTACTTACTTTATTAAGTCTCCCCTTCGGTACGTTAAGTTTCTCCTTATTTCGAGTGTTAACAGTATGCCTATCACTAACTTTACTAAATTGGCCTATATTCTTTTTGGAATACATTAAATTCTCAAATATGTATTGGCAAGGGACAGTTAAAATGCCAATATCTTTAAATTTTTCGCGCAACGAATACCTCGACCTTAACATTTAAATAGATCGGATAGCTCGCTTTTGTAAGACAAAAACTTTATGAACATCAGCCGCGTTACCCTATACTAAAATACCGTACGACATAATACTATGAAAATAACTGAAATAAACAATGCGAGCTGTTCTATGTCTGCTATTTCTCTAATCTTACGCACGGCATACGCTGCTGAGCTCAGCCTTTTAGAAAGTGTTAGTATATGGGGTCCCCATTGCAACTTAGAATCGATTATTATCCCTAGGAATTTTGTCTCTTTCACTAATTCTACTTTTTCACTGTCAATAACAATATTGGCGTCAACTTGCCTAACATTCGGTAAAGTAAATTTAATACATTTAGTTTTTTTTTGCATTCAGAACCAGGTTATTTACAGTAAACCAATGCAATACCAGTGAGATAGCTTTATTTACGTCGTCAAGAGATGTAGAGGATCTCGCTACATTAAATATTAAAGATGTGTCATCTGCAAACATAACTATCTCAGAATACTTTTGTACCATAAATGGTAAATCATTAACATAAATCAGAAACAGTAATGGGCCAAGTATAGAACCTTGAGGAAAACCCATCTCTATTTCCGATCCTTCCGACGTGGTTCCATTAATATCTACCTTTAAAGTTCTTTTATTAAGATATGATGCCATTAATTTCAGTGCTTGCTCGTCCGTAATATTTAAGTTTAGTCAACGCTATTTCCTTTTTAACACAATCAAAAGCTTTTGTGAGGTCACAAAATATACCTAAAGCATCCCGGGAGTTTTCCCATAAATTAAAAAAAACGTATACATATAAAACAAAATAGAAAAACGAGAGAAAACGTATTATTATTAGTAGATTATACTCATTACCTAGCTCATTAAAAATTCACTGATTTCTCAATGTTGGAAGAAAGATGAATGTTGCGGATACAATAAACTACCCAAAATTCCGAAAATCATAGGTTTCTTCTCCGTTGAAAGCAACCAGCAGGCAGTCTCCTTGCCTTGGAATTCTATTTATATGAGTATTGTGAATTGAACACCTCGTCTTGTATCACAAGTCATAATTGTACTTTTCTGCAGGGTAACTAAATCTGTGTAATATGTCCATATTTTTTTAAACGAAGTGATAGCTCAATGGGTAGAACCGGTTAACGTGTAAGCGACTAGTATTCAAATCCCGGGTCGGGCCTACACCAATTTGTCTTTTCTAAAGACATTGTGTGGTTAATTTATCATGGTTGTTAACGGTGAGGGAAAACATCGTTAGGAAACCCACATGGCTGAGTTGTACTTAGTCATGTGACAGTGTATTCGTACAAAACGGGGACAGGCCTGCCCCCTATCACGTGAGTACACTGTCCATGTAAAACGTGGGTACTCTGAACACCAGGTGACAAAGTCATGATGTTCAGAAGTATTAGTACCTCTGCCAACCCCTTCGGGGATATTTGGCGTGAACGTTTATGTTTATGTTATGTTATATGTTTTTTAAATAGATTGATTTGAATTGTATATAAATGTAATACTTGTATTAAAAAACAAAACACTGGACAACACTAACGTAACACACGATATCATCATAAAACTTCAACGTAAAATAAAAAATGGTCAAATTAATGGATATCTAAATGTTCGTGTATTTCTCTGCTACCAACAATTATGTTCGTGTTTCTCTGCTACCAACAATTTTATGTTCGTGTTTCTGTGTTATTCCAAGTGATGTTGGTTCTTCAGTGATGGAAGGCTTACCGCTACACTGGCCGGCAGCACATCAATCAAGTTTCCCTTTAGCTTCAAATCAGTGAAATGCGGAAACTCTGATCATTAGGCTGGAACTGGTGAGGTGTTCAGTCCTTAGTTCTTCCAAGTGGTTTGCTGGCTATCTTCAATAATTTGTGGAGATCTGAATGCATTCAGTCTGGGATCAATAATACGATTCCCTGTCCAAGGAATATCGTGTCCTTTTATTCTTTCCTTTCGTATTTTACTAATATCTTCGACAGCTGTTTGTCGGGTCCAATGCTCTCAAAGCACATCAAAGGGTTTTTGTTTCCAGTGCGATAACTTTGCTATCGTCCACAATTTCACCGAATCACAGTATAAACAATCAAATATACAATGCTTCTATTTGTATCACTATACTCAAAATTATACAAATCAATTACAACCTACAATATAACGTCCCGCCATTCCAAATCAAAAGTGCAAGTCAAAAATTATTTTTATCTCAACTCAACTGGCAATCAAAATCAAATCTACCAATCGCAGACTAAATAAAATATGCTAAAGCCGCGAGTACATATCTGGCGCCAACACTAAAATTAATCACTACTTCATTTGCGCAAAAATACATACATACATACATATACTCACGGCTATAAATTTTATAATATATATATATATATATATATATATATATATATATATATGAATTAATATAGGCTATAAATTATATATAATTGCGCAAAAATGGATACATAAATAATGATAACACAAAATTACTTTACCTTCAAGAAGCTAAAATTAATATTAAACCAATTCTCTTTTATCTATAAAAAAACAAATAGTATTTATAAATATAATTGTTTCAAGAAATACAAATCCAAAAATAATTTGCTTTGTCTTATTTTCAACAAAGTAAGTGACCGATCGGAACCTCACAAGAAATAACCTCATCTGCGCTTCGATTCTTTGAACTTGACAACCTTATCCAATTTCATTCCAAATCAAACCAATCCACCATATAATAGAGTTTAAAATCTATTAACACGACTTATTATAAAGAAGAAACATTAGCGGTATTTAAAGCTTTTATTACAACGATATAAGGTCGAATATAGCACAATCATAAGCAGGGTTGACAAAAACATTTTCAATGATGGAGTAGCGACTTATTAAGTGCTTTTTGACGAAGATGCCAATTGACGATTGCATTTCTCGTTTCGTTATCGATTTTTGTCCGAATCGCGGATTTGACCGGTTCTCGTGAATTCGATTGTTTTTATTGATTCACTTTATTTCACTCATTAGGGTTTACAGCCATGATAACTTTCTCATTGATAACGATGGAAAAAAGATCGGTAAAAAACACTGCTAGATAGGGTTCTACGTTTTATTTTGTAGCAGCTTAGTGGGAAATAATTCAGCCTATTTAAGGTGTGCTGCTGGTGTGAGTTTAAATACCGAATCGGGACACACTTTTATCCATTTTATGAAATTGATTGTATTGTTTACTGTTGACAATTTCAGGTATATCATAACATAATAGACATGTTTATTACAAATGTTTCTTTTTTATATGTTAGAGGTATTTTCGGTATTACGATGCTCTATTCACCAATTATGTTCATTAGTAAGTCAAATGTGATATATCTTTATTAAAATTGAAATAACTGCTGTATTTTTCTCTTTGGCCTTCTTAATCGTGATATTTCATTCATACTTTGAGGATACTATAGAGTGTCTTAAAATCGGGATATATATTTAAATTATTAAGAAAATGATGTGTTTGGCAAATAATACATAACAGTTAGGTAAATAACAAAAATCTTCTTCGAATCTTTTCAGGCTCAGGTGCTGCACGCTGGTTTCAGCCAGCATTTATGCAAATAACACCTGCGAATTTGGCATGTGTAATAATCTTTAAAATTTGCATACTCATAAAATACGGGAGCATTAAGATAGAAAATATTGTAAATATTAAAGTTGATTGATGTTGCCTAGTTAAGACCCAGTAAATTTTAAATAATATGTCTGAAACAAAAATTATATTTGCATACTTGCTTGTAACATATATTGTCGCCTATTAATCCCCAGAAAGGGTAGCCAGAGCTTCAGAATTAGAATAGATTATATAATAAATAATTTATTTCATAAAAATCCCTATTAGCTTATAATTGAGCTCAACTGCGTTAAAACTGCGTTAGCCCAATCTCTTCTACTACCTATTCTTGATTATGCTGACACCTGCTATCTCGATCTTACTGAAGATCAACTGAACAAACTTGAGCGCTTACAAAACTTATGTATTAGGTTTATTTTCGGACTGCGTAAATATGACCATGTCTCTGCGTATCGCAATAAACTTCAGTGGCTTCCAATTCGTCTCCGCCGGAATGCACATACTCTGTCTCTCCTGTACTCTATCTTGTTTAATCCTGCCACCCCCTCCTACCTTAAAGAGCGTTTCCAATTCCTTCACTCTTCACATGACCTCAATCTGCGTTCTTACCACAATCTTTTGTTGAGTACCCCTTCCCGTTCCACCAATTTTTACAGTTCCTCCTTTACCGTCCAGGCTGTACAACTATGGAACGGTCTTCCTGTAGAGGTGCGATTAGCCAAGTCTCTCCCTATTTTCAAGAAAATGGTAAAAAAACACTTCCTCTCCGAAACACTATAATATTATTTGTGTTGCATACAAAAGTTTATATATTCTATTATATATTATGTCGTAAAATGTATATACGTATTTTATTTAAAAATCTTTATATATATTGCATATGTATTGTATTTATTGAATATTATTTATTTTATGGAATACTATCTGTATCTGTAAGTGTATTAGAACTTAATAAATATTTAGTAATATTTAAAGTAGATAGATAATAGTTTTATGAATAATTTTAGTTTTTAAGCAAATCAGTTGAATTTATTGGACATCTACCGAACATGTTTTTAATCCGGCAAATCTTTCCATTAATGGGTTGTCTGGAAGAGATCGCTCTTAGTGATAAGACCGCCAGTTGTACTTTGGCTTTTATACCTATCTTTTTTTGTAATTGTTGTTTTTTTTTTGTAATGTGCAATAAAGAGTTAAAATAGACTATCGATCGCTGCTATTATCAGTATAATGAAAATATACGCTCATATCACACAGAAAAAGATATATCATACAAACACTTTTATAAATAATTTTATAGTGTATTAATCTGTGCAAAATTATTTTCTATAAAATTAACCGATGAAAAGAAATAAAAATTTGAAAAAAAAATAAAAAAAATTATAAAATAAATATTTTTTACCTTCCTCTTTTTTACTTACTTCGTTTATCCTCAGGTGCCGAAACGATGGTGATATTGAAATGTGATTTTAATTATGTGAACAGAAGCTTCCTTGTGTGGCTGCCACGTGCCCAATATCCTGGATCCTGTACGTGGCACCTGGAACTTGCTGACACGCTTGAACATTATGTTTTGAACCATTTTACTTACTTTTACCTGGATAAGATAAATTTACCTTCTCTTTTACTCGTAATTGAATGGACTAGTTAATATTATTATATAACTAGCTGACCCGACAGACTTCGTACTGTAAATTTGCTTATGCCAAACTTAGGCATTTTTTCCGGTACCCTGAGTTCAATCAGGCGTGAATATTTTATTGGTCAATTTTTTCCGGGATGAAAAGTATCCTATGTCACAATTTGGGTCATCATCTTGCATTCTGCCAAATTTCATTCATATTCATTATGTACTTGAGGAGCCTTTTTAGCCTCAAACATCCAAACATCTAAATTTTCACATTTATAATATTAATAGTATTAGAATTTAACTTGCCTGGACATCATCTCCTCTTTTTCCATCCTTCAAAAGTAGCTGAGTTCAAACTTCTATCCAATCCTTGTTGTCATTTTCTCATAAGTATATTTAACATTGTGGCGGGCACCATTTTGGTTCATTTGGAACATCGATATTAAACTATTTCGGCAAATTGACATCTTCAGATTGATCTCTATAGTATTAAGGCCACTTCGACTCTACCTACCCTCGATAGCTGAAATGGATTAAGTTTTGATTAATGATAAGAAATGTCGTAGAGAAGTGCATGTCCATTATACTATAGTTGACATGTCTTTATAGGGCCAGGGAACTTCGGTGGAATATATTTAGTAAGCATAAAAACATGCAAGATTATTATTATATCATTACATCGACAATAAAGGTAAGTATGTTTGACGTTTCAGTCTATTTTGACGGAATATACTAAGAATAATACGCCTCAAAGAAATTATTGATAATGTTAATATTATTTTATTTACGAATATAAAAATAGCCCAAAGTTCCTCATTTGAGCAGTTCTAAAAATAGATGTAGAATTTTTAAAAAGAAACGAAAGTTCAACTAGTAGACATACAAGCCAAAATATTACTGACTATTTATTTCTCGTATATGAAATCGTAGTTTCCTGGCCACAACAGCTCTCAAAGCGCAACATGTCGCTCTCGTCGTACTTCAATCGGATTTCACTTACGGTGTTGCCAGTTTTAATATCTCACGCAAAAACTGCCCACTGTCCGGCGTGGCCAGTAGCAAAAAACAAATTGTTTTTCTTCCTGTTAGTTACGGCGTATTTTTTACCCTGTTATTGTTTGGTGATTTCATGTGATACTCCGCAGAGGTTCGAGCTGTCATTGTAATTTATGGTTGCGAAATTAAAAAGAGAACGTCTTGGCTATAACTTTTTCATATCGATTCGAGACATGGACTTGTTTGTTTATATGTATGCAAAAATTTAGTTGCAAGTAGTCAGTAGCACATGTCTTGTTTTTTTTACAACGAATGTTTATGTACGCTGTTTTTAAAGGTATATTATGTTTTCAAATAGTCATTAGGAAACCATGTTATTAATGATGATGATGAACAGTATATGCCGTTTCTTTTTCAAATTATATCACAAGTAATTTTAATTTACCTACTCCTACGATACCTAGGCTTTCCCGCAAATCAATATGTTACTGCACTTTTACTTTGTAAGATTTAACTTATGCAACATTAAAACAACAATGGTGGGCCTCTAAAGCAGAAAGACATTAAATTAAATCTGGAATCAGGTCTAAGCAACTAGTCTTTTCTAAAGTAATATGTGTAGTTTATTATCATGATTGTCAACGATGACGAAAAAACATCTTTAGGTAATCATGACTGAGATATACTTGTCGTTGTTGTTGTGTTTTTGTATTTGTAGTCATGTGATATAATATTTTTACAAAGTGGCAATGAAAACGTTTGCCAAGGAAAACGTGGATATTCGCAATACACACGACCAAATACGTGACATATCAACCTATATATATTATTATTATAATAATTAAGAAAATAGTTGTTATAATTGACCTTCACGGAAATAAAAAATCCACCTTAGCAAGCGGGTTACGGGTATAAAAATAAACACAAATAATGCAACGCCACCAAAAGCCATAACTTTTGTTATCAAAACATCGACGTTGAAAACTGCATTAGGCCTCACTATCACCTACTCAAAATAGGGGCTTCCACCCCTCACCCCTTGCACCCCCTATTTACCTGAGAACGCCGACGGAATAGTAAGACGAACATTACTAGAGACCCCTATAATGGAAGCCTTCGGAATGAAGCGTTGTTGTAACGCGATATCTTATCGAGGTGTTTTGAGAATAGTACCCAGGCTGGATGGAGTAAGTGTTTAGAATCTAACTGAGGATAACTTTTTCAACTATGATGTAAATTGTGGTTAGTATTCGGATGAATGATCAGAAGTGGCATGTGGTTTCTTAGTTATAGTAGCTTTTTTTGAAATTTTTATTAAACTTATATGAAATGCAAATTTATTAATGGATTTAGACATATTCTCGCGTTATTGGTACCTACCTACTAAGATAGGCAGAGCCACTTTGTACGATTCTAGCAATTATCATCATCATTCTAGACCTGCATTGCTACCTTTTACCTTATATTATCTGTGCTCAATGGGTAGAACATCGCTTATCTTGCAGACGACTAGTGTTCTAGTCCCGGGTCGGGCCTACACCAATTTGTCTTTTCTAAAGACATATGCATGGTTAACTTATCATGGTTGTTAACGGTGAGGGAAAACATCGCTAGGAAATCCACATGGCTGAGTTTTACTTAGTCATGTGACAGTGTATTCGTACAAAACGACGATAGGCCTGCCCCCTATCACGTGAGTACACTGTCCAAGCAAAACGTGGGTACTCTGAACACCAGGTGCCTAAGTCACGTGATGTTCAGGAGTATTAGTACCTCTGCCAACCCCTTCGGGGATATTCGACGTGAACGTTTGAGTCTTTGAGTCACCCTTCTATCTATTATCCTGGCTAGAAATAAGAATTTGAGAGAATTTGCAACTTTTGCAAGATGAGTGAGAAAAGCTTGTGAATATAAGTTCCCTTTGATTTGTTCATGACGAAGCTTTTTTTTCATATGTATTATTAAATAACTAATGAAAGTGGTCACGGTATCAAAATTGCATTAAATTCTTACAAGCATAAATTAATTACTCACTTATTTAACCGTATATATGCATAACTTACTCACGACATTAGTTCCGATTGGTGTAGGCAGAGACTATCGATCACCATTGTCTACGATGCTGGCGAATCTCTCGGACTCCAATTACATTCGTCAATTTTTTTATCCATGATCTTTTATTCTTCACAGGCTGCTGCTGATTTAAGGTTATTTTCCATAAGTTCTAAATCCTTCCTACATTGGCTCTATATTAACTTTTATCCATTCTCTTTGTGCCAAAACACTATGAGCAATCTTCAAATTTATTTATTTACTAGTGGATCAGCCCAGCTTCGCACGGGTAGCGTAGTTTTAAAAATATCTGAGGTTTCTTCAATCACTGCTCAACCTTTGTGAAATTTATAGCACTCCAGTATAGTGTAGCTTTGTGATTGTGAAAGCGCTTTAATGAACGGTTCAGTATCTCCGAAAATAAACCCATGCAAACAAACAATCAGAGTTACAAACTTTGCATACATCATACATATATTCACGGCTATCTTTTTCCCGAGCAACCATTATAAAAAAATAATCCTTATAGCATGATTCAGTATACACGTGCTACGCGATGGCTTATTTCATGTATAAGTTTGGTATTTCTATACCGATTTCTTCGATTCCTTTTTTATTGAATAGGTTATAATGTACACTTTTTAAGTGAGAGATGAATGAGAGAACTATAAACGAAAGAATAAACAAATATAATCAGAATTCTCCGAACTGCTAAGCTATCAGGAGTTACACGTGTTATTGTGAGTCAACCATACAAAATAGACATATGCTGTTGAAGGATAATTTTTAGATAATTTTATGTAGAATATTTCCATCATACATGAATTCTATGTAACTATAACCGTTAAGGCTACACACGCGAAAATTTAAAGCTTAAAAATTTGAGTAATTTCTCCCGTTTTCCCCAAATTTCCCGAAATTTCCCTTCACAACTCCGCTGAAAAGTATACTATAACCTGCCTAGGAGTATGAAGAATAATTCTACCAAGTTTCGT
Organism: Bedellia somnulentella; assembly: GCA_963576735.1. Taxonomy (NCBI): domain Eukaryota; kingdom Metazoa; phylum Arthropoda; class Insecta; order Lepidoptera; family Bedelliidae; genus Bedellia; species Bedellia somnulentella. The sequence goes on from OY755191.1 coordinate 4,297,482, forward strand.
TAAAATCCGTCGAGTAGTTTTTGTATCCATAAGGAATACACAAACCGACAGACAGACAGACAGACAGACAGACGGACAGACAGACAGACAGTCAAAAAATTTACTGATTTTATTTTTGGCATCAGTATCGATAACTAATCACCCCCTGATAGTTATTTTGAAAATATATTTAATGTACAGAATTGACCTCTCTACAGATTTATTATAAGTCTAGATTTTGACTTATACAACAGGTTTTGTTCGAAATAAACATAACATACAATTAAACAATATGTACTAGAATAAATTAATTACCGTATTCACCGTATATTTCAGATAAAACTACTGAACTTCTCATTACATTTTGCTACCTGGTTTTCAAAATACCCATTTTTTGCCAAAGATAGGGGCATGCCAACAACTAAACAGTATCACATTACAAATTGTCTGTCGTGGGTTCCCTTGTGATGGTTTTTCTCAAACTTAACAACCTTAGATTCATATTTGATAGATTTAGTACACATTTCACACGAAAAAATAAACATTGATGTATGTATACCTATTGATAAAAACATACATACATATACTCACGGCTATAAATCCCTTAACGGGGTAGCCAGAGCTTTGGAATGAGAAATTCCTCAGCCACTTTTGGAAGTTGGTTGGTTCTCCAACCACATCGCCCAAAAATCACTTAAGAAGCCCCTATACCCTTAGTCGCCTCTTACGTTACCCACGGGTAGAAATGGGGTAAAGTTATTTTAAGCCGACACTACACGGCACAACAAAAAACAACAGACAAATAATATTATTCTAAAATCTCAAACAGAGGTTGCCAGAGCTACATAATCGAAAATTCCTCAGCATCTATTGGAACTTGAGAGAGGAAAATATTGTTAATTAAGTGTGGTTTGTGAAAGGTGTCCCGCAACATCATACAACAAATATTTAAAAAGAAGCTTTCAGTTAGTCGCAATCGTACCCTATCATACGACATACAATCTAAACAAATGGGTTACTTATATTCTTCGCCAGCTCTATACATATACTCACGGCTATAAATCCCGAGATGGGGTAGCCAGAGCTAAGGAATTAGAAATTTTCCCCACTCAACTTTTGGAAAGTTGAGTGGGGAAAAGATGGTAAAGTAAAGGTTGTTGGTGATGGGTCTCCAACCGCATCGCCCAAAAATCCCTTAAAAGCCCCAATACCATTAGTCGCCTTTTACGTACACCCACCGGAAGAAATGGGGTAGTGCTATTCTAAGCCGACACTATACATCTGATAAATATATAAAGCTTTATTGTAGCATTTGAATGTTTGGTTTGTGTTTATGAAAGAGTTCAGCCGTTTTTATTTCCAACTAGTGGATCGTCCCAGCTTCGCACGGGTAGCGTTGTTTTTTTAAATATCTGAGGTTTCTTTCTTCAGTCACTGCTCAAGCATTGTGAAATTCAGCGCAATGTTTTCAATTTATTAAATTTATAGCACTCCCTAAACAGTGCAGTTTGGTGATTTTAAATGCGCTTTGATGAACGGTTCAGTATTTCCGTTTAATAGCATTTTTTTTAATAAAACGCAATGAAGTATTTATAACAATCTAAAAAATAAATCATTACGTGATGTAGGATGCAACTACATCACGTAATGATTGCTGGCGCCATCTAGTATGTTATATGTAAATTAGTAAAGATTTGGTTTTGATCACGGGCGCGATGGCTTATTTTATGTATAATTTCGGTGTTTGTCTACCGATTTCTATGATTCTTTTTTTATTGAATAGGTAATAATGTTACCTTTTTAAAATTTGGGATACGTGAGACGTTTACAAACGTAAGAGTAAACAAATATAGTCAGAATGATCCGAACTGCTAAGCTATCAGGAATTACACGTGTTATTGTGAGTCAACCGTAAAAGATAGACATAAACTGCTGAGGATTTTTATTTAGATAATTTTATGAAGAATATTTCCGTCACACATGATTTCTATGTAAGTTTAACCATTGAGGCTGCACACGCAACGGAAGCTTAAAAAATGGAGTAACTTCTCCCGTTTTCCCAAAATTTCCCAAAATTCCCCTTTACTACTCTGCTGTAAAGTCTACAAAAACCTGCGCAGGTGTATGAAGAATAATTGTACCAAGTTTCGTTAAAATCCGTCGAGTAGTTTTTGTTTCCATAAGGAACATACAAACCGACAGACAGACAGACAGACAGACAGACAAAAATTTTACTGATTGCATTTTTGGCATCAGTATCGATCCCTAATCACCACCTGATGGTTATTTTGAAAATATATTTCATGTACAGAATTGACCTATCTACAGATTTATTATAAGTATACAGCGTGTTAGTTTGACGGCGATTGTTACTTCAATATTAATTCGTATATTAAAGTTTAATGCTTAATATCCACCATATGAAATAAACAAAAATATTAAAACCGCTTTAGCAGAAAAACTTACTTTCTCCATCAGATGGAAAACTGTGGTTATCTACACTAGCCTAGCGCACACACTCCTACCCGTATAATGTCTCACCCACACACAGAGAACAGCGGACGCGTCATGTGACCATCTTGTCTTGCGCACACTTGCTCGTGACCGTATGAACCGCACTATGACAGCAATGCAAAGTTTTTTTGAATTTCGCGGCTATGTTTGATTTTTCTTTGAACTTATCGCCGCGCCTGGTGAGGCTGTGGTCTTAGTCGCCTCGTATTTCAATCCAGTATTAAATATGGGGTAGTGTAATTCAAACATTTTCAAGTAAAAAGATTGATGGATGTAAACAAAGCTAGAGAGGTTTGCCAGGATCGTACGAAGTGGCGATCGATAGTCTCTGCCTACCCCAATGGGAACTAATGGCGTGAGAATATGTATGTAAAAAATCTATCTCTATTAATGAATACCGACGATTATAACAAAACTGTCGTCCTAAATAATCAGCTTCCGCTATTTTTGTTTTACTTTACGTCTCTGCCTCCCCAATGGGATGTAACGGCGTGAGTATGTATGTAATGTATGTACTTCATGAGCGTAAGATAATAAAGTTAAAAACAAATAGAGAACCTTGAAACGATGCATTTACGTGGCATAAAATAAAGTGCGCAAGAGATACCTATTCATTCATTAACCGACATCGAAATTGGAGGAGTTCTTGGTGTTTACTAAACTCTCTCGGGGCTAAAGGGCTCTAAACGGGTGTATCTGTACTCTATCACAGTTAACTAAAGACATACATATACTCACGCCATTAGTTCCCATTGGGGTAGGCAGAGACTATTGATCGCCACTTCGCACGATCCTGACAAACCTCTCTAGCTTCGTTTACATCCATCAATCTTTTCATACATGCTCTTTTATTCTTCATACTTCGGACGCCAGCCTTTTTGAGCACACTCTCAATTTGGTCCAAGTGTGTTCTCCGTGGTCGTCCTCTACTAACATAAAGAATATGAATAAAAATAACTCGCCCCGTTTTGATTGGCAGTGGCAGATCCGGGCTATCACCTTTATTTGCGCAAAACATTTTGAGAATTAACATTATAAAACACCAACACTGAACTTTGCTGGTTCGTGTACGCCATATTTACTCAACACAATCACAACACAAGATACTAAAACTGAACTCACACTCCGAAAATTAATGCGAAAAATCAAAGTGACATCCAATCGTAAGCAACACAAACACAATGAGCTACAAACAACTAACTTAGTACTAATACTGTTCCTTTGATGAAATGCCGACAAGCCCGCCCGACTTGATACATACAGATTTTGAATTTCGCGGCGATATTTACGAATTATGAATTTTTCTCTGAACATACTGCCGCATTCCAACGCAGTATTAACTATGGGGTAGTGTTATTCAAATTTATCACGTCAAATAATAACATGTAAAAAATAAGAAGATATTAGAAGCTAAGTTCGATTGATTACTTTACTGGCCTTGATTTGATTTGGCCGCCGGTTAAGGGTCACGGCGGCGGGTCGCAGCTGTCAGCTGAGTTGCCCGCCTTGTCATTGTCATAGCGTTTCACGCACACATTGAGCGTGTTGGTGTCAATAGTACTTCTTTCTTAGTGCAAATTTTAACAAAATTTGAAAAAAAATAAGTGTGTTTTTTTTCTACGAATTCTGCCTCTATACGTGATAATTAATCATACTTTTCATTGAAAACAGTCGTTACAATTACACCCTGTATAGAAGATTAATTTAATTTCCTGTTTCGTGCAGAGCGCTGAAATCTTTCAGAATTATCATATTATATAGCTACTTGTGAGAAATGAATCATTCTCATAAGAACTATTTCTTTTGGTATTTATAGCTTTACTTGATTGGGTAATTATAGATTATTTCATGTTGACAAGTGTTTTCCGTTTTAGCATGAAGGATTGCATTAATTTTATTACTTTAATAATACGATTTAAAGAATTAAAAACACAAAAAAATATATATTCGCGAAGCAACCGTGATAGCCCAGTGGGTAGAACACTCGGTTATCGTGCAAACGACTAGTGTTCAAATCCTGGGTCGGGCCTACACCAATTTGTCTTTTCTAAAGACATATGTGTGGTTAATTTATCATGGTTGTTAACGGTGAGGGAAAACATCGTGAGGAAACCCACATGGCTGAGTTGTACTTAGTCATGTGACAGTGTATTCGTACAAAACGGCGATAGGCCTGCCCCCTATCACGTGAGTACACTGTCCATGCAAAACGTGGGTACTCTGAACACCAGGTGACAAAGTCACGTGATGTTCAGAAGTATTAGTACCTCTGCCAACCCCTTCGGGGATATTCGGCGTGAACGTTTATGTTATGTTATGTTATGTAATATTTTTAAATGGGCGTTAAGACAATAAATGACAAGCATTTATACATACATTAATATACTTTTGCCGTGTAGTGCCGGCTTAGAATGTCGCTACCCCTTTCTACCCACGGGTGTCATAAGAGGCGACTAAGGGTATTGGGGCTTTTTGTTGGATTTTTGGGCGATGCGGTTGGAGACCCATCACCAAAAACCTTTATTTTACGATTTATTTTACGAATTCCTTAGCTCTGGCTACCCCTTTTAGGGAATTATAGCCGTGAGTATATGTATGTATTAGTGATGTAACGAATATTCGCATTTGCATTCGCATTCGCGAATATTCGCCTGATTTTTTATATTCGCATTCGCATTCGCATTCGTGAATATCTTTTGAATAAATTGCGAATATGAAATTGCAAAAACACAGAATGTTATGACAATATTAGGTAAATTTAAATGAAACAAAATAGTATTAGTATATTTTCTTTTTAATTGTAAAACGTTCGAACTTAACACTTTTTTTTTTTGGAATTTACCTTTTTTGTGTTTATAAATCACAGTTCTTATGACATTATAAAACAAATAATACTGTGTTCATGTTCAGGCAGTCTTATTAAGTAGTTGCCTACACATACACATACTTTGATAATTATTTAAACTTAAAAATAAAATAAACTGAATTTTCTACATATTTTGCTTTATAAGATTTTGTTCTAAGAAAGAAAACATCAAGTCTTTATAAAAAATTTTTAAACTAAACAACATACACTTAACCTTCTCAAATAAAAACTTCTAAAAAAACAAAACAAAAGACAAATCTTATACATCTCAAAACTAACAATAGCAAACCAACATTCCAAACATCCAACATACTTCACACTTATTGTACTGTATTCATATTGTCAGGTCCTAACAGTAAGACAACTTTACATAAAAGCAGTTATTACATTTCAGCACCTTAAAAGCGATATCACACATGCAAACCAAGACAAAAGAAGGAAGGATATAGTCTTCAAAACCTGTCAGCATCGTACCAATTTTGCTAAAAGATTTATTTATATTATTGGACCATATATACAATAAAATAATTAACAGTGTTAATCTCATTAAGAATACAAAAATAGGTAGTATAAAAACAATTACTGAATGGTTGCAAGAACTTGACTATGCCCAGACTGAAAATCTACCAGAAAAAGTCTCATAAAATTAGACAAAAAATAATATAATAACGTACACCCACTTTTTCGCTCATTTTTAAACACCATCACTTCACTTCACTCATCACATTCACTTATAAAGCTGTATACTTATTCGCATTTAAGTACTTACGTACCATGAAAATTATCCTAATTAAGCATGTAGTTTTAGATAAAAAGTATGCTGTTAAACTGTGTATTGTATTCACTGTCAGGAAAACGCCCTTCCCTGAAAGACAGGCCTTGCCTAGTTCAGTTCAGGGGTGGACTAATCATTCTACCCCAGATCAGTACACACATTTAATTTTTTCTACATGTACAATAGTTTTTAAGATTTTCTTGTAATAAAGACTTAAAATTCCGTGCCGCTCGTACCGACTTCACACCGTTAATTTGCACTAGCCGCAGTAGCGCTGCGCGCGCCCTGCGCCCTACTTTGAATCATAGACAAACGGCGCCAAATTTGAAACCTGTATATTCGCATTCGCATCCGCATTCGCGAATGTCAACAACAGATATTCGCATTCGCATTCGTATTCGCGAATGCTTAAAAACTGACATTCGTTACATCTCTAGTATGTATGTATGTATGTATTAATATACTTACGGCAACCCAAAAAAAGAAATCCAGAGCTTCAATTAGAATTTCAGCAGCGTGAAGTGGAAGTTGACTGGGGTAAAACTTGTATCATAAAGGATGTATGGTGCTGGGTCTCCAACCACACAGCCCAACCATCACAAAAACTTCCAAAACCCTCAGCCGTCTATGACAACCGCAGGAATAAATGGGTTAATGCAATTCTAAGCCAACAATTCTAAACATCCTACATTTGAAAAAAAATATTGCCAGGATCGTACAAAGTGGCGATCATTAGTCTCTGCCCACCCCAATGGGAAACAATGGCGTGAGTACATGTCTGTATGTATGTAAATAAAAAAAAACCATAAACAATATAATTTGTCTACCGCCTTCTAAATTCAATGGCGCGAAATTATTTACGAAAACATTTTAGAGCTTCGGGCACTCAACACAGGTCATTCGCCAGTGACAGCCGAAACGAAGTTCCTTTTATTAGGAGAGGGTGGTAAGGGGAGGGTAGGGGAAGTGGTCCGGATTCGAGTCACGTTCTCACTACGTGACGCCGTGCACAGTATTACGGTTTTACCCGACTCCTGAAATAGACGTTTTATATAAGTATAGATTTTAACTTTGTTTTATTAGGGCTAGTTATAATTACGGACGATTATAGTGTTTTAATGAAGAGTATTGGAATACTAATAAGAATACAAGATACATTGGATCCTATATATATTATAATATATATAGAATCATATCATTTTAATCCTTGTACATACATACATACATATACTCACGGTTATATTTCCCTAGAAGGTGTAACCAGAGCTAAGGAATTATAAATTCCTCAGCCACTTTTGGAAGTTGAGTGGGGAAAAGATGGTAAAAATAAAGGTTTTTGGTGATGGGTCTCCAACCGCATCGCCCAAAAATCCAATAAAAGCCCCAATACCCTTAGACGCCTCTTACGACACCCGTGGGTAGGAAAGGGTAGCGACATTCTAAGCCGGCACTACACGGCAAATTAATCTTTGTGCATTTTCTTAAATAAATTTTTTGGTGATGTTGGAAATCCATCATTAACAATTTATTCACCAAGTGACCACGGAACTACTAGTGACAACGTGGTTGAGATCTTTGCGGAAACCTCAGTCAATTGGAGAATCATCTGAAACCATGACGAGTTTAAGGATCTGATAAATTTATTATATTCTGTTTACAATAGTTTACACAACTTTTATGCAAAGCCTTTGTGAAAAGATTTTATTAAAATAGTCTTTTTTACAATGTAGAATTATTTCTGCCACTACCTTATGGAACAAACCATTAAACATAATTAATTGTTACTTTCTTATAATTTTCATGATGTTTAAATAAAATCAAACGCTCTTTGCCCCTGCTCTACCACTTTACATGGATATTCTCATAACAGCTAATTATTTCGTTCAAATACTGAAATACTGCCTCCGTGGTCTAGCGGTTAAGCGCTTGGTTTCAAGTACGGAGGTCTCGGGTTCGATTCCCGAGGGGCGGTAACTTTACATATTTAATTTGTAGGAATAAACCCAGTTGAATAGGATATTGCAGGCTTGAATCACCTGATAATCTGAAAATTAAGATGTTTCCGTGCTTCGGAGGGCACGTTAAGTCGTCGGTCCCGGCTACTATTACGGTAGTAGTCGTAAGTCTGCCAACCCGCAATTGGCCAGCGTGGTGGACTATGGCCAAATCGCCCTGTATAGGGTAGGCTCGAGCCCCTTGGTGGGGACATATATGGGGTGTGAGGAATGTGAGGAACTCAAATAAAAAACATCCTTGGAGATGCTGGGGATTGAACCCAGGGTCTTTCACATGCAAAGCGAACGCTCTACCACTGAGCTACATCCCCTTTTATAAAACACATTAAATTCATTTACACCATGAAATTGTCTTATGATAGCTAATTATATTAAACATTTGGTTAAATAAAGAAACCATGAAGATGCTGGGGATAGAACCCAGGGCCTTTCACATGCAAAGCGAACGCTCTACCACTGAGCTACATCCCCTATGACGATGTAGTTAGAATATACCAAGGTACTTAAACTCAAAATGAACAAACGAAACATTACAACACCTGTTTAAATAAAACCTTATCATATTTACAGGTGTAGTCTCTTGATTTAAATAAATGTGATATAATATAAGTTAACAATATTATGTATTAAAAAGGTATACTTATTAAAGCAGTAGTCAGTTTTGAGTATCACTACTTACATACATACATATACTCACGGCTAGAAATCCCTTGATGGGGTAGCCAGAGTTAAGGAACTAGAAGTTCGTCAGCCACTTTTGGAAAGTTGAGTGGGGAAAAGATGGTAAAATAAAGGTTGTTGGTGATGGGTCTCCAACCGCATCACCCAAAATTCCCTTTAAAGCCCCAATACCGTTAGTCGCCTCTTACGTACACCCACCGGAAGAAATGTGGTAGTGCTATTCTAAGCCGACACCACACAGCTACACAGTATCACTACTATTGACTATATTTCAAATTTGAGAGTGTATCTTTTCGTGACGAAGCAACTCTGACATCAGTAGGGCAAGCACGAGCGCTATTTTATCGACACGATAACGGTTAGAATGAGATGGCAGTATACGATACTAAGTAAGTGCGTAAGAGATGGCTGCTTTATCCCACGTGATAACTAGTTTAAACACGGCTCGTGGTTGCCCTGCAGGTTACAACTTCATATATATAGAAAATTTAACTGTAGATACAAACATTACTCATTCAAGGTTCAGAATTATAAAATACTTCAGTAACTTTTATTAAAAATTTAGCGGGATGAAGTATGAAATAAATTATGTTAATCTTCCTCCAAGTGCTAATTAAATGCGATGTAATATAAGAATAAATCTACAAACTACCACCCCACTTCGTAAAATGAGATCCTAAAAGAAAGAAACAAGATAGAAATTCAGTTTTGTAAAGGTCCGACAATTGTCTTTTAGAATTGGGTTAAACCTACTGCAAACCTATCATGTCTATTTTAATGAAGTGGATTGCTGGTGACCAAAAATATCTCAGTCGGGGGCCCTCTGCTACCCAATCAGCAAAACTTCAAAATGAAGCCGCAAGAAAAAAAGTGGCAATAACGTTTCTACTTTAAATGTTAAATCTGCAAAGTTAAATAAGACAGAATGCTGTATTATTTCAACAAAATAAATTTATTTCAACAAAATATATTTGGAGATGCTGGGGATCGAACCCAGGGCCTTTCACATGCAAAGCGAACGCTCTACCACTGAGCTACATCCCCTCTTATATAATCGAATCATTTCAAGAAACCTATTGTTGTGTTATCAGTCGCATTCCTTACGTCAATATGACGAAATTCTAATATTTTCTTATCATGTAAGTTATTGTTGACATTAACTGTTACGATTGAGCCTTTTATTGTTGGGATAAACAATCTCACCTTGGTTTGCAGATTTTAAACTATCATTTTAACTATAGCGTTACATTTTCATCATGAAATATTGAACAGAGCCTGTCGAGGTCCATATAAAAAAATAATGTTTAAACAGTATCTTATGGTAGCTAATTATATAATTGTATAAATAATAAAACTCGTACATGGAAATGCTGGGGATTGAACCCAGGGCCTTTCACATGCAAAGCGAACGCTCTACCACTGAGCTACATCCCCTGTGACGATGTTAATGTAATATGGCAGGTAACTAGTATTAAATTAATGCAAAACAAACAAAACACCTGTTCAATAATACTCATCACAGTGTAAAAAATATGGATTTTCATTTTACTTTCACGCCATATATCCCCGAAGGTGTTGGCAGAGGTACTAATTATTCACGTGATATTGTCACCTGGTGTTCAGAGTACCCATGTTTGGGTTTTACAGTGTACTCATCTGATACTAATCACCGTTTTGTACTAATACACTTTCACATGGCTAAATACAACTCAGCCATGTGGGTTTCCTTTCGTAGTTTTCCCTCACCATGATCAATTACCCACACATATGACTTTTAGAAAAGACAAATTTGTCTAGGCTAGAGCAACGATTAAAACCATCGTCATATGCACGATAAGTGGTATTTTTCCCTCTGAGCTTTCACGGTTTTTATTTAAGCTATATCAAAAGTATGTAATACGCACTTTCATTTATATAGCACCGGTTGCATTTCGTAACCATATATCCTTACTTTGTAACGGGAAGACTCCTCATTGCATAATACCTAACCTATAATTAAGGCTATAAATCTCAAACAAGACTAGACAGAGCTTTGTAATTAAAAATCTTCTGAAAGTTTTGTAAATAAAATAACATAAACATAAACGTTCACGCCGAATTTCCCCGAAGTGGTTGGCAGAGGTACTAATACTTCTGAACATCACGTGACTTTGTCACCTGGTGCAGTAAAGTAAACAAAAATGAGTAATAAAAAAATAATGAAATGGATCAGTGAATATATAATTGAGTAGGAAAATAATTAAATGGGCGGCAAAAATTATTGAACGAGCGGTTACGCGTGGGCAGTAATAAATCGGAATTTGTCGGTAAGAAATCTCATTCTGAGCAATTCTATAATTGAGATTAATAGATATTAATTAGTATACCCACCCCCGTCCCCAATATGTAGCAAGCATGCAAGCAAGTAAGTATGCAAATAGGCATGCATCAGGCATTAAGGTGCTCGCTACGCTCTCTTGTTTTATACATAATCTAACCTAACCTAACCCAACTAAATGTGACCTAACTTTTCTTTGTCTGCAGTGACTAAATGCGACCTAACTTTTCTTCAATAATGAATTTGAGTTCGGGTGTCACCGCTCGTTATGATCTGCCAAACTATTTATCGAACCGCTCATCCATCATTTTTACCGCTCATTTAATTATTGGACTTCTCAATTATTTTTAGAATTGACATTGTATGATAAAATAACCGACTAATATATTTTTTATTACTGTCTATGTTTTACTGTCGCAATAAGTATTCAACCGCCATTAAATTAAAAAATAGTAACATCTCGAATTTTCAAATAACAGCTCAAAAAATTAGTTCCCTTTAAAATATAGATAAACATACAATACACTCTCCTATAAAACCAAAACAGACAAATCTTAAGAATAAAAAAATTCGCAAGCCACTTTTGGAGTTAAGTAAGGCGAAATTACAAAAAAATCCTAGAAACTATATTTTATAATCTGTTTCCCCAATACATTTACAAACTTAACTTAGCAACCGTCATAGCCCAGTGGGTAGAACACTCGGTTATCGTGCAAATAACTAGTGTTCAAATCCTGGGTCGGGCCTACACCAATTTTTCAAAATTCATTGATTCGATTTACAAAAGTCATTTTATTAACCAAATTTATCATGGTTGTTAACGGTGAGGGAAAATATCGTGAGGAAACCAACATGGCTGAGTTGTACTTAGTCATGTGACAGTGTATTCGTACAAAACGGCGATAGGCCTGCCCCCTATCACGTGAGTACATGTCCATGCAAAACGTGGGTACTCTGATCACCAGGTGACAAAGTCACGTGATGTTCAGAAGCATTAGTACCTCTGCCCAGCCCTTCGGGGATATTCGGCGTGAACGTTTATGTTATGTTTATGTTATTAGTCAAAATATATGGCTTGGTCGTTCGTTACTACAAGAACTATTGTGTAGCACAAAAGTAATGAACAGTAAATTATTTTTTTACCTTACGCCGATGTGAATTTAGCGAAATGGCCAAGACACATATTTTGCCTAAGGTGTAGAGTTTATGAAGTTAGGGCGTGTAGTGTTAGAAGCTTGGCCTTTTTTCTTTTTATGAGTTGCTTGTAACATATATTTTTTTATCAAAAAGTACCTATACGTATTCGCTGGGTGCGTGACGGCAGCGCCAACTAGCGTTCACAATTATGGCGGACATTAAATGTCAAATGGTGGGCGATGGGCGGCTGTAAACAAACAAATAATTTCAAGAAAGTATCGTAATTTATATATATTCTATTTGATCATGTAAATCTATAGCGTCGATAATAACGCTGATGTTTTGTATTTACCCGTCTAGAGTGACAATAAATAATTTACAGATAGTATAAACCACAGACCTGTATTTGAATAGATGCCGCAAGTGCATGTACTTCGCGTGTAAAAACTGAGTAAAATTTTCTTAGTTTATCGCCATTTGATTGAGTCCGCGCTCGAACATTCTCGGTGACGGATGTCAAGCCAAATATAAAAAATGCCTTATTGTCCCGTATTGAGTTGCAAAAACTTTCCAAATAAAGCGGGACGAATTAATGGAAAGATTTCCTTTCATCGGTAGGTCATTTTATTATAAAATTATGTGGTTTTTATTGCAAAATCAATTATTTAATGTTTATTGTGATTTTACACTGAAAAATATTTGACCGAGTGTGTATCGCATAATTTATAATACATTGCCGCTTTTAGTTACAAAGCTACCTAGTATGGCTTGTCTATTAAAACACGCAATGAACATTAAAATTAACGATATTTTCACTTGTCAATCAACGTCATGGTACGGTGGCTATTGTCATATTTCTGTCATTTTAAGCATATTGTGTTGTACGTGTACAGTTAGTTGTATTCGATTCTAATTCTTATCGATTTTGGGAACAGAGGAATGATAATATTCGCGATGGGTGTTCCATGTGTCTAAAGTATTTTTATTATTACAATGTTTCTGTTAAATAGTTTATTTAATAAAAGAACAATTTAATTTTAGTTCTACGTTTTGTTCTAGGCTCCATCTCTTAAAATGTGGTATGTGTCAGTCTTTTTTATTTCCTTCCTTCAGTCAGCATTGCCAATATAAATGTACATATATATCAACACGCCTTCTTACATTCATATTGTAAAACAATAACAATAAGACAGACAGCGGAAAAAAAACTTAATTATTTTTCTTTCTCCACAACTTCTTTTTTTTCCAAGCCGACTTAGTTCTGGGTTAAATTATATTTCGTCATAGCGCATTCAACTAGTTTTCCGTTTTGTATATATAATTTCATCTCGGGTTTTTTTTTTTTTCATTTTGTAACTTTCCGAGAACATATTATTAAAACTAGATAATTAGTTAGGTAGGTTATCAATAAAGACAAATTATTATAATAATAAAGGCTACTGTACTTCTCACTAACTCACTGATTTAGATCGTTGTTCTCCTAGAAGAAGTAGTGGTGGAGGAAAATAATGTACGAAGAATTGTTCAGAACTAACATGAGACCATAAGAAAATAGCGACATTAAAGAAACACAAATAATTCCAGATTTATCATTCGTCTGTCGATTTAACATTCGTCTGTCGATGCACTCGATTATAATCGATTGAATCGTTTACGCGCGGATAGGGAGTTTCTAACACTAAATTGCTCATGTGACGTCACGGTAGGGCCAGAAATAATGGCACGCTTGGTTTCTATACAAATAATGACACTTGCGTCATCTATTCAAATACATGTCTGTGGTATTAACGGACTTTCTCATCGCTGACTTCAGGAGAAGTAAGTACAGAAATAAATAAATGTAATCGAATAATACATTTTATACATATTGCAGATGATAATTTATGACTGTATTGTTGTAAAAAAATGAGCTCTTTTTATGTATTTTCAGTTAAATATGTCCAAATGAATTATAAAAATTGGATTCCAAGCAAAAACACACGACATCACTTTCCAACTACAAACGACAATAAAAGGAAGAAAATTAGTTTTAGCTCAACATGTGCAAGATGTGAAAGAAATTAAATCTGAAAATAATAATAAACAGATTCTGCCAAAGCGTTCTTTTACTGGTAAAAACATAATAAATCTATAAAAATTATGAAGTTAATGCTTATTGTTCTGTTCTGTTCTAATATTGTGTTCTTAAATAAAAGTAAATTGTGTTATATATTTTGTTTTATTGAGTTCTGCAAATTTACTAATACACAAACAAATATGCAAAATATCATCTGTATGGCAAACAAGTTTTAATAAAGTCTCAGCCGTTGCATTATCGACATGAATCCTTACCCAAGCGCGATACCGAGGTAAGTAGCATCTGTCTCATCTCTTGAAAATTCCCTTTTATCACTTCGAAAATGTGGCATAACAATTCCTATTTCTTTTCCACTTTCATTTAAATTTTCTTTATTTGTGGAAGTCCTTTGTCAGCCAAAACAATGTCTTCATTTTCTAAATACCTAATCAACTAATCCTGATTCAACTGTTATTTGAGCATAGTTTTTCCTTCCACCGGCCACTTTTGATATAAAGGAAATGAAGCCTCCGGGTGTAATACTTATGAGCACCTTTGCAGTAAATCCTTTCTTGTAGCACCACACACAATAATCAACTGTAGATGGTATTTCCACTTAAATCTCTGTACCATCAATAATGGCTTTAGTGTTTCTGTAATTTGGATGAAAGCGAGCCGGCATTTGCAAGCAAGGTTGCTCGATGAGCGAAAGTCTTTACAATATTATTACATCCTTGGTGCTTGGTTTTTTTTTTGCCAAACTTGATAATCTTTAAATTGCTTGATATTACAGTTTGAACATTTCAGTCTTTCAGTGCATAAATATTGCAGATGAATGTTTTTCCTTCATTTCCGACACGCGAAAATATATTAACTTGGCATTATTTGTAAATTTTAGCACTATGAATATTTTCCATCATTTCAATTACACTTGATTAGCCGCCGAATGTTCCTTTTTTTGCCACAGTGCGCGCTGTGATCGATTCGAGTTTCCCCACCCCCTACTTTGCACCCAGCGAATATATATCTGGGGGCATCAAGTTTTAGATTAGCTTAGACATTTAGCGTCAAAATTGAAAATTACAGATCTCATACAAACTCCCATCCACTAGTTTAAGGGGTTGGGGTTGGGGATGAAAGTTACAAGTTATTTAGATATAAATAAAATTTTAAGAATAAAGGCTAATGTAATTAAAATTTTATATGTTCAATAAGTCCGATATTGACAATATATCCCGAAAATTTTGTTGATCTAGCATAATCCAAACACAAATTTGAGGGTTCAAAAAAACGATGAAGCGCTTCGAGAAAATGTAGCTACTGCCCGTGCGCTTCGCTTGGTCATCTTGGCGAGGGCAGTACCATGCCCCCAGATTATACAACAGTGTTATATTTTCCAATCATACTGGAAAAACAAACTTTTTATTAATAAATTATTCCAATTTTTGGGTAATACTCAAAATTTCGACACAAAGTTTGAAATAAATTAAATTAAATAATAAACTTTTTTTAATAATTAAATCCTATCAATAAACTTTTACAATTAACTTTAACAATTATATAAAATTTTAACAGCTTAACTAATATAGCATGAACTTGAAAAGCGAATGCTCCATTACTATCGAACATTAAATTTATTTATACAATTAGAATTGTCTTAGGGTAGCTAATTATATCAAGTTTTTAGTTAAAAAAAGATTACAAATTTGGAGATGCTGGGGATTGAACCCAGGGCCTTTCACATGCAAAGCGAACGCTCTACCACTGAGCTACATCCCCTGTGACGATGTAGTTGTAATATGGCAAGAAACTGTAACTAATGTGAATTAATCAGAACACCTGTCAAAACACTTGCACAAGTTCATAAAAATTGATAAAATATTTATTTTTATTTAAATTATAGCAGTATGACATAGGACGACGAGTGTTGGTATTAAATAGCACACGTTGCATTTCGTGGGCATCCTTTTCGACTATAGATCCTCAAATCGCAACGTTTAGACTCTTTATTTGTTAATATCTAACCTATCCTATATTCAAGGCTATATATTTCAAACAAGGCTAGTAGGAGATTCGGTATCAACAATTCCTTGGAAGGTTTTAAAAAGAAGTTTAAAATTTTTTACTGCGTAGTGTCGGCTTAGAATAGCACTACCCCATTTCTTCCGGTGGGTGCACAAAAAAGGCGGCTAACGGTATTGGGGCTTTTAAGGTATTTTGGGCGATGTGGTTGGAGACCCATCACCAAAAACCTTTGTTTCACCATCTTATCTCCACGCAACTTCCAAAAGTGGCTAAGGAATTTCTAATTCCTTAGCTCTGGCTACCCCTTCAAGGGACTTATAGCCGTGAGTATATGTATGTATGTCATAAAATTAATGGAGAAGAGATTGTGAAATTAAGGTTATCAAGATTCTTTGTTTGTAACTGAAAATTTTCTAGTTATTAGCTGTGCTTACCATTTTGTGGTATTTATAACCGTACATTTATGTTATATTTATAAATTTAGCTGGGCACCAAATGTCCATTGGAGTTATTGGCACAGGTGTTAGTCACTCGTTTAATTTTGTGTTTATGCTATTTTCAAATTGTAATAACACAGTCAGAGGGGATGTAGCTCAGTGGTAGAGCGTTGCATGTGAAAGGTCCTGGGTTTAATCCCCAGCATCTCTAAACATGTGACACTTAGACTAAAATTATTTTAATTTAATTATGGTTTTGATGGTTTCTTTAAGAGGTTTTAGCTTGGTCACGTGCGCACTCGGTTGCACGTAATTTTATTTATTAGGTTTTTAAATTACTTAATATCCTTTCCTCAAAGTAAACATCGCAATAATTAAGGTACTGTTTAGAGCCACAGTTAATTTTATAGAAATAAGGGAGTTTTGACACAATAGTGATTACTTTAATTATTACAGGCCTAATCTTTGTTCAGTTTTTAGGTACCTTTTATATTTTCACCTCTCCCATGGCCAAAAAAGAAAATAAGAATTTAATTAATTATTATTTATGTATTAGTTGGATTTTGAAATTATTACAATGTAAACAAATTACAAATTCATTTATATAAAAATAACAAAATTACTTAGAAATTAAGTATTACCAATCTTAACATGCGTGCATTATCTATCAAGATCATGATAGGGTAGCGCTATTCTCAACCGGCACTTGACAGAAAACTCCAAAATATTTGATTCCACAAACAGCTATTTCTAAAAGTCGAACTCATAGAACCTCTAGATTGACTCCTGTATTTGTCCCCTATCGCAGAACTGGAATACAATGGCGGAAAGAACGTGAAAAATTCAAATATGACTCGTTCCGAGATATAAATCAATGAATCCGAGTGTATTATCCTTCTATTCGAAAGACCCCTCGATCTAGATTGCATCAATGCAGTTTCATAATGTGGAAACAGTTTTTTACTTGCGACGAAATTGACATTATTTGGATAAAATGTTTTGCAACCCAACCGCAACACATAACGACTTCATTTATTTTGTATACAAATACGCATAAATAGAACACGAACTAAATCCATATTTTTTTAATCTTTTTACTATCTGTTTGTTTGTTCGTTTCAATATTTGAAGCAGCTTCAGATACAAGCCGTAACAAACACCGAATTTTCACGGGCCGTTAACTAATGTAGCACTTACAGGTAAAGTTATGTTTGTAAATTTAATGTTTATTCGTTTCAAAGCATAAAGTAAATAGCGGTAATTTTAGTATAATAGATACTTCAAATATATTTTTTCTGTAGGAGTTTGGATTAGAAACTTATTTTTATTGTTGCAGTTGACCAAAAAGTTGTATCAATATGACGGACTAATATTCAATATTACATTATATTCCCCACATTATCCCGAAATATATGCATATACTAACGCTTTTCGATTCTACTAATAATAAATTAGACCAATAGGAGTAGGCAGACACTACCAATCCCCTCTTTTTACAATACCAACAAACCCTTTGAGCTTCATATTAGTTTTTTTTTTTAATTCTAATATAATATATTTCTATATAATAACAAATTGTTCTCCACTTATCGTAGGCTTACGGAAATTGTTAGAGAAACGTATGAGAAGTGCGTGCCACATCTGTTGCCGCCAAAACAGATAGTTTGCGACCGACCGACGACCCGAATAACGTAGCACCACTTATTGCTCTTGTTTTACATTATGATGTTTTCTTTTATTAAAGAAACTGCTTTTTTTGTTTTGTTTTATTTATTTATTTATAAAACTTTAAGGCAAACAAACAGTGCAATTACATTAATATACATAATGGATTTTTATAAATATAAAATTTCAGTAAAATCACCTTAAATGTGTGCACAGCATAACTTGTTTTGTAAGATTGATTTAAATTTTAAAAAAATAATATTTAAAATCTATAATATTTTATACAATGATGAAATAAAGTCGTAAGATAAGGTAGTAGGATAAGTTTTGGAAGCTAACTACGTTAGATTACAGGAAGGCCTTACATACAGTGAATGAAATAAATAAATAAATCAAAGACTATATAGTCTTTGATTTATAATCGAACATATCGTACACAGATCAAGTTAGCCCCAAACTAAGTTAAACTTGTACCATGGGATACTAACTAAAATATATATTTAATATTATATAATATAGATATGACTAACATGCAAGACTAGGAAACAATAATTTATGCTCATCACATAAACGTTGTTCTCAGCGGGGATTGAACCCGCAACCTCCGGACCCAGAAGCTAGTCACCTATCCTTGACTAGCTTCGTGATGCCGTCAATGACTTTATGAAGATTACGAGAAGCTGGTCGATGAGGGCAACTGAGGGCCTATCGTAATGTATATGTTAGGGGGAGGCTTATGACCAGCACTGGAAGTCTTTTGGGTGATGATGATCATAAAAAAAGTTTGCATGTCTTTGTCACATTCATAACTAATCAACTCATTACCACCCAATCCCACAATGTGACTTGCAATAAATATATTTGAATTTGAATTTGGAATTATGAGATTCAACTTAGATATTCGGGGATTTAAATTAATTATTGCACAATGTGCTGAGAAAGATATATGTATCTAAAAACTTTAGGCGATCAGCCTATTATCATCTCAACTACCAACAATGGATGAGAAATAAAAAAAGTGATGAATGCTCTGACTGCTCAATTTATGTACATATGTACTTATTTAACATATACTCACTGTGTGTATTTGCTGTGTAGTGTCGGCTTAGAATAGCACTACCCCATTTCTTCCGGTGGGTGTACGTAAGAGGCGACTAACGCTATTGGGGCTTTTAAGGGTTTTTTGGGCGATGCGGTTGGAGACCCATCACCAACAACCTTTATTTTACCATCTTTTCCCCATGCAACTTCTCCCCACTCAACTTTCCAAAAGCGGCTGAGGAATTTCTAATTCCTTAGCTCTGGCTACCCCTTATAGGGATTTACAGCCGTGAGTATATGTATGTAAATCCCAAAAAGGGGAAACGAAAGCTTTAGAACTAAACATTCATGAACTACTTTTGAAAATTGAGCGGGGATAAGATGGTGTAATAAAGGATATTTAGGAGTTGGGAATGACTATCTTTATATCTCTTAATCAATAGCAAATACAAAACGTGGATTTGTAGTGCAGTTAACTAGTTAAATCACGCAATTCATTGAAAGCATCATCTAAGAAATGTCTTTAAATAAAATACATAATTTCCAAACAAAAAGTTTTGTTAGGCACTTATAGTTAGTGTGACTATGAGCTTATTCCACATTGGATATTATTCTACTTTTGAAAAATTGCGACCTGATGTCTTGACTATATTTTCGGTTAGGTGTTAATATAGTTAGTCACATATCCATAATCCATTTGCCGTGTAGTGTCGGCTTAGAATAACACTACCCCTTTCTACCCGTGGGTGATCGTAAGAGGCGACTAAGGGTATAGGGGCTTTTTAAGTGGTTTTTGGGCGATGCGGTTGGAGACCCGTCACCAAAAACATTTATTATTACCATCTTTTCCCCAATCAACTTCCAAAAGTGGCTTAGGAATTTCTCATTCCAAAGCTCTGGCTACCCCGTTAAGCTCTGGTTACCCAAAATCATTCTAACGCTCTAAAGCCGCATAGCAGTCAGATATTGGAATAATTCAATCCAGTTTTGCGGCTCTTAGTGGATTCAAGTGCCATTGGCCGTATAGAGGCATTAATCTGTCGTAATATCATGCCAAAAGCCGCGTAAACTCATGAAGATATACATAATAAATGTCTAAAGCCGTACATTAGCGCGACAGGGTGCCAATTTACGGCAAGCATTTCAAAGGTCAACTGTGTGTTGTTTGAACGGCTAACAGCAAATCAACCAGATATACTTGGCTTATTTTAAGGCCTCAAGCCGTATTTGCATCCATTTTGATGCATTTGTCAACCATTAGGCAGCCATGAGAGGGAAAATATTTGAGGTTATCTTATTATTTCTAAAAAAAGGGGACAAGTGCGAGTTGAATTCGCGTGAAGAGGGTTCCGTACGATGTTACCTATCATGTTTTTTTAAATCTGACTTAAATTTGTTTGTGCTAACTAAAAAAAATATGAATGGTCCCTGATTGGAGAGGGATATTACTAAATATAAAGTTTCCATTAAGAAAAGAAAAAAAAAAGGAAAAAGTTTTAACAGAAAAATAGTATGAAAAAAGGAATTCAACAACATATAAATCATATATATTTTTTAATACCTTTATAATATTCACATATCACATATTATTTGGAAAGCGAGGGTTTTTTTCCAACTTCAAGGATCTCCAAATTGTAATAATGGTGGCACCATTTCGTTAATATTTTATTATGCATAAAGATCAACATTCTAATCTATTTCCTCTAAGAGAAACAATCCTTTGTGTTATGCTGCCACTTAAATTTAAACTCCTCAAACAACTATAACTACTAATAATAAGCCAACAAAACTCAAATTATGCTCGGAATGTACAATTATTTTATCATTTCACACATTTTTTCCTCAAAAACTACAATAAATCGAAGGCGCGTGAAAATTTTCAATGGAAACTATACAGACATTCACAGTAAAAATCAAAGCGCAGTAATTTAAGCACAGAATTATAGTTAAACTAATACTGACACTTTATAATTTATATTTTTATAAAATAAATATGGTTGTCAAGTCACTTCACTCTCACTGCCATCGTCGTTCATCCATTGACATAAATGAATCACGTTTAATTGATAATATCACCTTTGCCGTGGTGTTAGAGATAATTTTGCAATGACACTGTAAAAATAGTTTCATGCCGTTGGCCGTATATTTGACAGATACAATGCTATTGGCCCTTTGAATGACCATTATGAGTCTTTTCTAATGCCGTTGGCCCGTATTTTGACAACAGTTTGGCATGTTATTTGAAGCAAAAAATGCTCTTTTACGGCCATTCGCCTTTTCATTGTCCAATAAAATATTTTTTTACGGCCGTTAGCCGTAATTAACTCACGCAAATGCCAATGTACGTTCTAAAGCCGTAAAGTTTGTGCCCAAATAAGCCGTATAGTAGCCGTATAGCCGTATATATGCCTTTTACACAACCAGTTCAAAATGCTTAAAGGATACAGCAATGCCTTGATTTGGCTGATATGCGGCTTCGACGTGTTTCTTGGGTAATATTAAAAGAATCAAACACCAGAACTTCTTAATAATTTCTATATTATCTAATTAACTATGATAATTCTTAAAATATCTAGATACTTGAAAAATGGTGTGAACGGTATTGCTGCTACTAGTAGAATGCGCGCTGCTCGAGTACCTCCCCACACCATAGTTTGGGAAGGGACCGAACAGCCAATCAGAACAGTTTCCTGTTTACTACACTACAAATTCATTACTTAATACATTTACTCTTGTAATAATCATAAAATGCATCGTGTATTTATGTAACTAAATAATTATAAAGTTATTTATGACATATCAATATGTTATAAGTATTATTATTCTATGTTTTGTATCTAGTACTAGGATTTACAATGATTTCCTCACAAACTCTTAAAATAATGCTCAACAGATTTTTATATTTTAAATAATTATTCTTATTAAATAACTTGACAATAACGACTTAATAACATTTATATAATAACATTTATCAGTATTCATTTATCAATAGCTAGTTTATATAAATAATCATATTAACGGAAATCACGAGTCAATAAAGAGTCTTACAATTATTTTGTAAAAGAAATCTATCAAATTGTCGAGAGGGACTACTAAAATAAATTGTTTCAAGAATTATTCACAAATATTTAGTAACAACAGAATGTGCAGTCTAACAACTCGGCCATCCTAACATAGAGTACGTCCTCGTACGTTATTGATTTACTCGTGTATATTTACTAAATGACAAACAAAGTTTTATTAAATTTGTTCATTAAAAAAAATATATATAGAAACATTCAAATAATATTTTCTTTTTTACATTTTGTAAATTCTTATTTAAAATTTATATACCAAACATAAATATATTCACACACACATTTGATCGTTGTCCGAATCCTCTTTACTGTCATCATTGTTTTCGTCAGAGGCACTGTCAAAGTTAGCAGCGAAGTTCATCCAGGTTTGCATTTTGTCACTAGCCACAATAGCCTCATATCGGCGATTGTTTTTGCGGGAGATAGGTGTGTCTTCGATAACGTATCTGTCATTAGGAAGTTGTTTTGTCACGCGGTAGGGACCTTGGAATTTCGCTACTAATTTCTTTGATTTACCGTCATTGGTATTAACGTCTCTTTCAATCCTAACTAAGTCACCTACACGGTATGTTTTTGTTTGTTTACGTTTAGCGTCGAATCGTTTTTTGTCTTTGTTTTGTTGTTTTTTTATGAGTGCACCTGTTTTAAGTCGTAAGTCGCTTAAATTTTCATTAGTCATGGGCACGGTCGTGTCACCGATTACCTCATTCATGATACCTTCTGTAGTATTAGTGACTTTGCAACCAAATAAGAGTTCTGTTGGACTTATTTGGGTTGTACTGTGCTTAGTTGAATTAAGTCCTATTTGAATATCTGGTACGTATTCATCCCAAGTTCTGTCATCTTTATTGTGGGTCTTAGTAGAAAGTGCGTCCAGAATCGTGCGGTTAAACCTTTCGACCTGACCGTTAGCCCTTGGTGTAGCTACAGCGTTCATTATATGTTTTATACCAGTGGAAATAGCAAATATTTTGAAAGCGTGACTTGTGAAGCATGAGCCACGATCTGTAATAAGACGCCTCGGTGTACCAAAATAACTAATATGATCTTTGAAAACCCTGATAGTAGTACTAGTTTTAGTATTTCGTACAGCAGTGATATTGATGAACTTAGTGAAGCCGTCAACAATTGCTAGAATATAACAGTTACCTCGTTTGCTGCGAATAAACGGTCCCAAATGGTCCGCATGTACCGTATGGAATGGGATTTCTATTTTTGGAATAGGATGTAACTCACAAGCTTTAGAACCACCCTGAACCTTGTGATGTGCACACTCCAAACAGGCAGCAACATATTTCTTGACAAATCTTCTCATTTTGGGAAACCAATATTTTTCTTTGATTCTCGCCAATGTTTTTTCAAATCCGAAGTGCCCAACGTCATCATGATTCATTTTTAATAGTTGCCATCTTACACCTTTTGGGGCCAGCCAGCGCAGAGTCCCATCTTCGAGCTTTTTATACACTCTACTATTTTTCAACTGATAGTTATTATATATTTCAGCTATTTTTTCTGTTTCAGGATTTTCCAAAGTGTTTTTGATACTTCTCACCTCTTCATCTCCCATTTGCACCGTACTGAGCCAGTTCTCTTCATTTACAGTGAGCACGTCCAGGATATGCGACTCAACAATTGAAGGTTCCACAGGGCTTCTGCTGAGCGCATCGACGTGGGCCATTCTTTCTCCAGCACGGTACTCAATTGTACAGTCAAATTCCTGGAACTGTACCCACCAGCGTGCAATACGTGGGACTAAATCACGTTTAGTCAAGGTCGTTCTCAGAGCATTGCAGTCTGTATATATTTTGAACGGCACCCCGATAAGGTAAACTCGAAATCTATTGAGTGAAGCGATCACAGCAAGGGTTTCCAATTCAAAAGAATGCAATTTCTGTTCGTCTGTAGTTGTTTTTCGGCTAAAGTATGAGACAGCTCTTAAATACCCACTAGAATCTCTCTGCAACAAGATGCCAGCAACTCCAACTTTACTCGCATCTGTATGTAGTTCCGTTTCGGCGTTCGGATCATACAATGCCAATATCGGACGTGTAACCAGTGCACTCTTTAAATTTTCAAACGCAGCATTTTGAATATCAGTCCATTCCCACTGAGCGTCCTTTTTAAGCAGATCTGTCAAAGGTTGCGCGATCGAAGCAAAATCCTTTACAAATCGTCTGAAAAAACTTGCTAGTCCAACAAAACGCCGAATATCGTGCTGATTACACGGTGTTGGAAAAGACTTAACACAGTCTATCTTGCGCTCTCCGGGGCGTATACCGTCATGACTCACTTCAAACCCAAGAAAATCAATGCGGTCGTAAAAGAAGTGACATTTTGAAAGTTTCAATGTCAACCCACCTTGTCGTAGCAGGTTTAAAACCTCTCGTAGTCGTGTAATACCTTCGTCAAAGTCGTGTGCTGGTATAAGAATATCATCCATGTAGACGACGGCAAATTTGACTTTAGCATCAGAGAGAATTTTGTGTATCGTGCGCTGAAATACCGAAGGTGCGTTGACTAATCCAAAAGGCATACGTAGATACTCGTATTGCCCATCGGGCGTCACAAAAGCGGTTTTGTGAGTGGATTCTTCAGATATCGGTATTTGATAATACCCGGAGGCTAGATCAAGGGTAGTGAACAATGTATGACCTGAGAGGAGATCGAGTTGGTCTTCGATACGAGGTAACGGGTAATGTTCTTTGATAGTTTTCTGATTCAGCGCCCTATAGTCCACACATAAACGTTTTTCTCCAGTTTTCTTTTTTACTAATACAATGGGACTTGCATAAGGAGAAGTTGATTCACGGACAATGTTAGCATCAAGCATTTCATCAACCATATCTCGAACCAGTTTCCTCTCAGTATGTGACATCCTGTATGGACGGTACACGACCGGCTCAGAGTCTTTCAGCCTGATCGTCATCTCGGCTGCATTGGTGAATCCTAAGTCTTTTAAGCTTTTGGAGAAACAATCATGATATTCTGCCAACAAATCCCTCAACCCTGTTTTCTCATTTTCTAATACGCTCGGGCCAATATTAAGGACATCGTCAGAGCCTTGGGTAGTTTCTAAACAATTAATTGGCATGGCTTCATTCAGTTTCATTGCCCTGGTGATTAAAGAGTCTTTAACAAAGCTGATAGGATTTACCGACAGATTTTGAATTAAAAAGTTTGCTACTCCATTGTTTACTTTGTACTCGCCCGGTAACAGATAATACTCCGAACCACTTACGCCTCTAACTGAACCATTGACGTAAACACAACCTGTGTAAGGAACATTCGCGTGAACTGATACAGTCTTTATATCTTCTCGGTCAATAGTTATATCATTTATCACAGTCATAAACAGTTTCTCTGTGGATTCTATGTTTTCGAAAATAAGATCGGTAGACGTTTTAGTAATAATAATCTTGGGATTCTCAGTGTAGTTCTGGCCTAACAAAATAGACTGCTTCAAAATTTCGTCATTAACGACGTATAATTTGGTAGGTAATGATATCCCCTGAACCGTGACGATTGCAGTTATCTGAGCAATAGGCATAACTACACCGCTGCCTAGTCCGCGCAATAGAGGTAAATTACCGGCCTGGAATTCGACACCGAGAGAGATTGCATCAGTATAGCGGATCAGGGAACAGTCGCTACCAAAGTCAATAAAACAGGATAATTCTACCCCGTTAACTCCGACAGTTACTGTATACTTGTTTTGAATACAACTTTTTTGTGATTTTGTAATTTCAGGACCAGTATATTGCTTTATGCATTGAGTAGAATCAGAGACATCATCTAAATTAATTTTTAGGACTTTCTTTTCAGTTGTGTCTTTGTTGGGTTGTTGAACTTTATTTGATTTATAATTAGGACATTCAATTAGTATATGACCTAATCGATGACACCCGGAACATCTGAGAATGGGTTTAGGGCATTTGAAGCTCACATGACCTTCCGTGCCACAGTTGAAACATTTTATAGAGCCCTTTTCCTTAGAAGAGTTCGTCGCTTTCGATAAGGGGGAGCTATATTGGAAATATTTTTGATTTTTTGTTTTAATATTGCCTGAATTATTCTCTCTAGATACCGCTGGTTTTACTCCTTTCAGGTACTTAAGCACTTGCTCCGGGGAATCGTAATTTCCAGATTGCGCGCCTAACTTTATACCACGGTCGTCTATACCGCCGATTAGACAGTCTACGGCCCGCCTACCACCTATTTGGCATCGATTTAAAAGGTTAATTTTTGAGTAATAGTATTGCTCGAGGGGCTCTCCATATTTTACTTTTATAGACAGCATTTCAGCTCACAATAGTTTTCTCTATACGGGAATGACTCTATTAATTTGTTTTTCCATTCAATCCAAGTAAATCGTACACTAGGTAAGTTTTCGTACCAAGTCTTTGCCAGCCCAGTCAATTTTGGTAGTGCGTAATGTACTGTCTCTTTTTCGTTCCATTCATAAATGTCAGCGCATTCCTCCACCTTAGTTAGCCAAGTCAAAATTGTTTGTGTCTTGGATAGCGGATCAAATTCTGGAATGACGTTATTCAGGGAATGCGGCTTATGACTGTGCGACTTATTTACGTCTTTAAAAGCTTGTATGAATTGCATAAACATATTGGTATGATTAGCTTGTTCACTGTGTGGCTCTCTGTAATATCTTGACCGAAGGCTACCGGATCTAGACTTTGACTTTGATCTACGTGGTGAAGGAGTCTTCGACCTACGACTGCGAAATCGTGAAGACCTTCGATCATCCTTTGGAAATACGCGTGACTGTTCGCGTGATCGATCACGCGACCGTCTACGTGACGACCCGGCCGTCTGCCCAGGTGATCTTCCCCTAGACTGAGTACGCAAACAATCACGACTGCGTAAAGACCTAGGCCAGTGTTCAGTCTTATGACCGCGACCCGAGACCCGCGAAAACAATACAGGACTTCGTGATCTCGCACGGTCCGATGCCATGCTGATCGAGCTACCACTGGTACTACATTGCCGTTGTCGGCGCTCGCGTTCTTGTACATATCGTTCATTATCATCTAGGTTAAGACTACGTTCGTATTCGTCACCACGCAGTGGCAGGTAGTTCGTGTAGACACGTTCAAACTCCTCAAAGCGCGACTGCTCGGCCCTCGTAATTCGGTCAAAATCATTGCGCGAGGTACCGGGCACGTCGTTCAGGTTCTGCAATCTCTGATGAGCATGATCATTCACGTCACCATCAGAAACCACAGTCCTCCGGGGCCTCGAAAATCTATCAGTATCATTGCGCGAGGCACCCAGAGATTCACTCATATTTTGCGATTCAATATTCATTCTAGCAGTCGAAAGAACAGGCTCACCAGGTTCAGTAGTCATTGCTGATCCATGTCTCACTGCGCTGCGTTCAGTTCTATGCTCACGGATAGCAGGGTCTGGCGGCTGCATCAACACCGCTGAACGGGAGCGACGTAGTTTAAAGTCATCACTAGAGTCATCCATCTCAGCCTCTTATTCCCTGAAACTTACCATTTTGGAATTAGTACATTAATTAAAGATGAGTTATAATCATCAAGATTTTGGATCGAGGAATCTATATTTAAATCTTACAATTATTCAATACTTCACAAATAATATCATGATAAATTTTAGATTATAAGAAAATGACTTTTAATTCGCCTTACATAAATGGCAATATAAAGAAAGTATCTTTAAAATAGATAGGGAGACATCTCGAACAAAAATTATAATAATAATGTAGGTAGGTAATTAATAATATAGTGAAATATGATTTAAAGTGGAATATCTGCCATAGCCTTTAATTATCGTAGGCTTCATCGAAACAATCCTATATACACAACTAAATAAAAATAAAATTGACATTGTGAAAATATAGATTAAAGAAAAAACTTTCATTATCTCGGAAACGGTACATCCTAGCTCAAAAATAACCAAAATTTAGCCCCCCTCTGCCACCCCATACGTGGCGGTATGAATCCAAATTACCCTTGGGAGACCTCATTGAAAGCACCATAAAATACCACCATGTCATGGACAGGTTATATTGTTGGCAAAAGAGTCCAACAGTGTATAGCAACACAATCATGATAGCAAAGATGTATTATTAGTATTACCTACCAATACCAGGAGTAAATATTTTCTAATATTGTTTTAGAGACAATAATAAACATGTTTTTCTTTTCTATATTTTTTTTTTTAACATTTGTTTTCATATGTGTAAATGGTCACTGTTTTACTACTACAGCTCGAATGTAGTTGTTATGCAAAGGCTCGTAGTTTCAATGTAGTCATACAATACATTTATATATTATTATATTTTTTTTTTCTATACTCCAACATAGAAACAGACGGCATAGTAGTCCAATGGGCAGAACGTCCGCCCGCAAACAGACAGGCTTGAGTCGCGGGTCGGGTCTACATCAGTTTGTCCCTTCTTAAGACATGTGTGTGGTTAATTTATCATGGCTATTAAAGGGAAAACATCTTGAGGAAAAACCCACATGGCCGAGTTATACTTAGCCATGTAACAATGAATTAGTAAAAGAAAACGGCGACAGGCCCGCCCCTATCACGTGAGTACACTGTCACTTTTCGTTAAGTAACGGTAGCCCTGCTAACCCCTTCGGGGATAGACGACGTGAACGTTTATGTTTATTACGTTATGTAATATAAAGAAATAAAAAAAAAACATGTGTTCTTTCTAACACAGGTCAGGATTACCTTAGGTTACATAATGTAATCCTAAACAAAATCTTTGAAATAATTTAAAATATATTGTTCATGCAAATCAGAATAAAAAGAAAATATTATGCCGTAGCATTACTTACGTTTGTAGGCGTGGAAAAATCACCAGTTCTGAACTAAAAGAATCAAACACCAGAACTTCTTAATAATTTCTATATTATCTAATTAACTATGATAATTCTTAAAATATCTAGATACTTGAAAAATGGTGTGAACGGTATTGCTGCTACTAGTAGAATGCGCGCTGCTCACAGACTATAAAGAGATACTACGTATCAGACGCACAACTCTTGAATAAATTAGTTGGACGTATGAAGTCCGTTCCGATTGGTTGGGGGAAAAAGACGATTAGAAAAGTTGTCGTTTTGAAATATTACATTTGACGCGGGAGCTGGAGGCTAAAGCTTAATTTAAACAGCCCCAATAATTATGCTTTTACTTTTTTCAGTTCCAGTTTAAAGGTGAAAAATTAAATGAGACAACACTTCTCTTTTATTTATTGGGTTTATTTTTCAGCTTCTTTTCAAATTTTAACAGAGCTTTTTCTTGCATGATAGGCTTGTTTCTGAAAGCTTTTAATCTTACAAATGTCCGTACCGTTTAATATTTTATTAGTATTACACCCATTATGTATGGCCAATTTAATTGTAGTGGCAGTGAAGGCTTGAACTACATTTTTTTTATGTTTTTGACACGCAAGGAACTCAAATGCACATTTATCTTTTACAGTGTCAAAAATTGTTATTGAGAGTTTCTCTTCATGTGCATGAGAGTCCAAAAATAAGTTAGTTTGTTCAAAAATTGTGCCAAAAACTTTCACCAAATGGTCAGATACATACATGAGGCTCTTTTTTTACTATTAAATTCTTTATGAGACACCCATGTATGAATAGCTAACTCATTTGATGTAAGATCCAGCTTACACTGGTTACACTGGTTTTTTTAAGTATTTTTCTTACAACCCAGCCAGCAGTGTAAGTTTGAGCGTAAGTAATTAAGCGTTCACGCCTTGCCATACTTACAAGATTTTCCGGATCATTGCTAAGATTACAATATCTTTTTGAATCACTGCTCTTGGTTTTAGTTTCATTTTCAGTATCATTATTAACGAATAGTGATTGCATTTTCATTACTTGATAACAGGATTCATCTTCACAATTAAAAGAGTTATTATGAAATCGGATGAAACCTGTTATCAGCAGTGATTTAAAAGTATTGCTGAAACTGTGGCAATTTGGATTGGTGTTTCGCAAATTGTAGGCTCTAACCTTCCCAAAAAAAAATCATAACCATCTGAATTAAAAAATCTGGGCATCAATTTCAAGCCTTTTGTCTCAAAAAATTGCCACAGTTTCTGAAAACTTTGCAGAGTGACAAGCCAGTTTTTCACACTTGGTACAGAAACATCTTTTTTTTTAAATTAATAAACCTAAGATTTTCTAACTTCCTTATTGCTTCTTTCCAAAACTCATGGTGTATGGAAGTTTTTGTTACTAATGTTCGTAGCACTTTCCCTTTACTTCTTTTGTTCCATTTACTGGCTCCGTTCACACTATCAAATAGTTTGTCTAGAAAAGCCACTAGCCGGCTTGTTTTTAATAGTGTTTCATTTCCACTGCGAACTAAAACAAAAATTGTTACATTAGTACATAGTTATTCTACTATTAGGTTCCAAATTTAATATTATTTAAGGCGGACAATGAACTAAGCTAAGGGACTGAAACAATATCATCACAAACAAATACCATTAGTTTATTAGCTTTTAAGGGATGCTCTATTATAAACAATGGATAAAGTTTAATACTTACGAGTTTCTGATACCAATGCCAAAGCTCTGGCCATTGTGTGACTAAATCTTGAACACAGTTTTTAACCTGAAATATAAAACAGTTAGTTTATGTATGTAAATGTAAAAATACAAATGTAGTTTTAAAAAATATTTATGGATGAAATAACTAACCTTCATCTTTTTTTTTTTTCTGAAATGATATGCTCATCATTTAATTTATGCAGTATTCTGGTCTCAGCATGTCTGCAGTCAATCTTGTAGACATCGATAATATCAGACCACTTGGCAATCTCACCCTCAAATTTAATGTCTTTTGTAAGAAAATTGTACCTTATTCCTTTGATTAGGTGTGGAGGATCGAATATAATATTTAATTTATGACAACCAATTTGAATTATATCATCTGCAATGAAAAAATATTTATTAATATGATTTACTTGAAAAAACACAAACATTGTAAATCTTTATTTGAATTTAACAAAAGGACAAGGTGCTCAATTTGATAGAAAACTTTCTTTTTCATGTTTGTTACTGAATTACTTGAGAACACCTGTTCGCCTTTCTACCGGTGGGTGTCATTCAAGGCGACTTAGAGTTTGTGACCTTTGATGGTTAATGGGCGATGCACTAGCAACCCATTACCAGTAGCCACATATCAACATCCATTCCCCTTAATTATTTGCTAAACGTGGCTGATGTGATGAGTCTTAGATTCAGAGGCTCCAACTACCCCATTATGGGATTCAAAAGCCGTGAGTGCATATGTATATATGGTTCTGGGGTTCATTATTGTTCTAAAAGGATGATTCTTTCAAACTATTAATAAATATAAATTTACCAATGCTTTCTTCTGAAACGATCTGCTCTCGCTTGTGTCCTGCTAAAGGCTTTTCAAAGCCGATTGAAAGGCTGTGCCTTGGTCTGATATTAGTACTATTGGTATAAGTCCAGTGTCTCCAAAGCTTCTACTATTTCTTTTATTACATTTTTTTACACAACCAAACAAACCAACCATTAACTACAAATATAAGTAAACTAATTCAAAATGGCTGACAGTGACAGATGTCAAAACAAGCGGAGATGGCTGGGGAAGTAAGGCATGCGGGGGCTGAAGTGGTTGAGTATCATTTTCTCGCTGTCACTTTGTACGTCTAGTTTTTTTTATATGAAGATTTACGCCCGTGGCGCTGCTCGAGTACCTCCCCACACCATAGTTTGGGAAGGGACCGAACAGCCAATCAGAACAGTTTCCTGTTTACTACACTACAAATTCATTACTTAATACATTTACTCTTGTAATAATCATAAAATGCATCGTGTATTTATGTAACTAAATAATTATAAAGTTATTTATGACATATCAATATGTTATAAGTATTATTATTCTATGTTTTGTATCTAGTACTAGGATTTACAATGATTTCCTCACAAACTCTTAAAATAATGCTCAACAGATTTTTATATTTTAAATAATTATTCTTATTAAATAACTTGACAATAACGACTTAATAACATTTATATAATAACATTTATCAGTATTCATTTATCAATAGCTAGTTTATATAAATAATCATATTAACGGAAATCACGAGTCAATAAAGAGTCTTACAATTATTTTGTAAAAGAAATCTATCAAATTGTCGAGAGGGACTACTAAAATAAATTGTTTCAAGAATTATTCACAAATATTTAGTAACAACAGAATGTGCAGTCTAACAATATAGTCAATCAATAATCACATATCCTTAAAAAAAATAAGGGTAACGGGTTTAATATCTATTAACACCTAGGGCTAAACCTTTTAATCAAGTGTAGAACTATTCACCGTCAGACATAATCTAACTACCTAAATATCCATGTAAATCAACTTTATTACTACGTCATTATCAGACAATGAATTACATATTAACATAACATAACATGAACGTGGGTACTCTGAACACCAGGTGACAAAGTCACGTGATGTTCAGAAGTATTAGTACCTCTGCCAACCCCTTCGGGGATATTGGGCGTGAACGTTTATGCTTATGCTTATTATAACATGAACGTTCACGCCGAATATCCTCGAAGGGGTTGGCAGTGGACCTGGTGTTCAGAATACCCACGTTTTGTATGGACAGTGTACTCACGTGATAGGGGGCAGGCCTGTCGCCATTTTGTACGAATACACTGTCACATGACTAAGTACAACTCAGCCATGTGGGTTTCCTCACGATATTTTCCCTCACCGTTAACAACCATGATAAATTAACCACACATAATATGACATACTATGTCTTTAGAAAAGACAAATTGGCCCGACCCGGGATTTGAACAGTAGTCGTTTGTACGATAACCGGTGTTCTACCCATTGAGCTATCACGGTTAAATTACATATTGTTGAAGTAAAATCAATAATAAGTTTCATTTGCACAGGTGCTCTAAGAGTTTATTAATACCATTCAGGTTTGAGTTTAAAGGCACATTATAATAACATCGTCACAGGGGATGTAGCTCAGTGGTAGAGCGTTCGCTTTGCATGTGAAAGGCCCTGGGTTCAATCCCCAGCATCTCCAAACATTGTTTTATTTAGTCATGTAATTTATATAATTAGCTACTGTAAAATATTCAACAAACAATTATATAAATTGCGATAATATCGATAGAATAAAACTTGATTAAATTAAAAGTATGAGACAAATTGTAGCGGATAGGACGTCTAAGATGTTTATGGTTAAAATTAAAAGCGAAGGATTTATGTTTAGGTTATAGATTATGCAACAAAACTTAGTAAGCTTAGAGATCAAATTTTAATAATATATCGAGTAAAGCACGTCTACTACTAATGGCATTGCAACCTACATGAATGTTTTGGCTCTCTGCGTTTCGTTTTTACATTATATAGATTTAATAATAACACTTTATTTTACAAACTTTTCTTCACTCAACTTAAAGCAGTAGCCCAAAAATTTGTAATTCTGAAGCCGTACTACCCTTTTTAGGATTTATACCGTTTTAATATAATGTTCTATTATGTTTTTTTTGGCCTTGTTTTGTGCATCTACCCAAGTAATTAATTTATCGATCTCACCTTCCAAAGGTTGTCTGGAAGAGATCGGTTTTAGCGATAAGACCGCCAATTGTACCTTACTGTAAACTGTTTGATCATATTATTACTTGTGTAAATTTGTGTTTGATGTGCAATAAAGTGTTATTCTATTCTATTCTATTCTAATATACATATATATATGTGTACACATCCCTGGAAGTTCAATCTTTAAAAGGGCACGACAGCTACTATCTAATCTATATGTTTTACAAGTCATGAATGGTTACCTGCGTCCTAAAAGTGGTTTCATATAATAGTAATTATAGGCAAATGGATAGCCGTGTAGTGCCGACTTAGAACGTCATAACCCCTTTCTACCTACGGGTGTTGTAAGAGGCGATAACGGTATGAAGCTTTTTTGAGTGGTTTTTGGGCGATGCGGTTGAAGACCCATCACCAAAGATACTTTATATCTACCATCTTGTCCCCTATCAACTTCCAAATGTGGCTGAGGAGATTCTAGTTCTGAAGCTCTAGCTACCCCTTTTTAGAATTTATGGCCGTGAGTATATGAACGGCAAATGGATAAATTATAATCACCCGAAATATGGCAATGAAATTGCCCAAGATCTAGAGATCGTTGTAGACAAATTGCGCTCTAGTGTCCATATGTATTACAAATGATGATGATGATGATTTATATAAGATTAATAATGATAAATATTCGAACGCCCATTTAAGGCAGATTATGGATTGCGCACTTGTAAATACCTGAAGACCTTTACACCTATAATCGTCGAATAAATGCTTCATTTCATTTCAATTATTTGTAATATCAAATCAATAAGACACCCAATATAATACTTACATTTGCACAGGTGTTTTAAGACTTTGTTTGTGCAACTTAGGTTTGAGTTTTATGCCATATTACAACAACATCGTCACAGGGGATGTAGCTCAGTGGTAGAGCGTTCGCTTTGCATGTGAAAGGCCCTGGGTTCGATCCCCAGCATCTCCAAATATGTGTTTTATTTAGTCATGTAATATATATAATTAGCTACTGTAAAATATTCAACAAACAATTATATAAATTACGATAATATCGATAGAATAAAACTTGATTAAATTAAAAGTATGAAACAAATTGTAGCGGATAGGACTGTGTCTAGGATATTTATGGTTAAAATTAAAAGCGAAGGATTTATGTTTAGGTTATGCAATAAAACTTAGCTTAGATAACAAATTTTAATAATATATCGAGTAAAGCACGTCTACTACTAATGGCATTACAACCTACATGAATGTTTTGACTATATTGATTTAATAATAACACTTTATTTAACAAACTTTTCTTAACTCAACTTAAAGAAGTAGCCCAAAAATTTGTAATTCTGAAGCCTACCCTTTTTAGGATTTATACCGTTTTAATATACAAATATATATATATATATATATATATATATATATATATATATGTGTGTAAACATCCCTGGAAGTTCAATCTTTAAAAGGGCACGACAGCTACTATCTAATCTATATGTTTTACAAGTCATGAATGGTTACTTGCGTTCTAAAAGTGGTTTCATATAATAGTAATTATTTTCAAATGGATAGCCGTGTAGTGCCGACTTAGAACGTCATAACCCCTTTCTACCTACGGGTGTTGTAAGAGGCGATAACGGTATGAAGGTGGTATGAAGCTTTTTTGAGTGGTTTTTGGGCGATGCGGTTGGAGACCCATCACCAAAGATACTTTATTTCTACCATCTTGTCCCCTATCAACTTCCAAATGTGGCTGAGGAGATTCTAGTTCTGAAGCTCTGGCTACCCCTTTTTAGAATTTATGGCCGTGAGTATATGAATGGCAAATAGATAAATTATAATCACCCGAAATATGGCAATGAAATTGCCCAAGATCTAGAGATCGTTGCAGACAAATTGCGCTCTAGTGTCCATATGTATTACAATTATTTGTAATATCAAATCAATAAGACACCCAACATTATACTTACATTTGCACAGGTGTTTTAAGACTTTGTTTGTGCAACTTGGGTTTGAGTTTTATGTCATATTACAACAACATTGTCACAGGGGATGTAGCTCAGTGGTAGAGCGTTCGCTTTGCATGTGAAAGGCCCTGGGTTCGATCCCCAGCATCTCCAAATATGTGTTTTATTTAGTCAAGTAATTTATATAATTAGCTACGTCAAGATTATAATCAAACAAAAACGATGAAAAAATTAAATATCGAAAATATTAAACTTAGTATTGGATTTTATTTTTAATGGAACTATGAAACAAATGGCAGCAAATAAATAAACAATAATAATAAATACGGACACAGATTAAGTTACCTTCAAACTAAGTAGAACTTGTATTATGGGATACTAACTCAACGATACGTACCGCCCCCTGATTACGTATCTTTTGCGATTTACGATTATATCGCAAGTTGCACGATTGTCACTGTCAATGTCATAAAATTGTATGCGATTTGACACTTTTGACAGCGACAATATTGCAACTTGCGACACAATCGCGGTCGTGAAAGTTACATAATCAGCCCCCGGACGACGCAGTGTAGGTAGGCCTCCCACAAGGTGGACCGACGGTTTGGTGAATATCACGGGAAGCCGTTGGATGTGGGCAGCGCAGGACCTGTCGTTGTGGAAATCTTTAGCGGAAGCCTATATCCAGCAGTGGATGTCTATTGGCTGAATGATAATGATGATGAACTCAACTATGTATTTAATATTATACAATACACATATAAATAACCTCCAAGAATAAGAAACAACCACCACCTTAAAAGCGAATTGATACTGACTCAGCACTACGTTGAGAGCCGTTTGACTCCCAACACTGATTTTCAGTCAGTACCATCTGATTAAGCATAAGCATAAACGTTCACGCCAAATATCCCCGAAGGGGTTGGCAGAGGTACTAATACTTCTGAACATCACGTGACTTTGTCAGCTGGTGTTCAGAGTACCCACGTTTTGCATGGACAGTGTACTCACGTGATAGGGGGCAGGCCTATCGCCGTTTTGTACGAATACACTGTCACATGACTAAGCACAACTCAGCCATGTGGGTTTCCTCACGATGTTTTCCCTCACCGTTAACAACCATGATAAATTAACCACACATATGTCTATATAAAAGACAAATTGGTGTAGGCCCGACCCAGGATTTGATTACTAGTCGTTTGGACGATAACCGAGTGTTCTACCCACTGGGCTATCACGGTTGTACTATCTGATTAAATTAAATAAAAAACTCAAATTCCTTTGTTTAAGGAAATAAACGATTTTGAATTTTGTATTTGAATAGTACTGTATTTGGCATGTTTAGGATTCAAAATAAGAGCAAACTAATTATTTTAGGTTGCGAAACAAAATGCAGCGCCTAGAGATTGAGTTTGGAACTGTATCGAAAGTTAAGTAGATAATAATAATAACAAGCAGTTGAAATTACTCTAACAAAATAGCTAGCACCCTGAATAATTCATTATTGATGCTGTCAATTTTATCTAAACGTAGTAGCTAATTATATAAATAACATGACTAAATAAAACACATCATTGGAGATGCTGGGGATTGAACCCAGGACCTTTCACATGCAAAGCGAACGCTCTACCACTGAGCTACATCCCCTGTGACGATGTAGTTGTAATATGGCATGACTCGAACACAAAATGCGCAGTCAAAATTTTAATACACCTGTGTAAATTTAAATTTAATATTCGGTATTTTATTGTTTTCATATCACAAATATCTATACTATTATTAAATAAAGAATAAATAAAGCAAAGAAAAACTTCGACACAGGCGGGAATCGAACCCGCGACCTCGGGTATACGCCCCGACGCTCTGCCAATTGAGCCACCGTGTCAATGGCTGCCAGCGGTCGCGGGTTCGATTCCCGCCTGTGTCGAAGTTTTTCTTTCCTTTATTTATTCTTTATTTAATAGTAATAATCCCCACATGAGGTTTTCATGAACAAAAAGAATTAAATTATGCCTATACTATATTTAAAAATGCATCCGTTACACAGATCATGAATGGTTTTACGTGCAAACGTGAATAAAACTCTGAAAAAGTTAAACCAAAATTTTATCAGTATAAGTTACAGTTTAATATAAACTCGATAAAGATGTAGTTATCGTGAATTGTGATAAACTACGAGCGGTTATATGCCCATATCTATCGACTTTATTACTATGATATAATCAGACTATTTATTACATGCTAGTGATAAATAATAAAATACAGACATACATACATACGGCCATAAATCCCAAAAAGGGGTAGCCAGAGCTTTAGAGCTAGAAACTCTTCAGCCACATTTGGAAGTTGATAGGGGAGAAGATAGTAAATGTAAAGTATCTTGTTGATGGGTCTCGCCGCATCGCCTAAAAACCACTTACGACACCCGTGGGTAAAAAGGGGTAGTGGCATTCCAAGCCGACACTACACGAAATTAATAATAAAATACCAAATATTAATATTATGGCTTCATTTGCGCAGGTGTTCTATGATTTCGTTTGTGCAATTTATGTTCGAATTTCATGCCATATTACAATAACATCGTCACTGGGGATGTAGCTCAGTGGTAGAGCGTTCGCTTTGCATGTGAAATGCCCTGGGTTCAATCCCCAGCATCTCCAAATATGTCTTTGCCTTTTGTGATGTTAGCTATATAATTAGCTACCAATAACTCTGCTATAAAGTTTTTCTTGTATCACAAACTATTTCACGTTTCAAGGTGACCCACACTTACGACTGTAAAAAATACACATAGGTAAAGGACCAACCCCCACGACCGTTTTTCTATATATATATTTCCCAGTTAACTCCCTATGTATTTTTACTACTAATTTTCAGCTGTGTAGTATCCGCTTAAAATATCAGTAATCCATGTCTTCTTGCCGATGTCGTAAGAGGTAACTTTGTCATTATTTGGACGATGTGGCTGAGAACTCTTAACTTCTGCTTAGAAAATTCTGCTTAGGAAACTATTTGGATATTAAGCTGGAAGAATCTTCTGCCAACCTGCACTTAGCCGATTGGTGGACTGTGGCCCAAATCGGCTTAATCATCCTTAGTGGGTCAACATTATACTGAGTTAGAAAATTATTGTAAGTATATGCTTATATTTGCACAGATGTAATACTATACCATTGACTATAGTCATGAGTAAATGTTTTGCGATATTACAACAACACTGTCACAGGGGATGTAGCTCAGTGGTAGAGCGTTCGCTTTGCATGTGAAAGGCCCTGGGTTCAATCCCCAGCATCTCCAAATATTAATTTTCTTTAGTTTGTATTTAAGATAATTAGCTACAATAAGATACATTATATTTAAAAGTGGTTTAGATTTTTAAAACATTATATTAAAATAGTAATTCGTTTAGTAGACCTGTTATCGCTGGAACAAAAAACAACGTTTCATACGTCTTCGCTATATCGCACGCTTAATACCAAAATTTTTATGAATTAAGTTACAATACTTTACATACCTTAAAAAGCATGCTCTACAACATAGGCACGAGAAAGCACCCGTATTCTTAAAACAAAAAGGTTCAATTTCACTTGGGCCTTCATCGTGTCGTATTCATATGTTGTTGAGCATGGTTTTAAGGTCTATTTAATATTGTAACTAAACACACAAAATGTTGACAAAGGTCACTGTAGTATTAAGCGTGCGATATTTAACACAGGGACAAAGCTACCTGTAAGAAAAGTAAGAAGCTGATAAAAAGAACAATCTCTTGAAAAGTTTTATAGTGTCGGTTTTGAATAGCTCAAACCCATTTCTTCCCGAGGGTGTCTTTCGCGGTAGAGGTTATTTCTGGGGAATGAGATTTTTCAAAGCTCTGGTTCCCACACACACCAAAACACAACACGCAACAACCAAAAGTCGCTGAAGATTTTTCTTCTATTCTTCTGGCTACTATGGAGTTTATAGGCGGGAGAATATAGGTTGTAAAGTAAATTTATTCTTAAACTTTTTTTGCTTCGGAAACTTAGATGTGAGTAAACTTCCTGTGAGTAATTACATTTAATTGCATTGGTGGGGTAGACTGGGCGGCTATAAAACAACCTCCGACTTCATTATCACACAGATTGACAATGTTTTCTATGGCGTCGTAAAACGGATGCGGACAACGGTAGGACTCCACGCTTCTACGATTAGTGATGGGGTGAAGATATCGATAAACTATGTTCGCGATAAATGGCTTGTTGGATATAAACTAGACGAAATGCTTTGGGTTTAAACAATCTTATTAAACATTGGAATAACAATTTCCTTTTTGACCACTTTTGGAAGTTGAGTGGGGAAAATATTGTAAAATAACCCCACCAGCCCACATGACACCAGTGAGTTGAAATATGTTATTTGTCATATCATCTTCAAAAACCGTGTAGTGCCGGCTTAGAATGTCGCTACCCCTTTCTACCCACGGGTGTCGTAAGAGGCGACTAAGGGTATTGGGGCGTTTTATTGGATTTTTGGGCGATGCGGTTAAAGACCCATCACCAAAGATCTTTATTTTTAACATCTTTTCCCCACCCAACTTCCAAAAGTGGCTGAGGAATTTATAATTCCTTAGCTCTGGCTACCCCTTCTAGGGAAATATAGCCGTGAGTATATGTATGTATGTATGTATCTTCAAAAACAGACGTCCAACAAATATACTCAATCTTAATTAAGCTTATTATTGATATTGGGCATTTAAATTTATTATAATCCCTATGATAACAAAAGCTACGTCTATGACGTCAATAAAATATATAAAGACTTATGGCCCATTGATTCCTAAAGGTTCACCGTCCCTGTCCACATCGTGCCCGCCTAGAACATCGATAAGCCGCGCGTCACTAGGGGCAGTGCAACGCAATAACTCTTGGCCGCACCTCATTTGCATTTCTTTATTGGATCGCCGACGAAATTGAGAAAAATTCCGTGTCTTCTTAATTACTGCCACGTTTTCTTGTTATTTACGACTTGAAATATTTTAATACTGTTACTTACAATTGCGAATCGCCTCGGGACAGACCATTGCTAGGAAATGTACAATGGCAAAGAAATTATTATTTGTTTGTGTAATGAAAAGAAAATAAATCATTGGGTTTAATAAACCCCATTAATAAGCAACCATCTATGGTTATTCCCGTTGAATGGCTTATTGGAGGCTTGAATCACAGATTTCCTGAAAATTAAGATGATTCCATGCTTCGGAAAGCACGTTAAGCCATCGGTCCCACCTACTATCAATGTAGTAGTCGTGATGCTGACAACCCGCTCTATGCCAGCGTGGTAGACTATGACCAAATCACCCTATAAAACATAGGCTCGAACCTATTGTTAGGGAATAAATTGACTGTGAAGATAATAAATCCACGAAAATCACATGTTTACTTTACACCTCACTGATTTATATGACGAATCTTTTTTTTCTCTGCGTTTTTATTTGTGAATTTGTTTTTGAATTTAAACTATTAACGAATTATTATTTCAAACCACAAGCTATTATTGTATAACTTAAGTACTTGGCCTGTGTACTATGTCCGTATATTTTTGTTAAAATACGATCTCATTCACCACGATTTGACAGCAAAAAAGAAACATCGCATCATAATAATAATAAGATCAATTAATTAAAAAAACATATGCCTTTCAAAGGTGAAAATGCAATTAGAAAGATTACTTCAAAGAGTTGAAAAATTTATAACACTAATGAATATGCTATAAATCTCTCGAGAAACTAAAAAGCTCTTGACATTTATCCGATGAATTATCTGTTGATGAAGTAGTAAATCATATTTACGGAGAGGGCGCTCCTCTATAAAGTTTAATGGCATTGCTGCCAGCCCATAAAAATATTTACACGCGCAAATCGCCTATTTCTATTAAAATAGAGAGAGACGCAGTCAACAACTTACGAAGTCTATTCTTAAACTTTAAGCTATTTCCACCAAGTAGAGTTAATTTACAACATAGCTTATTTTGTTTCCCGTACATTAAAGACCTAAAATAAGACCACCTCAGTCCTTAGTTTTTTTTTCAAAAGCAATTGTTTTAATTTAAATAGTCCATAGGAACATCTTCACAATCGTTCCAAGGCTTTTTTTTTCAATTTTCTGAAATTGTTTTCACTGTGGGAAATAAGGTAGGAAAGTCCAAACATGACGACAATTGTGTCTTTTAGTGTTTACTAATAAATAAAGAATGATCCCCACATGAGGTTTTCATGAACAAAAAGATTTAAACTTTTAGTGTTTGTTGGGCTTTGCGGCTGGAGAACTATTTGTAAACATATTTTCATATAATATTTTTCCCCACTAAAATTCTAAAACAGCTAAGGAATTTCCCTACCCCTACCCCTTTTTGATATAGCCGTGAGCAAACGTAAGTTTATGTCATAATTTATCCGAATGTAATAGCTTTTTTATTAATAACTTATTAGAACATAAGGTAAAAATCATAAAAATCGTAGAAAACTAGTTACTCTGTAACACCTTCAACGATATCCGTCGTTAAAACTAAGACTATGAAAATTTTATAACTCCGTATTTGCGAGTAAGCAACCAATCTGTATATGAGCCGATACATCAGCTGCACAGAGGTATATATCGAGGTAATGGCGCAGTAGCTCGTACGGGCACATCAACGTGAATGTTTAATGGTAACTACCCACAGAAAGAAATCTATGTGCCAATAGTGGAACTGCTTATTTGGTAATATTTACGAGGATCTGGCAAGCAAAGATTCATCTTGCGGCATTTCCAAGAATTTTTGTTGCAATGAGGTAAATTTAAAAAGTATAAACAACCTAAAATAGGTTATGCCCCAACTTAATCAAAGCTCTTTCCGTTGATCGTTATCGTAGGATCCGACACTATACGTTGCTTTTTAACCACTCCAAAAGCAGCTTAGGAAAAGTTTACTGTGAAGATCTGGCTATAGATTCATGTTTTCAAATATTATTTGTTTAATTTATATTTGCGTAATTTTTCTAGAAAGATTTCCAAGTTTACTTAGTTTTTAAGTTTATTAGCTGCGTAGTGCCAGCTTAGAATAGCACTACCCCATTTCTTCCGGTGGGTGAACGCAAGAGGAGACTAACGGATTGGGGCTTTTAAGGGATTTTTGGGCGATGCGGTTGAAAACCCAACCCCAACAACCTTTATTTCGCCATCTTTTCCCAACGCAACTTCCAAAAGTGGCTGAGGAATTTTCAATTCCCTAGCTCTGGCTACCCCTTCAAGGGATTTATAGCCGTGAGTATATGTATGTATGTATTTCCAAGTTTACATATATTGCCACGTGATTGCCACGTATTAACATTTAACACAACTGTTTAAATAACACTGACAGTGTTAATATAGTATTAATGTGGTTTTATAATATTATGAAGCATAAAAGTT
Source organism: Bedellia somnulentella (assembly GCA_963576735.1). Taxonomy (NCBI): domain Eukaryota; kingdom Metazoa; phylum Arthropoda; class Insecta; order Lepidoptera; family Bedelliidae; genus Bedellia; species Bedellia somnulentella. Next base: position 4,341,067 of record OY755191.1, read on the forward strand.
GCGAGACCCCACGATGAATAATTTCAAAACTAGAATTTACATTAATGTGACTGTTTTCAGTAAAACTCATCAAGAGTATTGATACAATATCACCAACGAAATAAAGCTCAAAACTACAACGAAGACAAAAATACGAGCACAAACATATTTCAAAGTGATGGAATTTATGGCCACCCAATTGAATTTCACAGTTGATTTGCGCGGGAACGGGAAACGTTCTCGTAGGCATAGAAAAATCCTTCCGGTGTTCAATTCGGAACGCATCTGTCAAACCGGGCGGCGGGAAAACGATGGTTTGCGCGCCAAACAACTAGGGTCGGTGGTTTTCCGCTGGAGTGACCAACTTCACGAATTCCGTGAAATTTCACAACTTTTATGCATCGAGATTATATCATACTTATACATGGCAATTAAATAATATTAATAGTCTCTTTTAAAATTTATTCATTTGGGAATAATACGCTAATCCTTTTTTTTATAAGTCGTCCTAAGTACTACCGAGTATTTACAAACAAAACTTAATAGATTTTACTTTTAAGTTATGGACTTTTTACATTACCCATTTAAGTATAATCTGATATTTATCTTAAAGATTTGCTACCCAAGATAAAACAGCAGCATGATGTTGTATATGGCCGCCGTGTGACATTCGACAAAGATACCTTCAGACCAGAGCTACGGTGTTAATCAGATTAATGACAGAATTTCATACATACATACATACAAATACTCACGGCTATAAATCCCATAACGGGGTAGCCAGAGCTTTGGAATGAGAAATTCCTCAGCCGCTTTTGGAAGTTGATGGGATGGTAATAATAAATGGATTTGGTGACGGGTCTCCAACCACATCGCCCAAAAACCACTTAAAGAGCCCCTATACCCTTAGTCGCCTCTTGCGATCACCCACGGGTAGAAATGGGGTAGTGTAATTCTAAGCCGATACTACACGGCTAAGAATACAGAATTTCACAAGATGTTAAACTTCTAGTTCAACATCTAGCTTCTTTTCAGGCATATATTTAGTAACGTTGAATATAAGTGAAGTCCCAAAGATTCTAAGAAAATAAAGGAACTCTCGTTTTTGTTTTATCTATATAACTAACTAATTTGCCCTTAAACATGTGACAGTGTATTCGTACCAAACGGCGATAGTCCTGCCCCCTATCACGTGAGCATACTGTCTAAGCAAAACGTGGGTATAAATAAAAGATGTTATTAAAGGAAAGAAAAATCTCGACACCGCCAGTGTCGAGATTTTTCTTTCCTTTAATAACATCTTTTATTTATGAGTAATAATCCCCACATGAGGAATTCATGTCAAAAAACATTAAATCAAAACGTGGGTACTCTGAACGCCGGGTGTCGATGTTATGTGATTTTCAGAAGTATTAGTACCTCTGCCAACCCCTTCGGGGATATACGGCGTGAACGCTTGAGTCTTGAATTTATATAACTTACAAACATGAAACGTAGTCATGTGTGTATGACGGAATTGACAAACATTTTTTTTAAATTATTCTTTTGAGAATGTCTGATGTGACGACTAATTTCAGACGCAATTAGATTTGAACGCATCCTAAACTTACTGGACACTGAATTACGTGTTAGAATGGTAAAAGAATCCAATTTCATGGGCAACCCAGAAAATCTGAACGGCGTAGGTAAAATTGCAGTATAATGCTGGCAACACAGCCTCCCGTCGCTCGCCATTCACCGCTCCATATTGTGCGTTCAGAAAAATGGTTATTTATGACGCCAATCCACGAATTGCCCTCGTGGCCAAATAGAATTGATATATTGGTATATTTTATATGTAAATCTGGACATAGGACAAAGTGCTTCTCTAGAACTTGATCCCCTTGATGTATGGACAGTACTGATAAGCATCGTCTAAAAACATTTCATGTAAAGGAGGTTGCTAGCAACATCCCATTATTGTTTTTATATATTTAAAATTTTACTATTCAATGTAACAGAAGCAAGAGAGATTTGTCAGGGTCGTGCAAATTGGCCATCTATAGTCTCAGTCTTCCCCAATCGATATACCGGGCGTACTACCTATGAAATGAAACTAGTTACCTAATAAGTCCAAATAACAGATAACGATAACCTACAGATCGAAATTCACACAGGTTTGTCATTAAATTATAGTTTTTTTAAATGTTATATTCCTGCCTTGAAGAGAAAGTTGGAAATCAGAAATAGCTTGTATACATTGTTGCATTTCGTAACCATCAATTCATTGAATCTTCAAAACTTCATAGACTGCTCTTATAAGAGCTGGTGCATCCATTCTTGAGAATTTTTTAATCATACCGATATCGTAATTATAAAATGCAGCTATCACTGCATTTGTAAACTTCGACCCTTATTGAGTACGAGGAATACCATATATTTTTTATATAGTATACAGATTCAAAATTTGTTTCATTTTGTTCAATATACTTTAAAACAAACAGTTTGTTAAATATCAGTCAAATAGTTGCTCTCTTATTAACGTTAAAAATTAATAAAACTTCTTTGAATAGCCAAAAATTCCTCTGTTGGTGTGTCTAACGTGTGTGTTGTGAAAGAGTTTTAGGAAAGTATACAGACCAAATGTAATTGAGAATAATGAAAAGTTTAATAAGTATTTTGCTGTGTAGTGTCGGCTTAGAAATTCTTAATTTCTTTCACAATAATGTCGCGTATTATATTAAACGGGCGGTAAACACATAAACACCACGGCCTTCCCCACTTAGAAGGCCACTGTGCGTGGATAATGCATAGAGCAAAATCAAAATTGAACACTCAATCATCCCTAGTTTTTTTACTCTCAGGGTTGAAATTATGTTTTCAAATTAATATGAGACCAACATTGGAGACAAACATTATATCAAAAAGAATGATAAAATCCGACAACTTTGAGAAATACTTTTATAAGTAGTACAAACCATACAATATTCAAGAAAAAAAAGTAAAACTACTGGTTTTTAGACCGACCGTAACGAACCCGGCACCTGGTACCTGGTGGGGCGCAGTTTCTTACTCTGTCGTACAACATTATATTACAGAAACTTTTGAGAGATCTCATTTCCACTGAATTCACTCCACTTTTATACTTCTTTTGCCATGTCCAACATTCACTACCATACATCGGCGTAGGAACCAGTACAGCATTGTGTATTACTATTCGCGCTTTTTCAGACAAGGGCTGGCTCGTAATGAAACTCTTTATGGCTCTATTTACCGCATTTCCCTTTTTCACTCTTCTATCAATATCTTCCTCACATTTTCCATCACCAGTAAACAAACTTCGCAAATATACAAATTCTTTCAGTTGGACCGTTTCCTTACACCCTATTATAATTTCACATTCTGTCATACTTTCCTCTCTCTCTCTAAAACATTCGTCTTGATTTTGTGCACTTTCACCCTCACTCCCTTTACTTTAAAAGACGAACATGTTGTAATATTCACGATCACTATCTCTTGCAACTCATAAGTCTATAATCACTTAATTGCAGTTCCTTCAAACAGTCGAAGAGCCACGAAAATGCCACACCACCGGCAACATTTTTTCACACGCTGAGAGAAATATCCAATATCCAAATAAAAAGGGGTCCATATTGGCTCACATAAAATTCTAAATCATATTCGTTATGTTCCTAACGATTTGTGTTCATAGTAATCACTATTTATAATTTTATATGTCATACTTTATTTATTCATACATTTTTAATACTACCATCGGAGGTCATACCAGTTAGTGATCATATTTTTTTATTAATAATGTTACAACAAAGATTTTTGTTGAAACTAAAAAAAAACAAGTACTTTTTTCTTCATAACATTCAATGATCATATTGTTCTAATTAATAATATCGTTACTAGGAATATTGTCTGTCATGTTGAAAATATTAAACAAGAATAATATTATTTCAATAAAATCATTTTCCATATGTGTACTTAAAATACAGATTATGCATTTGAGGTGCTCGCCCCGCTGCGCTTCGCTCGCTGTTTTTATACATAACCTAACCTAGCTAAATGTGACCTAACTTTCCTTCGCCTACAAGGAGCTTTCGCCCCCCGAACCCCCCAAGCAGGGGGGGACCACCCTTGCATGCATCGAAACAAGCAAGCAAAGATAAAAACACATATGATTGATATTATATTTTTTCAAATATTAGAATAAAACACATTTATGAATAATACATACATACATATACTCACGGCTATAAATCCCTTAAAGGGGTAGCCAGAGCTAGGGAATCAGAAAATCCTCGGCCACTTTTGGAAGTTGCGTGGAAAAATTATGGTGAAATAAAGGTTGTTGGTGATGGGTCTCCAACCCCATCGCCCAAAAATCCCTTAAAAGCCCCAACACCGTTAGTCGCCTCTTACGAACACCCACCGGAAGAAATGGGGTAGTGCTATTCTAAGCCGACACTACATATGAATATTATATTTATTTATTGGAATGATTATGAGTGTCGATCATTAGTATAAACAAATATATTAAAATAAATATTTGTAAATACAAACTGTATAATTAAATTAGTAATATTATGAAATTCAATGATTTTATTTTGTAATATTTATGGCTTAATTTTTTTATGAAGACTTATCATTACTATTTTAAATGGTATGTGAAATAATTTCGGACCTCCGATGATAGGAGTTAAAAAGTTATGCAGGAAAAAGCGCACCCATTAAAAGCATGGAACCGCGTTCGCTTTAAATGTCAACTCCGCTTTACAGTTCCAATGCCAGTCAGTGTCAGTCTGTCAGTGTCATTGTTATGTAATGCTAAATGTCAGTGTTAAATCAGCTGATTGTTTTGTTATTCTCTGATTGTGGTGGAAGACTGCAATTCTAGTGTTATTCGTTTGATATAAACCGCATTATAATATGGATCTTACTGATAAAGTAGTAATTATTACCGGTGCTAGTTCCGGCATCGGTGCTGCTACAGCTATCCACATGGCTAAATTATCAGCCAAACTAGTTTTAGTTGCTCGAAACCTAAACAATTTGCAACGAATCGCTCTGTATTGTGAGAAATCGAAAGGCTTAAGACCTATTTGCATAACCGCTGATGTTACCGAAGAACTGGATAATGAGAGGATCATCAAAGAAACTATTGAACATTATCAAAAGATAGATGTTCTGATAAATAACGCCGGCATAATCGGTATGGGCGGTATCAAAAATTCGAGTCTTGAAACTTATGATTCAATTATGAACACAAACATGCGTAGCATATATCACCTGACAATGCTGGCTGTTCCTCACCTTATACAGACTAAAGGCAGCATTGTAAATGTATCATGTATTACCAGCAGTAAACCAAATACTTCTACTTTGGCATATAACATTTCAAAAGCAGCACTTGATCACTTCACCAAATGTGTTGCCCTAGAGTTAGCTCCTGATGGTGTGAGAGTAAACTCTGTAAATCCAGGCTTCATCAAGACAAACCTGTTGAAAAATATAGGGTTGACTGATGATCAGTTAGAGCTGTTTGTGAAAAATGTTGTCGGTAACATGCCATTGAAAAAGCCAGTGGAAGGAGACCAAGTGGCAGCCCTGATCTCATTCTTGGCTAGTGATACAGCTAACAGTATTACAGGTAGCAATTACATTATAGATGGAGGTAGTGTGCTGCGTTAAAGTCCAAAAGAAGATTTAAAAATAACATATTTGCATATTATTTACATTTAAGTATTTAACCTTATATTTTCAAGCATATAATCATAAATTATTTACTAATAATAACATAGAGGTGCAATAATATAAATGTATTGCAAGAAGTAGTTTAGATGAAAATTAAAAATTATTTTTATAATTATTTACATTTAACTAATTAACAATTAGTTGTTATGTGTTAAGCACATAATTTTAGATATATTATTATTTTATTAAAGTGTTATTGCTGATAGTGTTGTTTTTTATTAATATAATAAATTTCATGAAACACAAACATTTTCAAAAAATATGCACATATAGAACAAGTTTTAATTAACTCGATTAAAATATTGGTTTGAAACAGTACAGTACAGTAGGCAGAGGTACTTATTATTCTGAACATATTTGCACCCCCTGTCACATGACCAAGCATGACTCACTCACTCATTCCTCACAATGTTTTCCCATACCATGAACAACCTTGATAAATATACACACTTATGATTTTACATATAATAATAAACAGGATTAACCAACAAATACTTTGAAAACCACTCACGTGATATGTTTGCCCGACGTTTCGGCACACCTACTGGTGCCGTGGTATTATTTATTTATAATTATATATAATGTCTACAAACCGCGAGAGTTTAAAAAGTGTATTACACTTATGATTGTTAGACAAAGACACCGAGTCAGGATTAGCACTTGTGTACCCTGCACTAGAAGCCGATCATTACTTGTGGCACAGTTGTCTTTGCTCAGTTAACTGCTCCATAGAAATTGTTTCTTTTCGAGGTTCAATTGAGCGAAGAAAAAAAACTTATTGTAAATCAGTTGATGCAGTTAACCAGACCACTGAAAAGAAATTTTTTCTAGTGGTAAAGTTGCCTGAAATACAATGAAAGAGAAAATACAATTATAGCATTCTAGTTGTTTTTTTTTTATCAGTTAGAAATCATCAAGAGGTATAAAGACGTAACAATTTTCTATTTTTATTCTTTCTTTTGCTGTTTGATTTCTTTCTTATGTAATTATTGTACCGATAAAGATAAAAAAATACAAACGCTTGTCGCGATAACGTTAAATAAACGAAGCCGAGTGCATGCACGAACCATTGTTTCGTTCCCACAGCGAGTGCTGAACAGTGAACAACTCACAAAGTAAATAAAACTACGTTTTAGAACAAGCGATAAGAGATGAGATGATTTCCAATCGATAAACATTTTTAGTTGAGTTTCTGCCTGTATAGATGTCGCTCATAGTTATCAAGTAAAATTGTAAATAAACCTTACATCTCCTTTAATCCATGTTTAACGAATTATTTGTGATTACTAGTTTCCCCACAATATTTTACTTCACCGATAACAACCATGATAAATTACTCTTACATACATAAACGTTCAAGCCGAATATCCCCGAAGGTGTTGACAGAGGTATACTAATACTTCTGAACATCACGTGACTTTATCACCTGGTGTTCAGAGTACCCACGTTTTGCATGGACAGTGGACTCACGTGATAGGGGGCAGCCCTATCGCCGTTTTGTACGAACACACTGTCACATGGCTAAGAACAACTCAGCTATGTGGGTTTCGTCACGATGTTTTCCCTCGCCGTTAACAACAATGATAAATTAACCACACATAATATCTTTTAGAAAAGACACATTGATGTAGGCCCGTCCCGGGATTTGAACACCAGTCGTTTGCACAATAACCGGTGTTCTACATGCAATATTCATCATCTCTTGCAACTCTTTTGAAGACGATGGAAGTAGCACTTGATCGTCAGCATACAAGAGGTTTATAACAATGAATCCACCCATTCTTAGTCCATAATCACTTTCATGAAATTCTGTCAACAGTCATCCATGAACAAATTGAAGAGCCACGGAGAAGCTACACATCCCTGACGGACACCCCTAGAGATGCCAAACTAGTCAGTGTTTTCCGCGTTTACTCTAAACTCTAACACATGCACTAGAATCCTCATAGAGTGAAACCATTAAACGTATAAGTTGACTCCCATACAGTTCACAGGTTCAGCACCATTATCTATAATAACGGTAAAAAAAACATTTTTGACTACGGTGACAGTAATGTCTACCGGGTCTTCACGATTCTTCCAAAGCAGGGAGTCATCTTGATCATTTGAGTAATCTGACTTATCCTAACCAGCCTGAAATATCTCACAAATTTAATATAAAAGTACTAGACACCCTAGCCCTTGCATATAGGCCTCTGTTAGGCCATTAGTTCCCACGTAGACATCTTAAGTCAGCGTATAGGAATAACCCATAATAATGATAGCAGAATAAAGGATATATAAAAAAGAAATAAAAAAAATTTAAACTTTATACTTTTATTAAAGTTCGGTAGAGAACTGTCCCGCCAAAAGGCGAAGGAGAGGTACAAAACTAAAATCATAATCTACAATAATTACGTACATTTAAATAAAAAAATTAGTCTTTCAAAACCATACGGTGTTTTGATAAGGTTTGTCCAAATGCTCCATTCACAAATAACTCAATTGAGCGGCTTTCGGAAAATAAAACTAAAACTCAGAAATTTAGAACAAATAAAACCAAACGTTATATTAAAAGCCTTATAAAATAAAAAATGTAACGACAGTGGTATCCGAGCAATTAACAGATAATTTATAACTACATTAAACAATTGCAATTCATTTTCTTTTCTATTATATTTACAGCACTAGCCACACGGAGCCAAACGTTTTGTTTCAAAGTTATTTCTAGCAACACTAAAAAAACTACACTGAACACATTTCGATAATATTTTATATTCACTACATAATATTGTAGTGATTACATTAGTCAGCTTAATATTTATAACCAAAATGAACAGTTCATAAACTTCACTCAATCGAGTTTGAGTAATTTATTTATTGTCTAAAGACATTATGATTTAACTGTGATACAAGTTTTCAGAGTTTCCGTAGACAAGAATAGATAGTATATATCTAAGTCACATGAACGGCACACCATTAATATTTCTATCTCTAATTCACTACAGTTACGAAAATATTTCCAAATTCGGATTCCATATTTTTTGTAATTTTTACAATTATTTACCTATTTTTTTAACATCAATTTGAATACTGGGAATGTACTGACATCGATGTTTAGCTCAACTATATTAGTTACATTACAATTCATATCTTTAAGTCGAAGTCAGATTGGAAATAAGCTCTTGCATCTCAATTAAGTGCAATCAGTTAATACATTTCGGAAGTTACATATTTTGGTTAGAAAACTATATTTAAGTATATATATGTGAATTATAACTCTTCAAGCTTTCACAGATCTCAAAACAAATTTACAAACTCAAAGTAAGTACAAAGTAAAAGAAGAGTAAACCTGTATCTTTTTTATTTTTTCATTTATTCACTTTTTTGTCTTCCAGATGATTTTTTGTCATTCACGTTTTTACTAATATATTTTTTACAATTTTGTTTTACAATTTAGTTTATATCAATACAGTTTTAAATTTCGCAAATTTTGTAACAGTTCACATTACTTCCCACACTTGAAATACAAACTAGATTTAAACAACAAATGTCGAAATAACTACTTGCAAAACAACAGAAGTAGAATACACGGACGCACAGTGAGCGAAGTATATTAGTATAACATTCTACACAAAAAAAAAACAATTTTAAGTGTGGCCAGCACAGGCTCGTGATTTCGTTACAAGTTTAAGCAGAAGTAGAAATCATGTGTCATGGTGAAACTTGTCGTCAGAATATCTGCTTAATACTAGTCCAATTTCGTGCATCGAAAGTAATTAAACAATTCTCGGGGCCGCAAGATTCTAAACTAAAACAGGATGTAAAGCTTTGTCTCACATGTGCAAAATTGGCTATGTAACAAACGGAGTATTTTGTATTCCAGGTGTTTAATCCTAGTAGTTTTATTCTAGTCTACGCTAGAACTGAGACTTTTGTTAATAATCTCGTTCTAGCGTAAAGTAGTTAGCAAAACTTAAGGGTCAGGACCAAATTTTTTGCAACTTTTACACAATCAAATTAAATAACAGTTTGCTCCGACAAATTATGTTGCCAAATTTAGGTTTTTGGTACGCAGTATTTATCAAAACTTAGTTTCCAATTTACTATATAAAATCTACTTTATCACTTTCGAAATACCATTCTCAAACCGTTTTCCATTTTGCAACGTGTCCATTCCTGTACGTAACGTATATATCCGTTGTGTAACATCCAAAAAATTTGCTCCCAAAGAGCTTGTACACAAAACTGCAAAGCTGTGGCAATTTTGTGTACAAGCACGATTCCATTATTTCTTCCAACGACGACTATTTGGGCTGGCTATGCGCGGACGGACGCACACGCGAAGGACACAACGCCGTCGCGCGCATCGTCCTCGTCCGCTGCGTCCGTCTTAGAAGCGACGATCTCCACTGAGAGGACGGACGGTCGCTCGGACGCGGGCGGCGTCGGGGCGTCCACATCATTCTGCAACGAGCGAACCCGCTCAGTGCCCGCTAAGCACCGGCCAACGTTACTGTACGCTCCGGGAACTTTAGGCTTTACTAACAGACTGTCAGCTATATCGTTTTCAGTGAAACTTCTTTAGGTATAATTGATTATTTTGTTAAACTCTGTAACATCTTTATTTAAAATTTAGTTAAACAGTGTGTGGTAGTGTAGACTTTTATCGGGTAATGCTAAAAGACGTTATGCTTGATAGCGACAGCTCATCATTAACTGCGTATATATACAGGATGTTTGGTTTAGGGTTGGATATAGGAGGATGGAAAATAGGAGGTGCATTTGCTACTTAATAACTATGAATGGGTAGTAGTATCGGCCATTTAACCATGTCCAACCTTGTACCAAACACCATGTATATTTTATAATGGCTTTTACTTGTAGGTAATAATTTAATTACCAAAAAAGTTTCACTTTTTGTTCGTGTGGTTTATAAAGAGCTGTTATCGTAATTTACATTAAATGGTATTTTTAAGTATTAAAATCCACAAGTCTATTATAAGATATATAGCTGAAGTCCGTTGGTAAAGCGATGATAGTTCCCTAATATGTGCTGATGAATGGAACTATTGATACTAAATCTAAACGATTTGATAAAAACTCAATATTATTGGAAAAACAATGTATTCAACAATTTACAATTGTGATACAATTTATAAAAACCTCTTAAACATATTAACGGCTATACTGATTAAGTTAATCTTAGTAAGCCGATGTTAATATGCATGAGTAAGCGAATTTGCAAACACAAGGTGAATTGAGAATTGAACAAATGAGTGAATGATAATGAACAGTCAATGAAAAATGCAGACTAAGTCTAGATGATGATCTAAAGCTATGAATGATGTATGTTCAGCACATGACGAGAGCGTTTGGCAGGTGCAATTACCCATAATTCACATTTATAAAACAGTCACATGCAGATTACCAAGATAACTTTCTAACAACCAAACATGAAAGAAAATCATCTAGATAAGATATTAGTTAATTATAAAATTAGTGGGGTTATATTCATGTTATTGGTAACTTAAATAAAATATATTTGGTGGAAAGAATAACATAATGTTTATAACGAAACCCTTTCCATCAATTTAAAAGGAAATAAAAATAACCAATATTTTTGGGTCGTTGATATCCACAAATTAAACCAAAACAAACCCAAAAAGTATTAATATTATCAAAATGTCTAAGCCATTGTAAAATCGATTAATTATAAAGGTCCACAATCAATGAAATGCAGAATAATACTCACACAATTCCAATTAAAAAGCAACGACTACCTGTGATTATTAGTGTTAATAAGAAAATAAAAGCAAAAGCGGTAGAAGCTTTATAAATACTATTTGTTAGTTGTAATTATAGCATAGTAAATAATATCGTAAATCAATATTTAGAATAACTATACTAAACACATATAACAAGTCCTATTATAATATAAAAAAATGACTAGAGCAAATAAAAAATTGACAAATAATCATTTCTAAATGGATACCAAAACTTAATTTTAACACTGAAAAATAAACTAATGTGACAAATCAAATACAAATATATAAATATACGGGTCTTTACTCATAAAAGATTTACTACTTTTATATAGAAAACATTTACCTTCACTGTTTATATCCGAGTAGACAACCCTTTTTCATGTAAAACTGAAACTTGTTAATTTTAACTACATATATTGTCTGAACTAGTATTAAAATTTGTATAAAAAACATAAGCAATCATCTTCTATGCATGATTATAATCAAAATGTTATGTTTTACTTTAACGAACAGTATTCATGCACTTTTAAATACCCTGCACTATCAATTTCATATAAAACATTATTAAAACCTATAACTAGCTCTAAACAATTACTTTAAGGTAGTATTAATTATAAACCAGTTAGCCACACTAAAATCTGCTATTATTATAGAATCTAAAAATATATTTTTCTAGCTTTTAATTATGGGCTCCTAGCTATTAATTTTTACAATAACTTAAATCTAAACAATAATTACAAAATACAATTTTGCTAACTTTTTCTCAAGTATATAATTTGACAGTTCATAAGCAAGTCAATTACTTAACAGTTTGTCTCATTTTTACGCAACTTATTGCGTTTATCGAGAACATGAGAAGTTGTTACATGATTTGGCTGTATGCAATTTATTCCTTCATTCGGTGCATTGTATTTATAGTTCATTTGCTATCCTCTGTACAAAAACAACTATTTGTATATCAACAAGTATAATTCCAGTATGAAGTAACAATGAGCATTTTTCTATCAAAATGGGAGCCCAAAAAGTAATAATTATTCTAAAACACACGTTTAGCTCTACATCCATCAATATATTGCTACACATTTTAGTACCCATATATGGTATTAAGTTGACCCGCTAGCTCGGTTCCTAGAAACACACACTTTACTGTTACTAAACACTTACTGCGGGCGACTTTCTTACAACCCCAATATGCGCATCTTAGCGCTCGCGTCACTTTACCCTGACAAATCAATCATTTTATAATATTACTATTAATACCAAGACTCAATTTAGAAAAGGTATAGTAGGAAAATTTACTAAACAAAATAATTTTTAAGATTTCTGACCGAATGAATTAAAAGAACGAATGGAATATTATAAAGACCGAAAAGCAAAAAAGTCAGCTATAATGCGAAAAATATTTGTTTTAAAAATTATGGTTTTGTTTTCGAGTTAAAAAATATAGTAACTGTAGTGGACAAGAATACTTCATAAGATTTCTATCTCCCCTACTGAATAAAGAGATCATGCTCAAATGTATAATCTCACCGCTTTATCCGGCTTATCCTGCAAAGCCCATCATGTTATAAATAATCGTCGATACTATGACTTAAAAAACAGAATATAATAATATTTAACATTAACAAAATATAACAAAACAATTAGTATATCGTCACAAAACAAAATCCAATATATAATCGATTAAATTATATAAATATTTAATAAATAGTTACATCACTGCATCCAAATTAGTTTGAAAGTCAAAGGTGCTAATAAGATTCCTTTAAATCTTGCGCAATCGTTGATTTCAGCAAGCATCAAGGTCATTATTAAAGATAGATTTCTCATGATGATCAACTTGTTCATTTTCACAGCTTTGTTCTTCCTGTTGCAATCGTAATATTCATTAGTGTCTTACTCTTCAAGAAACCCAAGTTTAAAGGAAACTTATACGCTCAATTTACTATTAGAATTAAAGTGAATTCTAAACAAAAACGAGAGAGCTAAAATTTAATTCATTTGATTGTTGCACAAGGTACTTTCAGTTTTGTAACGAATTTTATAAATTCTACTTTCATACTCAAAATGCATCGATGACTTCAATCTAATTTAGAACACAATGTATACGCATATTAATATATATAATCACCAAAACCTTAACAAATGCAGTAGAATAGTGAAGAAAGCGAATAATGTTTGCAGCCACTGCCTTCTAAATACCCTGTAAGTACGAGTTATTGATTTGGATAAAATTACCTTTAAGGGCACAGGCGGTACTTCCAGGTGGTAGCCCATTTCACAAAGGTTTCTTAACATATCTATGCCTGAAATAGTAATTAAACAAAGTCAGTATATGAATAATTTCCGTGTAGTGCCGGCTTAGAATGTCACTACCCCTTTCTACCCACGTGTGTCGTAAGAGGCATCTAAGGGTATGGGGCTTTTTTTAAGTGGTTTTGGGCGATGCGGTTCGCCCATCACCAACGATACTTTATTTCTACCGTCATGTCCCCTGTCAATTTCCAAATGTGGCTGATGAGTTTCTTGCTCTGAAGCTCTGGCTACCCTTTTATGGGATTTATGGCAATGAGCGTATGTATGTATGTCAGTATATGAAAAACAATAGTTTCATTTATATGTTAATAAAGATAAATGATGAGCCTCATTATTTATTTATTCACCAAGTTTGTATGTCTAGGTCAAATTTTGACACTGAATCAGAAACAATTCTGTTTTTACACACAAATGCTTGTTATATAATATTGCATTCACGTTAGGGTACACAAAATAATGTCATTAAAATTATGATTGGTGAAGAATTAAAAATGGCGGACGGTACAAGGTGGCCTATTTGATATATTTTATTTATGAAAGAAAAAAATATCATTAGTCGGCTATGAGGTTGAAAACCAATCCAGGACTATCAAAAGTGACTGAGGGAATATATAAGCTCATTTGTATGTTACTTCCGGGTATAACCGGACATCGTGGGTTCGATTCCCGTTGGTGTCGAAATTTTTCTTATTTATTAGTAATAAAAGAAGTAGTTTAAGTAAAGTTAGTAGTAGTACCTCGACACCGTTGATCATGGTACTGAGTCTCCCAGACATCAAAAAGTCTATTATAGTATCTGGCCCCGGCCAAATAGTTAAGATAATGATTTGTTTATGATCACATATAACTTTAGTATATATAAAATAGGGAAGTAGTTAATATTTAATATTTCACCTCGACACCATGATAAATCAATATCATAGCGAGTCTGCTAGGTTTGATGATGGATTTTTTACCACATATAACGCAGCATATGTTAGGTAAAGAGGTAGACAGAACAGTATAACAGAAAAAAATCTCAACTGGACACCGTTGATCATGGTACCGAGTCTCCCAGGCATCAAACAGACTATTATAGTATCTGGCCCCGACCAAATAGTTGAGATATTGATGGGTTTGGAGCACAAATAACTAATCATATATCGGGTAAACAGATAGAATAGTATAAATTAAAAATTCTCTTACCTCGACACCGTTGATCATGGTACCGAGTCTCCCAGGCATCAAACAGTCTATTATAGTATCTAGCCCCGGCCAAATAGTTGAGATAGTGATGGGTATCCTTGGTCGGGAAGATTCGTTCCATTTCCCCACACTGGCTGAGTTCATCCTCCGCTTGGATCAGGTGTCTGACATCGTCTGGTGTCAAAGTGGATAAGATGTCTCGGAGATACTAAAACATAAAAAAAATACATGAAAATGGTGATAAAAAAAGTTTATACTGGACACAAAAACTCGTGGCAGACAGTGAAACGGAACGTGCGAATGAGACAGCGCACGTCATAAACTCCAATCGACTTACTTTGTTTATAGGTGACGTCACAACATCGTACGCGGCTCTAGTATCCACATTGATCATTAGTTTTGCTCCTACGCATCTCTATTACTTGAAAATATAAAACTTATTTAAGGCGCCACGCCACGAGTTTTTGCGTTTGGTATAGTAAGCTCTTCAAAAGTAAAGATACGTTCCGATATCTTGAACTTGGCCCGCTAATTTAGGTCCACAACACACAATACACCGAGTTCATCCCAATTGGATTTTAGGTCCCGCTTGTGAAATCATTTTGGTGAGCGTTATTTCTATAGTTCAGTGCGTTACTATGGTTAAATTTTTAAATGGCAACATACAGCTGAGTTTGTGTTTGTTATGGTTTAAAATTGTGTATTTTAATCGTAGTAGCTAACCATATCGTGTCTTTTTATTTAAATAAAAGAGTTATATTGTTGAAAAATATAAAAAAACATACTTTTTTCCTTTTCAATGACTAAAAATACGGTAAAAAGTTGTGTAAACATTGCAACCTAGCTGGGACGTCTATCTCGTGAAAACATAATATCCAAACTGCATCTATGCTATACTGTCTGACAAGTAAGGCTTGCAATTGATAACTATCAAATAAAAGGATCTTTTTTGGGTTATGTTAGTGTGACACATGAATGAACAGAAACATACATGAATAAATGAACGTGGTCGCTTAAATCTTACAAATTGTAAAGTATCTTACCATATCCCGGTCCTGCATATTCGTATAAATAATATGTTTGTCCCGTTCTTCTTTGGATAAATATACAGTGTAAAGTCTGCAATCATAAGCTAATCCATTCTGTAATGAAAAAAAACATTTTGAGTCATAAATTTTCAGACATACAGACATATAGTTGAAAAAAACTTTAAACCATATTATGAAATTTAACAGGAAAAATATTTTCATATAAAGGATGGTTGGTGATGGATTTCCAGCTACATCGCCTAACATAAATTAGCCAGAACCCTTCGTCGTCTCTAAGACCATCGCAGTAAGAAATGGGTGGGTGCTTTTCTGACACTGCACTGCTACTATTTACAATACTTATAATATTAACAGACAATGCTTTTATGTTAAACACTTATCATTGTTTTGACAGTTCCCAAAGTTGTCACATATTTTTTATACTAGTATTATTCTGTAAGAGGCGACTAACGGTATTGGGGTTAATAAGAAATTTTCGGGCGATGCGGTTGGAGATCCATCACCAAAAACCTTTATTGTACCATCTTTTCCCGATTCAACTTTCCAAAAGTGGCTGAGGAATTTCTGATTTCTTAGCTGTGGCTACCTCTTCTAGAGATTTATAGCCGTGAGTATATGCATGTATGTATTATACTGTCCAGCGATACATACCAATCTATGAGGTTTATCTTTGGTGAGTCCCTCGAGGTTGGTCTTCACAGGCACTTGAAACTGGGCCATATTCAAAACCGTGGAAACCAGGGGTCCTTTCACATGGATGTCTAATGGAGATGCACTGTGCAAACTTGGAGATATGTTTACCTGTTTGGAAGAATAAGAGCAAGTTTATATGTTTAAGTTTAACTGATTTATAGATATCCTACGCTATAGCATTCAAAATCCAAAATGGCCGACGATGCAAGATGGCGGACTAGGTATTTATTGTGCTATAATGATAATACGGTTAATATATCAAGTCGTTTTTAATTATTAAATCAAAATTATTAAGATTGATGGCATAACCTTGCCGTTTTAGCTACTAAATAAATATACGGACATATTATACACGGATCAAGTAAGCCACAAACTAAGTAGAACTTGTATTATGGGATACTAACTCAACGATATATTTAATGTCATATAAATAACATCCAAGACCAAGAAACAAATAATTTATGTTCATCACACAAATCTTGCTCGCAGCATGGATCGAACCCGCAACGTCCGGACCGAGAAGCTAGTCACCTACTCGGCCACTGACGCCCTCAATCAACGGTAGCACTCATTTTATATCCTTGCAATTATTTTTGGGCTCTCATGGCTATATCGCCTATGGAAACAGCAAAGATATACTGGCCAGTACACCCTGCTGTGTACCAACTTATAATTTGTATCTATGCTTAACTCGAAAAATGTTTACACTCCGCGATGTAGGAATATGAGTGAGACGCTGCTATGTGCGTTTGAGTCCGCAGTAGTGTGCGCTCTAACATGACTCCCACACGCCCTACTACCTAAGTTGTATTTAGTGATATTCTAAGCTGACATTACACAGCAAAACATATATTATGGTATACTGATCTCACCTCCAACAACCAAGGTTTCAAGTTCTCATCCAACAAGATATCGACCCCAAACAGCTCATAGCAATTGTATCGAGAAGTGATATTTGCTTTGGTCAGCGAACTTATACTTGCTTCTCCCGCTATCATCGTTTTGATCACCACATCTTTGAGAGTCTCCCATAGTGAGTTCGTGTCTATTTTCTTCTCTTTTTTTAAATATTGGAAGAGGCTTTGGAGTGTCCTGAAAATTTAATGAATATTTGTTTGACTTATTATTTCATTCATGATAAATCAAATTAATTAACACTATAGTTTGTGCAGAACAGTCTTGATATGCAGGCTAGTCATTTTATACACTAAAAACGTATCGATAACAACAAAAAATACAAAAACATACGTGCCATAAGCAAATGGATGGATAAAGTGAATTGTGTATGTTTGCTGAGGTAAATTTCTCTAGCACTATCATTATGAATAGCATATTTGACTAAAGAAGAAAAGAAAAAAACTAAATATTTCACAGTTTGACAATATTTTTTTTCTAGTTTATGTTATTTGTTATTTTGTACAATTAGGTAGTTACTTTTTTATTTAGTTCAATATAACATACAAATTTCTAGCCTAATGATTCAAATATTTACATGCCCCATGGCAGAGCAGGCAAAGTACATAATAACTACTTAACATCTTGATAAATACTCTTGTTCTTGTAAATAAACGATTTTTATTTTATTATTTACTTATTTTATTTATTTTTATTCTATATAATTTCTGGCTACTTACCATTTATGACCCTCACACGCTTCGAAATCATCATTGGGAGTGTAAAATTTGGACAACTTGTTAATTGAGTAGTTTGTTAAATGCATAAATTTATCTGTTAGATTGGACACCTCGTCGTTGTACTTCACTGAAAATAAATAAAAAATAATTTATTCATAGTAAAAATTTAACTAATACATTTTGCTAGTTAAATAGAAAAAAAGGTTTCAATAATATCATTTCCGTCACTTGAGTTGGTGACGTCATTGAGATCATTTTGGAAGTTAAGCCCTTCTCCCATCGGGGAAGTGTCTCCAATTGCAATAAACTGTACATTAAATGCGAGTTTCATCAAATAATTTACTTAAAGCAGAATGTAAAGCAATGCTTAGGAGTAAAAGAGATAAATACGCAATGCTAACCCTGTTATTTATTTATTTAAGGAACACCAACAGCATACATATTAACACAATCATAATAATATAATTATATATATAACTAAATAATAAATCATAATAATATAATCATATGATTATATATAACTAAAGTCTTATTCTAATATTGTATGCCAATTAATGGCGTACACAACACTTGTATGAAACTCGATAATTCCAAACGTAAACGGTGTTATAAAAACTTACCAGAAGCGAATCTCGCAAGGCCATCCTTAAACATATAAACCCGCAACGGGTGGACAGAGGTAACGAGCACGTAAAGACGCAGATCAAACTTGCTACCATTAATAAGATATGGTTTGGCAACATATTTCTGTACTACTAGAGGGCGCTTCTTTGGTATTTGTATCCAACGGGACACTACTTTGATACCTGTGCCCCGGGCTGAGGCAGGCTGGAATAAAATAAAATATGCTTTATTATTGCTAGAGGTATTTTCGTCGCAATTATGTTGTTGAAAAGTTTCTAGACCAGGCCCCAATTTCACCACGACTACAATTGTCAGTGACATATGTCGCGCTACAATTGTCAAGCTAATTGTGACATATTACAAATTTATGAAACATTTTCTATAGAAATGCTTACAAACTTGACAGGCATTTTGCTACAATTGTATGTATTACAATTGTGTTGTGAAACAGTAATTATTATTTTAGTCGACATATTTGTAGAATTGTCGTAGAATCTTGACATGAGATTGAGCACATGTCGGATTTGCGTGACAATTGTAGTATTTCGTGGTTGATACAGGCGTATTTCAAAATGTCTCTAAATGCGAGTAGTAGTGACGCTAGTGATAGTAACTGTGATCTTGATGAATTTACAATTGTAGCACTTGTCGCGTTGGTGAAATTGGAGCCAGATGGAAAACGTTATTATATTGGCGCGTGTCCGAAGTGAAAAGAATAATGAATGTAAGGAAAGCACGAGAGATTTGTCAGGATCGTGCAAAGTGGCGATTGGTTGTATTTGCTTACCCCATTGGGAATGTTGGGCGTTATCATAGATAACTTATCTAAATAAAGAAGAAAATAGGTTGTTGCTATTCTAAGCCGACACTACACCTAAAAATAATTTAATAAAAAATGATTTTTCTGATGTTTAACTCTAAGGTACTTTGGCACAAGAATTATTACTCAGCCATGTGATTTTGAGCCTCACAACAATTTTCTAAATATGCACAACATTATAAACATAATTAAAATCCACCAGTTACGGTACTTACCGGCTTTATAATCCACTTTTCATTATTATTCAGATGCTTCTCCCAATCGTATTTGAGTAACTTTAAATCGTGAGGTAGAACATATGTTTGGGGCATTATTCCGAATTCGTCTTCTCCATGCCTTAAGACTAGTTTCTGTAGATTTCTCCATAATCGGTCTTTTCTGCCAATTTGGAAGGTTCCAGGGAAATGGTTCATTTTCTGTCCGTCTTTTATACCTCGGAATAGTATTGATTTCATGTGTTTGCCCCATATGCCAACCCAATCGACAGTTTCTGTATGAAAAATTAATGTAAGAGATACTTGTAACAATAACTTATAATACATTAAGTAGCACTGTAATTGCATCATACAAAAATAAAATTTAGGTTCTGGATATGTTATGTAACTAATGGTCGATCTAATCAGAAAGCAATTATAAATGATTATTTATTTTGCTATATTTCCCATCTGAACTACACAAAAAAAGTGTTTGAAAATTGTTGGTCTGCTTTCCAAACTGTGGTCTTTTTGGGTATGATGCCTGTGATAAACAAACGATGCACTAGTGTGTCAATAGGCAGAACAATATTTTAGTTTAGTGCAGAACCAACTAACGGCCACAGAAGCTCAAATTTTAGTTACGCATTAGAAATCAGTGTAAAAAATCGCCAATACAATAGGCTATTTTACTAAGTTTTGAAAACTATCTTACGGTGTTAATTTGTTTATAAGGAGCCCTTAAAAAATATTTTTCGCGTGCAGATTGAGATAAGTTTTTCTTCGTAGTTTTGTCTTCTTTGTGAGGAAAGCCTAAGTCACGCAGTTTATTAATTTAATCGCACTAATCACATTAATTTAATTGCCCAATATATTTGTCTTACTTAATGACTTTGTTGTAATTTTAAAATCAATTTGTGTGCGACAAACATTTTTCATTTTCTTCCTTACTACTTAGGATTTTCTCAAACTTATTAAGTATCAAATATATTACTCCTCAAAACCTTACCTTCTTGTGGACATTCCGAAGTATCACATTCACTCTTAACAAGTCTAAATCCCGAATTAGCCAATGTCTTCTTAACAATAATCGGCGTTATAGAGGTCATTTTCCATTTCAAATGTTTCTGTATAGCTAGAGGCACTTTCAGAGGTGTCGATTCTTCGTGGGTCACAAATTTCAAGTATGGAGGAACTCGAGGAAATAATGAGGGTCTGAGGGCATTTGCTACCGATTCGGGTATAACTAGCGGCATATCTGTAATTAGAAAATGATATTATTTTCAATGCTATTATTGATAAGTTTAATGCTAAAATAAAAATTGCTGTAATTATTTGATTTGGATATTGGATTTGGCTAAAGGTTTTTCTCAGTCTTTACTGTTATAAAAGGCGGTGTTTTATATCGGATACAATTTTAAAGAATTTTTAATAGAGGATCAAATAAATACACATTAAAAACATCAAAAGAAATACATGAAATGAAAAAATGTGTTATTAGGATTAACTTCGCTTATCACAATACGAATCATTTTGTTACCACTCTCTTTGTGTCAGGTAATATCTAATTAAATACATAGTCCTCTATAATGATGGTTGAAAACTAAATCTCCTAAACTAAATTAATACAAAAGAAAACACTAAACCACCGTAAAGATTTTTGAGATCCAAAATTATTATAATAAAGATTTTAAATTCATCTTCATAATCTAAATAAACTAACAGAGTATACTAGAGAAATACACTACAAACTAACAGTTTACTAGAATTTATTCTAACATCACTAACAATACTATTATATTTTTGAATCTTATTTATTAGGTCTTACAACGTCAGACTCAGAATATATATAGACTGTATATGGAATATTTTATATGCTTTAATAAAATCAAATCAAATCTAACAATAACGAGATATTGACCATGAAATTTATTCAAATTTAAATATATAAATATCTTATTCCCAATCAAGTTTCAGTTATTCATTAAATTTATTAACTGTTCCAAGCCCGCAATTGTAAGACCTACATAATCATACTTTACTCAACTGCGTAATAATGATAAAAACCTTTAGTAAGGTTTCCAATCCTAAACGAATGCATCGCTTGAAGTTCTGTAACAGCCATAAGTTCCTTAGACTTTGGTGGTGCTATTGATACTAATTTCTCAGATTTTTCTGAAATAACTTACTAATTAGACTAAAAAGGAACTTAAAATGAGTAAATCCTTTATAATATAATAGAGAAAATTTATTCTTTTATAAGGCAGAGATATGCCCAAAAAGTTAATTTCTATTAACCATCATTCCAATACCATAAGGTTTTATTATACATGTTTACTCTGAAGCTAGATTGTTGGGCTACTGCCCATAAATAATTAATCATTAGTTGTAATGAAATTTTAAAAGGGTCTTATATGTGTTACTCCAATTTAAAATATGAGTCCTGCAACATGTATTTGGCATTGTGTGCTGAAGTTTTCAGATATCTAGCGAACGATAAAAGAACTACACAAAGGACGTAGTTATCAGCTTCAATGGTAGCATGAGGCATATGACAGAGAATATGTAGAGTGAGAAGATACGTACTGACAGATTTCGTATCAACACTCTGTTAGTATCTCACTTCTCACATTAAAAACTCGCTCTCACACGCCTCATGCTACGGGGTCTGCATTCAATTTTACTTAAGATACCAATATTAAAACCTATTGTATTGTGAACGAGCATTTTCCTCAAGTTTACGTCAGCTATGCGCCTGTTTTGCGTGTATCCTACAAATACCAATTTCTATAAGTTTAGGAGATACAAACTGTCAAAAACGGATAGGAAAAAGCATTCTGTTACAATGTACAAAAAGAAACTCACCATCATTAGCAGCATGTCCATTCAACTTGATCCCCGCCTGCGAAGTTTTAATAAGCGCTTTAGAGCTCACACTTGGTGGTCTCGGAGGTAACGTATCTGTGAGTCTAGATTGTAAAGCAATAGATACTTTGGTCAAAGGTTCATCTTTCGGATTATCTTTATTTAGCGGACTCTCTTTGCGCTCTAGCCGCTCGATTTCTTGGAGAAGGACGTCTGTTTCCATTTGCCAGTCTTGTACTGCTGCGCTGTCGCATCTGGAAATGTTTGAGATATACTAATAAATTATAGGTAAGAGTTTGGGTAAGAACTATC
The DNA here is from genome assembly GCA_963576735.1 of Bedellia somnulentella. Taxonomy (NCBI): domain Eukaryota; kingdom Metazoa; phylum Arthropoda; class Insecta; order Lepidoptera; family Bedelliidae; genus Bedellia; species Bedellia somnulentella. The sequence continues at coordinate 4,364,227 of OY755191.1, forward strand.
ATATGCTTTATGAGTTTTAAGCTGTTGAGTGTAGGTTTGATCTATTTCTTAATGCGGGTGTCGAAACAGGCGACTTTTGGGGATTTTAGTACTTGTTGGGCGTTTGCTGTGTAGTGTCGGCTTAGAATAGCACTACCCCATTTCATCCAGTGGGTGTACGTAAGAGGCGACTAATGGTATTGGGGCTTTTTAAGGGATTTTTTGGGCGATGCGGTTGGAGACCCATCACCAACAACCTTTAGTTTACCATCTTTTCCCCACGCAACTTCCAAAAGTGGCTGAGGGATTTCTAATTCCTTAGCTCTGGCTACCCCTTCTAGGGATTTATAGCCGTGAGTATATGTTTGTATGTATGAATGTTGTTGGGCGATGTGGCAGGGGACCCATCACCAACCATCATGTCCTTTATTTTATAATCCTTTCCTTATTAAATTCCAAGTGTCTGAGGAATTTCCAATTCTGAAGCTCTGGCTACCACTTTTAAGGGGTTTATATAGCAGTAAGTATATGTCTGTACTTTAGAATCCTAAATTTCGCATCTTTATCTCTCTAAATTTAAAAGAAGTTTGGTTGAAGTATTGTTTTCCGAAGCTCTAGCTCTCTTCTTTGGAATCATAGCCTTAAGTGAACGAAGATAGGTAGATAAACTAAAACTTACTCTTCATTAGGTGGTGGGGATTTCGCTTTAGCTTTAATTTTCCTTTTAGTCTTAGTTTTAGTTTTTCTTTTCTCTTTAACTTTTTCACTGGGCTGCTCATTGTCTATTGCTTGCGGAGGGATGTCTACAAGCTTCATTGGGGATGGGCTTGGGCTCTTAGTCTGAAAAAAGGTAATGTTTATATTTAGTACATTGTTTTATTTTATGGCATGTTCGAAAAATTAAGGAACTTCTATCTATGTATTATTATACGGATTCCACAAGATTAAGACGAATGCAACATATGCAGTCAGTAGATTAAGGAATCTGGTGGTTAAACTACTCTGAACTCCAGAAATTCGAGACTTATTCTACTCTTAAAACAAATATTGTCTCATGGTGACACGATCGTCGTAAAGGGGCTTAGGTCGCTTTCGCTGGCCGACATATCAGTTTTTTGAGCATATATCCGACGACATATAGCTATTTAAATGTTCTCACGTAACACTGGGTTTAACTTTCTTTTAAATTCATTCCGAAAAGTTGTATTTTTTTATGGGTTTTCAGAACAACCAAGTAGTCTCGAGATCGAACGCACTAGTTTTTGAGCAGTAAGTACGAAGTGTTTATAGATGGGAATTAATTAGTATATTTTACTTTTATAAAAACCTACTTTATAAGCTTTTCTCATTGACAGCCATGCTAGAACCCATAAATACACACCACGTATAAAAAGTTGATTTTATTCGCAAGTAACACATCTAACATTATAAAATGAATTTACCATTCTATAATCTCCAAATTGGAAAAGATTAATACAGTTCTTTTACCACGCCTACCTATTTAAAGAATCGTGATATAATGAGCAATGAACTCAATTAGGCCCGCACCTAGGCCAAAACAACGTTGCGTCGAGTACTACGAAATCGGTTATTAAAAATAAACTCTTTTACTCAATCGACTGCCCTCGCTATTTTTAGACGCAAAGTTACATATACTTTTGGCAATCCATCATTTCTCTATTAATATGGGGTCATTCCACTGACATGTGCTCGAATGATTCAGACTATTGAATCTGGGGTGTACTATTTGTGTAAATAGAGCAAGTGTTATTGGAATACTAGAGATGTAATTGTTTGAGAAAATTAGGAAAAAGTACAGTCGACTATAGATCAAGGTGCGTATTGAGATGTCTATCTCTCATGAAAGACCGTAAGCGCTTTCCCTTTAGAGTGTTTTTACTGGGGTGTATTTTGACTGAATCTTTCAAGCCTCTAAAATACTCAATCAGAAGAGCACCCCTTAAAATCGTTATTGAAAAGATTTTTTCCCTTCAAAATGACTTTTTTATTCTGTTTAGAAGATTTTACCTCTCATTCTGATTTCATGAGTTTGCGGTGTAAAACGATTTAATTTTATTAAGTTTTCTCTTTGGAGTGAACTTTTCCAAGTAAAAAAAATGGCTGCAAAATGTAACGTTTGATATGTTTTTGACTGTACTTAGTGGCAAATTTGTTTGGCAGCAATGTATTCACATAGCAAATTGGAACATGTCTAGGATATTTAAAACATATTTTTGCTTCTAACCTGGACACGACAAAACTATTATGAGATTTATTTTATTTTTGCAATAAGAGCTGTATAATACCAAAACAAACATCATTAAAGTTTAACTTAGCTTAGCATAGCTTAAAATTTTTCACTAATAATACTAGATGTTACAAAATTCAGATAATTCTACATACATTAACTCACGGCTATAAATCACAAAAACAGGTAGCCAGACCTTCAAAATAAGAAATTCTCCAGCCACTTTTGGATGTTGAGTGCGGAAATGATTAGAGAATCAAGGTTATTGGTGTCCCAGCGCATTGCCTAAAAATCACATAAAAAGCCCCAATATCCTTTGTCGCCTCTTTCGAACAACCACGAGAAGAAATGGGGTAGTGCTATTCTAAACAAAACATATTAAAACACAATGGAAAGGTATAGCCATCAAAAAGGTTTGGTCTTTTACTCTTCCGACTAAGGTCGTCTGCCTTTAAGAAAATATTCTCTATTGGATCTAAATGTGTCCTCCGTGGTCGTCCTCTCCTGACATTACCATTTACAATATTATTTTTCACACCACACCTCCCACGAATCAAATTTTTTTTCACTCCATCGCATATCTTAACTTATTTTTTCTAATGGAGTTGATATTTACTACATTCACTTTGCTCTCATGTTTCTTCAGCCACACTTTACATTCGCTGCCATACATACGTGTAGGTACTAGAACAGCATCATGCACAGCTATTCGGGCCAATTCAGACACCAAGTTACTGGTCATAAGGCTATTCTTCATCAAACTTTCCATCTCTTGTTAACAAACTTCCTAGATAACTAAGAGCTTAACTCCATCACTTGTTCCACTTTCTTACCATCAAACACCAGGCATTCTGTCATATCTTCCTTCCTGTCAGAAACCATAGTTTTGGTTTTATCCACGTTCAACTTAGTTAGTATAAAAGTTGCTTTTAATAATAAATTTCAGATAATATCAGTACTGGCCCAATGAGAGTGGATTGGCTAGCGAAGGCTATAGCACATAAGTATTATATAAATGCAATATTTTAAAGAGATTTCAAGTATCAACCGGTTGATAGCTGATACAATATCGTGTAAATATTATTTAAAAAAACATAGGTCGTATTGGAACCCTCATGAAAATATGATTTTCTTTTGATATTTACGGATTAATTTTTGATAACGATTACGGTTCATGAGATTGAGCTCGTTAGCTGACAGACGGACAGACCATCGGAAGTCTCAGTAATCGGCTCCCGTTTTACGTTTCTAGTCAAAAACTATAAAGAGTTTTCTTTGGCAAGCCTATGTTTTTAATCAAAATTAAATAAATAATTATTTTTTTTACTTAAATGGCTACTTTAAACTCATGCATATATTTTTGTTACGTGAAGTATTTATTTTATGGATGAACATTAGTGTTTGATGGATATCCTTCAATCGTGATTTTCGGAGACATTTATGAGACTTCTTGAATTCAAAGTGGAAATAATTACAATAAGACACAGCAATCACAAAACTGAGTTGTAAGCTCTTTACTATTAAGCTTCAAAGATAACTTTTCGCCGTTCATTTAGTAAATTTAAGCGCACAGAGGGATATTTCTTCTTTTAAGTTATTCATGAGAGTACCACAAATGTTGTCTCAGTTTTGGCAATCGCCACAGACATTTGGTATTCGATATACAGAATCACCTATAAACTTATTGATGATGATGTCCTCCACGACGTAACCGTCGACGGCGACATCCTGTCAGTTCCTGGCGTGTAAATAAAGGGAGAAACAAGAATACTTATAATACATGAGGCTAACGACAGTTAATAATCGGTCATTAGCATGAAATTTTTAAGTTAAGAGGTGGCAAAGATTTTAATATTTCAATAAAATTAATTATATACTGATTTTAAATATATCAGAATCGATGTGGATACCGCGCCTTCTAAAATATCAGCGAGAATATAAAAGTGCGAGCAACACAATTAGAGATAATGGCGTAAGTATATTTAAGTATGAAATTAAAATAAGTGCGATATTATTTAAGTAGGTTCATGCGATATTAACATTTTCCAACATTAACGAACCCATACATAAAACTTTCAACAGTCAATCTGGCTTGTGGTATCGTGCTATTTAATAAAAAAATATCAATTACTTAAATCCGGACGGGTCTGGGTTTAGTTATTTTAAATTATTATTTAGCTGTTATATTATAACCTAGTTTGACAGTCAAAACAGGAGGATACAGACACAAACGATTCATACAGACTCACTGACGCATAGTTTAACATACTTTACAGTCTAATAATATCTCACAACCGAGACATTCCACGACAAGAATCCCACCTGAATCAGCTGAACACTTTCGAATATAACTCCGCAAATCATGTCAAGGTTATATGTATGAAAATTTCAAAAAAAATATCAAACACAATTTTGAACACTTAGCACATGTTGAATTAAAATTTAACTATTTTTCGTGGGTAAAACATTTTATATTGGATTTATAACTGGTCGATGGTAGTGTGGTTTATAACTGTTATGTTGTATTGACATTTTGTTTCGGGCTGGCGACGCGCCAACCCTGTCAGTTGACGCTATTGTGAAGAGAGGGATATTCGAATCAAATAGACAATCAGACTGTATTATGCAGTAGGGAAACAAGTGGGATTATAGCAATATTGGTAAAGATTTATAATTGGCACACGAAAATTTATATAGTAATTTGAATGTTTTTGTTCATGTAAACCTCATGTGGGGATTATTACTAATAATGAATAAATAAAGGAAAGAAAAATTTCGACACAGGCGGGAATCGAACCCGCGACCTCAGGTATACGCCCCCGTCGCTCTGCCAATTGAGCTACCGTGTCAATGGCTGCCAGTGCGAAATTCATCTATCCTTTGTTTCTTTTTACACTTTTAAGTAGTGTTTGCGTTCCCTACCTCCGAATTTTTTACAAATTCGGAAGACCACTTGTCTACCTTTTCAGATAGAATGCAAATGTTGAGAACGCCTAACTATTACATAATTTGAATGTTTTTGTTCATGAAAACCTCATGTGGGGATTATTACTAATAAATAAAGGAAAGATAAATTTCGACACAGACGGGAATCAAACCCGCCTGGCGTGGAAACATCGACGGGGGCGTATACCTAAGGTCGCGGGTTCGATTCCCGCCTGTGTCGAAATTTTTCTTTCCTTTATTTATATAGTAGTTTATAAGTTATGTTTTGCTGTTAATCTGCCAAACAAAACGAAATAAAAATAAGTTTGTTTTGTTAGTTCTAACAGTCACCGCTCTGGCGCTGTCCTCAGCCGCATTGTATGTCTAAACAGCTTTAGGACTGAGTGATAAATAAAATTTTCTTTAATAAACAATTCCGAATCAACAGGTGTTTCTTGTTTTTTAACTTCCATGTATTGAATTTCCAAGAACATAGAAAAAAGATAATACGTAGTTATACAAATTATTCAGCAACATTCAAAACTTGAGTAAGGATAACTTAGAAAAATGTATTACAATGGATGATTAGTGATGTGTCTCCAGTCACATCGCCAACAATAAATCAACCCCAATACCTTTAATCGCCTCGAACGACAGTAACGGAAAGAAATGGCTTAGTGCTATTCTAATCCGACATTATTAAAAAAGACAAGCTATTTAGGATACTGACCTACTTATCAACCATCGAAATTAAAAGATAAGTATTATGTATGCGTATGCCCAAATCAATACTTCCGCATTATGCTACATCAATGCCTCACTAATATCAAGGAACAGCTTAGAACATAAAGTGAATTTAAAAATATAACTCTAAACATATGTCATTCCCGCATAACATCGTCCCAACAGAGGTTCGCGCGAAACGGCCACATAATCTGTTTATAACCCAAGTCACTCGGTTACTGGATTCCGATATTAATAACACAGTAATCATTATCACTTTAACGTAAACATAATGCATTATGATTATCATATAATATCTCATCAAGTCTGTTTGTCGTTTGATGTCACCTATGAAAGATTTATCTTTCATAATTAAGTATAGAAGATGAAACTGGGAGCGATCGGCTGAGAAAAGCAGTATCCCATATCTTCCCATGGGTATTGTTTGAGTTATATGCGATTAAGATATCATATCTGTGTTTTAAAATATTGCTATGGTTTCTAACCGACCCTAAATAAGCTTAATTTACCCATCACAAAATGGAAATGAACATTGTCTTGCAATCTGTAATGATAGTTTCTGTTTCTATATAGTAAAAGGAGTGACCATTAATTCTGCTTCTGAAGTGTCTGACTAACATAAACATAACATAACATAAACGTTCACGCCGAATATCCCCGAAGGGGTTGGCAGAGGTACTAATACTTCTGAACATCACGTGACTTTGTCACCTGGTGTTCAGAGTACCCACGTTTTGCATGGACAGTGTACTCACGTGATAGGGGGCAGGCCTATCGCCGTTTTGTACGAATACACTGTCACATGACTAAGTACAACTCAGCCATGTGGGTTTCCTCACGATGTTTTCCCTCACCGTTAACAACCATGATAAATTAACCACACATATGTCTTTAGAAAAGACAAATTGGTGTAGGCCCGACCCAGGACTAACATATGACTAATATATGCAGTTCTATAATTGTAAATCGTTACAGTACAGTTTCTTATGCAGAGAGGTGTGGGTTCTAATGCTGAGACTGAACCACACATACTTATAATCACAGCTATAAATTCAATAAGTGGTAGCCAGATCTTTAGAATTAGGAATTCTTCAGCCACTTTCAAAGTAGTAGATTTTAAAACAAAGGTTGTTGGTGATGGGTCTCCATCTCCAACCACAATTGCCAAAAACCACTTAAAGAGCCCTCATACCCTAAATCACGTAGGCCTGAATTCAATCATTAGTCAAGAAATAACAAAACCAGAATATGAAAAGGTTTGCTGAATCATCTTTGCTACTGAATAAAATATTTAATATTTGTTTTTGATGGTATATCAATTTCTAATCAAAGAGGGTGCTCAAGTATTTGTTCAGACCAATTCGGAACCTGGTTGATGACTCTTATACTTTTAAATATCCAGAGAGATCTTTTGATTATGAATATTGGAAGAACAAGCAGGAAGTCAATAGATAAAATCAGCACCCAACATTGAGTGGAGGAGTTGAGATGTTAAGACAATCTATTGCCTTAGAAGTTTGAGAAGTATTTAACTATAACATCAGGAGGCCTAGGAAAAGTGTTATTTTATCATTACAATATTGGTTAGAATGAGACTATGTAAATGCGAATGAGATGGCTGTATTATACCATGTCCTATCTAGTTAAAAGGTCACTTGTGCTAGCCTTGCAGAACACTTTTAAGTCTTTAATGTCATTTACTTGTCTACCACTACATTTGATAGTAAAAGAAAGACAACATTCTAAGTATCAAATAAATCTTTAAAATACCTTAAAAACAACTTCTACTTCACACTTGGGTTCTTCATGTCCATTATTATTTATTGCGGTGGTTCTAAGAACTTCTACCCTCTGAACCACTTTAGCTGGATGAAGATGCGGAGGCGGAGAGAGACTCTTCTTTGGTCTAGTAGTGCTACTTAATTTCTCTAAGGCTGAACAATATGAGTATCCAGTTCCAGAATTGTCTTTTGCTCTTTTCACGCCATTTTGAGGGAATGATGTGCGGCTGTAATGAAATTACAATATTGTGTAAGAGCTTTATAAAATATTATATCAGATTAACTAGGTTAAGCCATCAATAAATATAATAATTTTTTGCTAAGTTGTGGATGAAGTATGACCCAGAACACTCGTAGAAAGTTGTCGCCGGACTTGAAACCAGGACCGTCATTAGAGGACATAAGCTAGGAAGATGATAAATGATCACACCCAAATATGATGTTCTGTTTTGTTTGGGAGTACATGAACACATAAATCAAGAAATTGGTCAAAGATAAAAAATAAACTTGTGTACATGTAAATAATAAAACACATTACAAAAGTTATATCACAATTGGAAAACTTAGCCTATAACAAAAAACAGTCCACCCACACTTTACACAATAGTGTAATAATGAATACCTCATACAGTATGGCCACTCCCTGCCCCCTGGTGAATTTCACACACCAGAGTTCCATAGCTATAAATTTACTGAATTATAAAGTATGCAGTGTGTACAAATTTCCTGATAATATGCACCATGATTTTAGAAGAACGGCGCTACCCCTAGCATGTGTTGTATGTTACATTTGTGCGTGTTAGAGCTCAGTCAGTAAATATGATATTTTATCAGTATTCATACTAGGTATATGAAGTATTAATTATTAAAACAAGATAAATATATTGCATATTGTACATAAATAAGCTATTACAAATAAAGATAAAGAAGAATAAAGAACTGCAGGCACATGCTATAATACACTGATTTATTAAACTGTAATTAAAACATTTTCTGTGTAGTGTCGGCTTAGAATAACACTACCCCATTTCTTCCAGTGGGTGTACATAAGAGGCGACTAACGGTACTGGGGCTTTTAAGGGATTTTTGGGCGATGCAGTTGGAGACCTATCACCAACAACCTTTATTTCACCATCTTTTCCCCATGCAATTTCCAAAAGTGGCTGAGGAATTTCTAATTCCTTAGCTCTGGCTACCCCTTCTAGGGATTTATAGCCGTGAGTATATGTATGTATGTAATTAAAACATCCCAAAAGCAATATAATCACTTGAAGTGCCTATTGTGCTAGGATGTGTCATCTTCCTATTAGACTATGCATAACAATAAACATTATAACTTAAATATAATAGAAAAAAATAATAATAAAATATAATTATTCAATTCTATAATACAAAGCTCATTACTGCAAATTATATTGATGCTGTACATATACACTAAATTTTAAAATTATTACTTTACTTTATTTATTATTAAAACTATTACTTATTTTGTAACAAACATGTTTTAATGAAACCATTACCAATGAAATCAGTTATAATTATTTGTATACATTATGTAGATTTACGCATAGTTATCTGTTTCACTATGTTGTTAGATATCTATCTCACATGACTATAATTTATTGACCTCACCATTCAAAGATGGTCTGGAAGAGATGGCTTTTAGTGATAAGACTGCCAATTGTACTTTTGTTATTTAAATCTGGTCATTTGTAAATGGTTTTTCTTTTTTAAAACTACAAAATCACAGTGCGAGTTATGTCTATATTAGGAAGTTATGAGCTACAGTAGTATTCTAACACATTAATGCACCTCACATGTGGTGATTTAACCTATACTTCAATTGAATTAATAACTTGTTTCTCAACCAGGTAACATAAGAATTAATACATACTATATTGACAACAAAAACTAGACAGAATATTAATTCACTATAATCTCAATCATATCTAAGACTAATACAATGTGGTTGAGAGGTTATGTCATGTTGTTGTTTTGAATATTTTTTATCTGTCACTATCAGCCACTTGACCATTATCTTTAATTCATATCTCTCATGCATAATATAAATAGTTGATGGGATAAAAAATAAGTATACTATGCCACTATTATTTTCAACTTAATCAGTAAAATACGGAGATTGCAATTCATACACAAGTATTTTTAAGGATTATACTTCAATAACATAAATAATAATTATAGATAAATATGAGATATTAAATATTTACTTACTCATGCACTGGGGATGATAAGTGAAAGGTACATAGATGTCCATTATCAGATTCACTGGAAGCCCTCTGTCTTCTTCGCCCCTCATCACGGTTTACCAACATATCTTGATGGACTTTATTCTTTGGTTTCTTTAGTATACCTTGAGGCGGCGATTTGGGCAACGGATTATTTAGAATAGATTTCAAAGGCTGCTTCACTATAGGTAAGTCATGCATGTCCTGGTCCACCTTTTCTAATAATTCTTCTACTATTGGCAACCTTTTCTCAATCACTGTATTTGATAGGGTACTTACTAAGACGGAAGGTTTATTGGCATTCATTTTACTAGATTTTGAGTAAAAGCTGAAAGAAAAACACCAGGTTAACTGCTATTTCAAATAGGCCAGTCATTCAGGAAAACTAAATAAGAAAAGCCTAACCCCTGAAGGTATCTGTTGTGGTCCCGCTCCATGGCGAAATCTCCGTTGTATTGAGCAGGCAGGTAACCGTGGAGATAGCGGTCCCCACAGGAGCGGTCGCAGTTTATTGTGAAGTGACTCTTGTTGGGCACTCGGTGAGGATCACGCGCGGGCAATCCTTCCGTATGGTGCAGGCTTCTCGCATCATCAAACGGCGACCGCTCCACGCCCTCACTCCGGCACCGTCGGCGCAGTACCCGTGCCGCCTGACCCTGCTCTTTACGCTGAGACCACTCGAGAACACAATCTAAAATATCACATGTATCGAAACTCTGGTAACTTGGGCACGCCCTTCTATCCATAGCCGATGTTCCCAATATGCACTCACATCCGCTGCGCGAAGGTTTCCATTATAACACTATTAATTTATACATAAGCCCGTGAGAACAAACATGAACAGTTTTTTTTTGCCGTCAATATGAACGGACGACGCTGGTGATCTGACAGCTGCTACACTGTCCGTCCGTGAGCCGCGAGGTGATAACCTGCCAGCCTCCCGCCAAATTAAAAAGTATAGCACTCTGTAATTTTGTGACAACTCATATTAAAATCACAACTTTTTGTTTAATGAAGTTTTTTTTCACATTTCTCTTGTTTCTTTGCCACAAAAGAAAGAAACAAACAAGATATGGAGGGATCCTAACAGCGGCTTTGTTTTACTTCATAAATAACGCGAGTTATTAATTTACACATTGATTGTTGTTAACGAAAATTATTCAAATTAACTCAGGATATTTGTATAAGTGCAGTTACCAATAGAGCTCCATTAATCTTATTAAATTAACTCAATTAAAACTAACTACAGCAACCAACACGCAACACGTTAAGCTGGTTTTGTTTTGAACGTACTGTGAGTGTTGCCAGTCTTAATTTTTAAGCGCCCAGTACACAGTGGCCAGTGATGGGCCACGCTTTGCAATTCACAATTGTTGGCCATGATCACTTGGTGTTCACACAATGGCCCATTGTTTATTGCTGCCTGGCAACTTGCGATGGACGTCGGAGTAATTATGGCTGCAGCTATTTATTTGTTATTATTTATGTAATTTATTTTATTTATGCCGCAATTTATTAAATTTTTACGTAATATAATAATAATAATAAAACTCTTTATTGCACATTACAAAATAAAAACAACAATTACAAAAACGATCGGTATAAAAGCCAAAGTACAACTGGCGGTCTTATCACTAAGAGCGATCTCTTCCAGACAACCCATTAATGGAAAGATTTGCTGGATTAAAAACATGTTCGGTAGATGTCCAATAAATTAAACTGATTTGCTTAAAAACTAAAATTATTCATCAAAGTATTATCTATCTATTTTAAGTATTACTAAATATTTATTAAGTTCTAATACACTTACAGATACAGATAGTATTCCATTAAATAAATAATATTCAATAAATACAATACATATGCAATATATATAAAGATTAAATAAAATACATATATACATTTTACGACTTAATATATAATAGAATATATAAACTTTTGTATGCAACACAAATACTATTATAATGTTTCGGAGAGGAAGTGTTTTTTTACCATTTTCTTGAAAATAGGGAGAGACTTATAGTGATTATATATACATTTATATAGTGATTATAAATACATTTTGCAATAAAATATTCCAAAAAAGTATAAGTATCTGTAAGTGGCCGGTGACGAACTAAACAATGGCCCACTGTGTAAACACCACAGGCCACCCTGGAGCATTCCACGAAAATACGGAAGTTTTTGATGAGATACCAACTTCATATTTCTATATGTTTGTATATATTTTTTAAACAGTACACTCTTAACTTTCATAATCGAGACACATACATAAACGGATATTGCAAGATAATTAACTACCATCCTTTAAACGACGCAAGAAAAATACTCTCATAATTACGCCAACTTCAGTTGTTGCAGTCAACTTTTAAAAGATACGGACAATCTATTTCGTCTTTCTAACAAGTGAAAAGGTGTACATTAATGCCAGATTCTAGCTTTTGTCATAAATTGATATTATTTGTTGTAATTGGACTCCAAAATAAGGCAAGTCTACGTGACGCTTATTTGATATGTACTAAGTCTATAAGTACAATGATGTTTTTAAGCAAACAATATATTAATTAATAAAGCTAACTTGGGGCTTCCAATGATTATATACCAAAAGATTTAAACTTACATCTTTACTTACTCTTATAATGCACAGGGATTGAAGTCTGTACGTGACGCGAATTTGTCAAGTCACTAAAATTACACTTTCTTAGCAGCTTTTGGGATATTATCTAATGTTTTTACTTTTATTGTTACAAGAACACCTATTTGCGACATTATGTCTGATAAACCACAATCGAGAAGTGCGAGTCGTGTGAGAAAACTTCTTGAGAAGAGAAAGGCTGAGGATCCAAACTATACCGCTAATGAGACATAAAGAATTCGAGATCTACGAAAATAGAAATAACGATAATACGAGAAAATAATTTAATGTGTAGTGTCGGCATAGAATAACACTACCCCATTTCTTCCGGTGGGTGTACGTAAAAGGTGACTAACGGATTTGGAGCTTTTAAGGGATTTCTGGGCGATGTGGTTGGATACCCATCACCGAAAACCTTTATTTTACCATCTTTTCCCCACTAAAATTTCCAAACGTGGCTGAGGAATTTCCAATTCCTTAGCTCTGGCTACCCCTTCTAGGGATTTATAGCCGTGAGCATATGTATGTATGTATCTACGAAAAAATAAACAGCAGCAGTCATCGGAACATGATCTAGAAGCAGAAAAACGAGAAAACAGAGACAAAAAGAGACTTTCGCGAGCTAAAAAACGGGCTCAAAATTCTAACGTTGACCGTAATTTCTCATTTTTAGAAAATATAGCTTCTCCATACAAAATTTAACAGACATTGGCTAAGGCCGTCCACAAATCACTCGCAGCATTGCCAAAATCACCGCGAAAGGATTTATTATATTACTTTATGTCTCATCTACGGAAATATCCGAAAAAAGTTAAAACTGCAACTACTACGATGATACTAAAGCGGTAACACGAATTTCTAACATCCACTGCATTGAAACAGACGGAAAAATTGGAAAATGCAAGCAACACTGAAAGTCTGAGGTGAAAATGTTGATTTCGTATTGACTATTTCGTACAAAATTTCACACGTGACGCAAGGTGTCTGTACGTGACACAACAATAAAATTTATAAACAATTCAAAACTTTATTTTCTTATATTTTTATTATTTCACTGTCTAGCTTAGTTATCAACCTATAATTTGTTTTATAGACAACATTGCACTTAGCTTTATAGATTTGCTGAAAAATTAATTTCTCGTCATCCATCAAGCACCTTGGTTGACTTTGGCTGTCCGTACGTGACGGCACTTTGATTTTGTTTTATGACACAACTAATGAGTTTCACTGTATGTTTTTTCGTGCGGGTCAAAGATTGATGGGGTCTTCAACAGATATAATACATTCCAACTACTTTAAATAAGTCAATAAATAAATATATAATTATTAAGGTCAAAAATTTAGTACGAGAGGCATGCCAAAAGAAACTAGATACTCAAACATTATAAAATTTATTCTTTAGTACAAGTATCGATCTTTTCAAAGTATTCACCCTGAGCACGTATACACTTTTCCATACGTCTGAACCAATTGGAAAATACCTGTGACCACTCTTCTTTAGATACCTCAGAAATCTCGAAATTATAGGCAACCAGCGCATCTTCTTTGCTTTCAAACCTCTTTTCCTTTAGTTTTTCTTTGTTTTTTCGAAACAAGTAAAAATCACAAGGCGCTAGGTCAGGGGCATACGGCGGGTGAGGGAGAATTAACACATTTTTCGAGTTGAAAAAGTCTAGTGTTCTGGCAGACGTGTGCGGCGCCGCATTGTCGTGGTGCCAGAGAAGGTACCGGAATCCTGACTTCGGTCGCTTGTCACACCAAGCTGATATTACTGTTGGAGCACAAACTGTCACATACCATTCGGAGTTCACCGTTCTTGCATTCTCTAGCACAACAGTAGCAACATGACCCGCTTTGCAGAAAAACGAGGCGACCATTTGTTTCTGTGTGCTTCGTGCATGGCGACATTTCGTTGGAGTTGGCTCGTCTTCAAAGAATCATACAGTCGACTGTCGCTTTGATTCGGGATCATATTTACATAGCCATGTTTCGTCACCAGTCAGTATATCATATAAGTTTTTTTTCTCGCCTCCGTTGAATTTATCTATCATGAATTGGCATCAATCCACCTGACGGTATTTCTGCTCATCGGTAAGTTTGTGCGGCACCCAGCTCGAACAACGTTTACGGAGAGAAAGGTGGTCGTGAATTAGGGTTTGCATTGCTGCTGATCCAATTCCTAGTTCTCGCTCTAGCTCTACATATGTAATTCGTCGGTTTTCGTCGGTCGGTCGAATAAGCGTGCAGTGGCCCATTATGGGCCATTATGTACTGGGCGCTTTACATTTTTAAGCGCTTTACCTTTGACTTTGAACACTACAGAGCGATGTTACGTCATCCATTTTAAAAAGAGAAGCCCTTATTTAAGTTCTTATATGTTAAAAAGAGACACAAATCTTTATTGTCATCTCTATCGCGTAACCCGTTTTGTTGATGTCACACTTTTAAATTGTGACAAACAAAGCGTCGACTTGTGAGCGATTTTGGTTTTCTTTTGATTTTGAGAAAGATTTTATTCATTTGTATATTGTTATTGTGACAAAAGAGACTCCATTAGTTAAGTTATTATTTAGTGAGGTATGGTTGGGTGTAGCGTGCTTGGCTGCGGATGCCACAGCAAAAAACACATCGAAGGATTGACTTTCCACAAGTGAGTGAGTTTTTTTATGTTTTTCTACAGATAAATACATAATAAATACATTGCGCGATCAGAAAAAATGTGATTCAAATGTTAATTACGTTGAACTAGATTACTAGCATTTTCTTTAGTTATTTTGAGCAATTTTTTAATAGTATAACCTAAAAATATGCAGTATTTCAGTGTTGCCATAATTCACGTTTTCATCCTACCCTGTCGTTAGGGTAAAATTTTCAAATTAGTAAACTGATGTTAATGAGTGAGTATATTATGAATTTCGTCGCGCTATAGCGACGCTGAATGATTTCCAATTGGTATCTACGGAATTAGTAAGTAATAAATTTGTTATATTTATTTAATTTCTTCGTATTCATTACAGTTTTCCTAAAGACCCGAATCTACGAGAAAAATGGATTGCGGCCACTGGAAGATGCAATTGCAAATCAACCAAAGTTTTGAGGCATACTATAAAATTGAAAGGCACCTCGTTTTTGTCCAAAGACTAAGCTTTGGCTCAAATGGTCGCAGTTGTTTTGAAAAAGAATTTAGGTAAAAGAATATTTCCGAAATTAAACGACCACATCAGAGAGCAAAATCCGTTCGAAAACCACCTTGTGCTGTTAATAAAGGCTATAGCTTTAAAATACTTAGATGTACGAATACATCATCTTTTGAAAAATGTGACTGAAATAGACGAATGAATTCGAAATTTTCACACGAAACTGATTTTGTTTAAAGGTCAATAGTAAATAATGCAATAAAACTCATGTACAAAATAGTGCTGTCTTTTATTTTTCAAAATACAAACATAGACCCCACTATACCCATGATGACCCGTACCGTATGATATTTACATAACTTGCACTTATGGAACAGCTGTTTTTTTTGTCCAGTAACAAAGTTAGTCCCGTACAAAAATTTATTCGTAATCATGGGAAGATTCATCCCTGATAGTTAGTACAATGCTTTAGATTTCACGGTGTATTAAACATCAGTATAAATGGTAAAATTAAACAAAAAAGATTGTATAATACTAGGAGCAAGTATGTATAATTATATGATTGCAGGAAATAATATAGTAAACAGTAAACCTTTAATTAAACAATAAATTGACGTAATCAATTTTAATTTAAAAAGTAGCTTTTAGAATGGTGATTATAGTATTTTGGGGTAATTGTTTTCTAGTGATCGCAACATTACAGGGAAAAATATTGCTATCTAAAAGAGGTACTCTCCCGTTGCATTATGACTCTGTCTATAGTGTTTATAGTCAAAGCGCTTTACTTATTATTCAATAAATCACACAAATAATAATAAATAAATAGCTGCAGCCATAATTACTTCGACGTCCATCGCAAGTGTATTGCTAGGCAGCTATGAGCAATGGGCCATTGTGTGAGCACCAAGTGATCGTGGCCTACAGTTGTGAATTGCAAAGCGTGGCCCATCACAGGCCATTGTGTACTGGGCCCTTAATAAAAATAAACTTCACAGTTCACACGTTGTTCCTTGAAAATCCTACCTATCCTTAGAGCATAAACAACTAGAGAGATAAAGAATACGTCACGACGAGCAAGAAAAGGAAAGCTCATTATAAAACTCTTAAAGATAGAAAGAGTTAGTACTGTGATTTTTTGTCCCACGGTGTAACCTGTTTTCTACAAACTGTCACTCTTGACAGTTTGTAGAAAATTCGTCAGAATAATAAGCTCTTTGTTTACCTTTGATGATTTATGATTATTTTGTTCAAATACGTGCAAAAAATCATATTTTGGACTCGTAGGTTGTGATTTTGTTTAGGACAGAGACCTTGATTATTGATCGTGCTTTAAAAATAGGTAAATAAAAAGTTTTGGGCTGCAGTTATCGAAGCCTTTGATTAAAACAAAATAGCGCTATTTTGTTTTAATCAAAGATCGAAGCGAGTAAAAAGCCCCAGATGAATCACTTCGCAGTGGCGTATCAAAGAAAAATCGGAATATATTTACAGTTTATGAACCTTATTGGATTTAAAATAGAAGATATGGTGTTATTTATACGTTTTACCTGTGTTTTTGATTTAATTTTAATTTAAACATAACCTTCAACAACAAAAAACAACAGTGTTGCCCACTTCAAAATCTCAATAATCCTATAGAAGTAAGAATTCGGTATTGCTCTGTAGTGTCGGCTTAGAATAGCACTACCCCATTCCTTCCGGTGGGTGTACGTAAGAGGCGACTAACGGTTTTGGGGCTTTTGAGGGATTTTTGGGCGATGCGGTTGGAGACCCATCACCAACAACCTTTATTTCACCATGTTTTCCCCACACAACTTCCAAAAGAGGCTGAGGAATTTCTGATTCCTTAGCTCTGGCTACCCATTCTAGGGATTTATAGCCGTGAGTATATGTATGTATGTTTGTAAGTAAGAATTCATCATGTGAATAAGATAATTAGTATGAACAAGGAAAGTATTCGGAACCAATTATTTATTATTAATTATATATTATTTATTATTAAAAATATATTGTTTAAAAGACAGTAACTTTGATTGTTGACTAAACTATGTTGAATTTGACTAAGGTAACGTGTATTAAATTATAATGAATATTTGATTTACAGAGTTGTTTTATTTTTAAAAAAATATTATTGATCTATTACCCTATTAGAATGATTATTAAACTACGTTTTTATTCCCACCGAGTAGCCATGGTATGGTACAGATTTTGGTGGTACTCGTTGGGAAGAAAACACAAAAATCTGGTGATTGTTGTCTATTTATTGATTAGTCATTGTTAGTAGGTATGTGTTGCATTTTTAGTTTATTGTTTGCTCATAATTTATCTATTTACAGATCCACAATCTTTTCTTGGCCGGTGGCGACACTGGTATTACTGTCGCCATTTTGAAATTTCGGCCTGTCATTGTCAGTTAGTTCTTAACTATATAAAAATTATAGGGTGACCTACGTATAAATTATCTATCACTTTCATTAATATTTTTTGTAGTGGAAACTTTTTTTTAACGATAATTATTTTTATCATGTATCTTTGCTTATTAATAAACGCTTTTGTTTCCAGTATTTTATACAAAAATTAAATAAAATTATTACTTATTTTGTTAAATTTTATCTAAGTAGGCTAACCCTGTCTGAAAAGTTGTGCGCACTTAAATAGCGGTGCGGGTTACGGGAAGTGGGAAATAGCTCCCGAATAAGATTTCACTTCGTATACACTGATGCGTGGGTTCTAATCCTAATGCGGGGATGTACCAATGTGTAATTTTTTAAGGCCTTAACTGTCTGACATATATATAAAGATATAAGGCTTTCAACAGCAATAGAAAAGTGCCCATAGATTCACTGACCCAGCAAAATGAATGACCCAAACGATTTCTAATGTTTATAATTATTTTTACTGTGCCACCTTTTTAGGGGATCTATGTGTGAATATGAAATGTAAAAGACAGTACACGACAAGGTAAGCCTCTGATTTACAGGATTAAAAAAATGATTTTATGTAGTTACTCACTTTTTAAACTCTGAGTGTCACAAACAACAAATCCTTGAGTATAAATTAATAATGAAACAGTTTGCAGAGAAGTACAATTGACAGTGTTATCGCTATAAGTGATCTCTTCCAGACAACATTTGGGAGGTAAGATCAGCAAATTTAGGATACACTGTCATTCAGATAGACATAACAGACAAGGGCAAAAATAAATAAATATAATTAGCTTACATTAAAACGAACTTGTTTACTTACAATGATAGCTATTACATAGTACATTACAGTCGTGAGTATATGTATGTATGTATTACATACATACATATACTCACGACTGCGAATCCCTAAAAGGTGTAGCCAGAGCTAAGAAATTAGAAACTCCTCAGCCACTTTTTGAAAGCTGAGTGGGGTAAAGATGGTAAAATAAAGGTTGTTGGTGATGGGTCTCCAACCGCATCGCCCAAAAGTCTCTTAAAAGCCCCAATACCGTTAGTTGCCTATTACGTACACCCACCGGCAAATGGGGTAGTGCTATTCTAAGCCAACACTACACAGTACCTAGTTATTAATTGAATGAATATTATATAAATTGTTTTATTAAGACATTTCAATACATAAATAAATTAGCCTGTATGATGTAAAATTATTTCCCTTACAATGGTAAAATTTTATTTACTGGCAATACTAATTTCGATGACAGCGACGCCCTTACCGGCCAAGAAATGTATGTGGATCTGTATAAACTTATTTTTGCAAAATTGTTTTTGTGTCAACACCACAGATTAAATATTAGTAGTACCTACAGATGGGACAGTAAAGAATGAAGTGTAGTTTCCTCTGCCCCGGCGCCGCCACCGTCGCGACAATAATGGCGTCGATAGAGACCGAACGACAACAACGCGTCGTTCGGTCTTTATAGGTTGTCGTTCGGTCTCTATAGGTTGTCGTTCGGTCTCTATAGGTTGTCGTTCGGTCTCTATAGTGCTGTACCTTTTTCTTTTTTTGTCGATATCGATAAAACTTTAGTGATGCCTCTGTCGATAGTTATATTAGTTTAGTACCAGACAAGATTGTTAATTTCAAAAAGATAAATAAAAGGATAGTATTTTCATAATATTTTATTTCTCTTCTTCTTAACCTGTAAGTTACATATATCTTGTATGCAAACTGTTACATAGACCCCATTTAATAAACATGCCGTTTTATATTTTCCTGTTTCATATTATATTGCACCAGTTATAGCCAAGCAACCGTATAATTAAAAATCTATAAAACAGTTTTACTCTTCTGTCATGCTCCATACAATCTGACCAAGACATGTAACTTTTCGATATTAATTTCTTACGGTTTCTTTCTAGTTGTGCTTTTGTTCCATATATATTTAAATATTTGTGGATTAACTAACTACTTTCTCTATATAATCTTAGCATTTGTCACTTGGGATACATTAAATTATTAATTTTAGATCTTAATTTTAGATCGTACATCTCTGAATTCTTTGGCCGGATAAGTTATTTTGCATTCTTTGCAGTTATTCTTTTTTGTTTTTTTCAGCACATATATCCACTTGTTCCTAATTTTGTTTAGTTTCATTTAGCATTAAAATAAGAACTAAATTATAAATAGTCTTTTCGTCAAGCCCTTACTGCAATTTTTTTCATTCGAATGTTTTCAAATCTACAATATTTTCACCTTCACCTTCTTTACAGTTTGTGAATTTTGATACTATGCTTAAAATGTTAGTTAATACAAAGATTTAAAAGAATAAATGAAATTTTAGCATCAGTATAAGTATATCAGTGGCTCATTGCTGTTATATGACCAAAGAAACTTTCAAGTCTTGATTTAAATATCTTGGATAAAAATAGCTTGTGCCAAACTAGGAAAACAATAACTTAGACAATCCCAAAAAACTCTGCAGTATCTTCTATCCATCCAATGAAGGAGCACATAATAAACATCTTGGTTCACCTGCTTGCATAGTCAATTTCCTGGTGGAGGCTATAAACTTCATATTTTTGAGACCCTAATCGGTTTCTGCCTCAGTTCTATGTGCTTGGATTCGGGTTTCACAGTAGACTATAGCTTTCCTCTTCTTGTTGAGCCTGGTAAACATTTACGCTGTCAAACAGTTCACCAAAAAACTTTATGACATCAGCGGTGGTCTTCATTGTTTCACGTGGCTGTCCCAAGCCCGAATCTATAACAAAAAAAAACAAGTTTCAGATTAGACACAAAGGAACTATGAAATGAAATAATGAAATGAAATGAAATAATATTTATTTGCATGGCACATGGAATTAGATCTTAAAGGTAATTATAGTACATGTTCCGTCAAGACACTTGACATACAAATCTAAAATGAATTATGTTTTTTTAAAATTAAACACACACACATTACTATATCCGTGTATTTGCCGTGTAGTGCCGGCTTAGAATGTCGCTACCCCTTTCTACCCACGGGTGTCGTAAGAGGCGACTAAGGGTATTGGGTATTGGATTTTCGGGCGATGCGGTTGGAGACCCATCACCAAAAACCTTTATTTTTACCATCTTTTCCCCACTCAACTTCCAAAAGTGGCTGAGGAATTTATAATTCCTTAGCTCTGGCTACCCCCTCTAGGGAAATATAGCCGTGAGTATATGTATGTATATGTATGTACATTACTATATCATACTTAGTCTGCTGAGTATCCTTTTGCTGGGTAATGTAAACATTGTCTCCAATTATTTTAATCCCTTTGGACTTTGTTTCCCAAAAGTAAATATCCTAGCCATTTTATTCTGTCTAGCAATCCTTAACTGTATTAAAAAAGTACTGAGGTTTTTACTCAGGCCGTCAAAATCCTCAAGTTTATGCACGTTTAGCAGTCCCTGGGTAGATGATTTACAATCACTCTCTGAAGAAATTAGAAACAATTTATAAATTGTCTATGGTGCTATAATGTTAATTTTGTTCTTAATTTCAAATTATCTTTCTATAGGAAGATAAATTTGATGTAAATATTTGCACGCTAATCTTGTTAGTAGAATAAGCAAGGACATTTTTGTAACTGTTGATATCTCTATATACTCTTATTCTGGCATATAAATGATTATTCTATTCTTTTCTATTATGTTTTTATTTTTAAAAACCGGCCAAGTGCGAGTCGGATCGCGCACTAAGGGTTCCGTACTATCATATATATAGAAAATCCCGTTTGTGTGAAAATCATGGGAGCCAAATTAGGTAAGTAATTTGATTTATGACGTTTAAAAATAGAACTACGGGCTAGATCTCATTCAAACCAATTTTCGTTAGTAGTTTGTATAGTAATACACATCATATATTTTTTTCAGTATTATC
This sequence comes from Bedellia somnulentella, assembly GCA_963576735.1. Classification (NCBI taxonomy): domain Eukaryota; kingdom Metazoa; phylum Arthropoda; class Insecta; order Lepidoptera; family Bedelliidae; genus Bedellia; species Bedellia somnulentella. Next base: position 4,386,256 of record OY755191.1, read on the forward strand.
ATGCCCATATTTTAGAAGTTACGGGGGGGGGGACACACATTTTAGCACTTTGAAAAAGTCTCTCGCGCAAACTATTCAGTTTTGAAAAAAATGATATAAGAAACCTCAACATCATTTTCAAATACCTTTTGATAGATACCCCACACGTATAGGTTTGATGAAAAAAAAAATTTTGAGTTTCAGTTCTATGTATGGGGAACCCTAAAAATTTTGGTTTTTTTTTCAGATTTTATTTTAAAATCTTAATGCGGTTTACAGAATACATCTACGCACCAATTTCCAATAATGTAGTTCTTATAGTTTCGGAATAAACTGGCTGTGACATACGGACGGACGGACGGACAGACAGACATGACGAATCTATAAGGGTCCCGTTTTTGCCATTTGGCTACGGAACCCTAAAAAAGACTTAGCACTTTTAATCTTCTACAGTTAATGTGGAAGGAAAAATATTTACTAACCAAATAGTTTGCATTGGGATATGGACTTCTTGTCTGCTTGATGGGCAGGAATAATTATGTTTTTGGGCGATGTTTTCATCTGTAATTTAAAAATAGTTATTTTTACATCTCATTATGTGCACTTTTATATACTTTTATATATATAAAGGTGTCTTGTATACATATATATATATGTGTATACAAGACACCTTAATATGTTTAGTGATGGATGGAAGGCTAGATAATATTATTATTCACTGTTGTCATCTATTTGTAGAGAAGTAAAATATTGTTAATCGGTACAACTTTGCTCTATTAAAGGACATCATTTTTGCTCATCAACCGACTGAATTATTTTTTACCATGGATTTAACACTAACATAACATTGAAAGTAATATTAATTTAAATGGCCATATGTATTACCTGTAAACATTTATAGTCTGCAGCATCCTGCATCATCCTTTGTGTCATGAACAGCAAAGTAATTATGATCGATGCAACTGTTGTACTCTGTAAATAATTAATCATTCTTATTACATTAATGGACCAAGTACAAATTTTAATGGATTAAAAATAGTGATTCAAACATATATAAAATGAGTTCCTACAACATAGCTCTAATGAAACTTGTTGTTATTCAAATGTAAGAGCTAACTTTACTGGAGTATTTCTCTATCTAAGTAGTTTTATTTCTTAAATGGAAAATTACAGTGAATTCACATAAGCAAAGCTTGGTCGTGCGTGCAAGTGGTCGTACAACTAAGAAGAAAACCTCGTAACATACCTTCAACAGTAAGGAGAATTTCACTTATGATTTCCTCCTCTGAGAATAGACATGGATATGAATGTCGTAGAAATTAAATATGTCAAATATAAGCTGGGTAACTTGTAATTTGCCGGAAAGAAAAACACACAGTTTTGCTTTTGCGGTTTGTTTGTTTTGGTTTTTTGTTTCGTTTTCAATCTAAAATGGCGAACTGCGATAGTAGAGCCAAAACCGGGGGCATGCGAACTAACACTGTCTAGCCCCTGGTCAACACCGATAGTGCGAAGGAGAGGCATATACAGATCCACAATCTTATCTTGGCCGGTAAGGGCGTCGCTGTCATCGATATTAGTATTGCACGTAAATAAAAATTAACCATTATAAGGGAAATAATTTTACATCATACAGGCTAATTTATGTAGTACAGTATTGAAATGTCAAATGAAATGAAAAAAACAAATTATATAATATTCATTTCATTAATAACTAGTTGCTATGTAGTGTCGGCTTAGAATAGCACTACCCCATTTCTGCCGGTGGATGTACGTAGGCGGCGACTAACGGTATTGGGGCTTTTAAGAGATTTTTGTGCGATGCGGTTGGAAACCCATCACCAATTATTTTACCATCTTTACCCCACTCAACTTTCCAAAAGTGGCTGAGGAGTTTCTAATTCCTTAGCTCTGGCTACCCCTTGTAGGGATTTACAGCCGTGAATATATGTATGTATGTATGTAATAACTATTATTGTAAGTAAACAAGTTCGTTTTAATGTAAGCTAATTATATTTATTTATTTTTGCCCTTGTCTGGTATGTCGACCCGAATGACTGTGTTGCTTATCTTACCTCCCAAATGTTGTCTAGAAGAGATTGCTTTTAGCGATAACACTGCCAATTGTACTTCTCTGCAAACTCATTATTTTATACTCAAGGATTTGTTACTTGTGACAAATCAGAGTTAATAAGTGGGTAACTACATAAAATAAATTTTTCACATAACATAAACGTTCACGCCGAATACCCCCGAAGGGGTTTGGCAGAGGTACTAATACTTCTGAACATCACGTGACTTTGTCACCTGGTGTTCAGAGTACCCACGTTTTGCATGGACAGTGTACTCGCGTTATAGGGGGCAGGCCTATCGCCGTTTTGTACGAATACACTGTCACACGACTAAGTACAACTCAGCCATGTGGGTTTCCTCACATTTTTTTCCCTCACCGTTAACAACCGTGATAAATTAACCACACATATGTCTTTAGAAAAGACAAATTAGTGCAGGCCCGATCCGGGATTTGAACACTAGTGGCTTGCACGTTAACCGGTGTTCTACCCATTAAGCTATCACGTCGTATTTGCCTTGTATTTTTATTTATATGTCAGACAGTTATGACTTAAGAAATGACACATTAGAACCCACGCATCAGTGTATACGAAGTGAAATCTTATTCGGGAGCATTTCCCAAGGATTCTCTACACTAGGGATCGGCCCTAAACACTCTCGGAGCGTAGAAGGGGGCGTGGCCTATTGGCACTTAAAATGGCTGACCTAGGGTTGTATCATGAAAGAATCAGAATAGAAAAATATCGATAAATTTGCCAACATGTTTATGTAGAAATAATTGATAACAACAGTGGGCACATACTTTTAATTTAGATCTAGATATTTTAACACCAGTTTTAAACCTTCGTTTCGCCACCATGGATCACACATCACCATGGATTTAACTCATGAACAATTTCGAGCGATAATTTATTATGATTTTCGGCGTGGGGTAAGTTTTTTAACTTGCAGTGCATCGATCAGTGGTTCAGTGAGATTAATAATGGGTGTCATATGCTCAAGGACGACTTTAAATCGGTTGTCGTACACATTACATATACTTACTAACGGCTATAAATCCCTAGATGGGGTAGCCAGAGCTAAGGAATGACAAATTCCTCAGCCACCTTTGGGAAGTTGAGTGGGGAAAAGTTGGTAAAATAAAGGTTGTTGGTGATGGGTGTCCAACCGCATCGCCCAAAATTCCCTTATAACGCCGTTAAAAGTCCGTTAGTCGCCTCTAACGTACACCCACCGGAAGAAATGGGGTAGTGCTATTCTAAGCCGACACTACACAGTTGTCGTACACGTACAACAAATTATTGATGCTGTGCTTGACTTATATTGCAAGATCGTACATATAAATAATAAAAAAACAACGTATTTAAATTAAAAATGTCACATTTATTCATTTTTAAATAACGTCAATTTGTTATAACACGTTCTGAATGAATCCTTTTCATTCGTGATTTTTTTATGATAAACCATACCATTTTTTAAAAATGCAATGCCAATTTTTATGCCGATGGTTGATGTTTTCAAAGCCAATACCATCAAGTCACTTTCTTCTCCGTGCTTCACTTGTAGGAAACCTGAAATTATTTAATTTTAGTAATCAATAAACACCTCAAAGTAACAAATGTGAAGAAAAGTGTAAACTATAAAAATAATGTTACCTACATTTTGGAAGTTAACCAACCAACCAACTTAAACCGATCCTGATAGTACTTAAACATCGATAATACTAAATGATCAGTGTTTCACATCACTAGGTAAACAATGAGAGGAAATAATTTTGGAAGAAATCATGAAAACTAAGCCTTTTAACGCAAAAATATTACAATGATCATGAAGTTTCCTCGGATCACATCGAGGAAGCATGAAATACACCAAAAAAATACTCTTGACCGAAGTGAAAACCAAGAAAATAATTACTTACTTGTGCAAAGTTAATTGAGGCTGATTTTCGCTATTACGGGCGCCACAATCTTTAACAGAGCAACAGGGCATTGTGCATTTATATTACCCATGTAATTTCATGGTCCAAAACTTGATAAATTAATGTCCAAAACACAATAAACACAATCAACACTTTTGTTTACAAAGCAACTTCACAGATCAAATGGCAATTAAGATGGCCGATCTGGGTACGCGCTATCATAGTCGTAACGTCTTGACGAAATTTTGCCATAAACATCAAGAAGTAAACATGTATTTTTCTCTTTTTCAAAAGATTAAACTCGGAAGGTTAGAAAGAGAAAACGGCATATGGAATATATCTGTTGCGATATGATTATTATTTGCATAACGTTATTTAGATATAGTACCACAGGGCCCATCCGTAGTGTAGTAGAGAATCCTTGGCATTTCCCCACTTCGCGTATCCCGCACCGCATGACTATAGTCGTATTTTTAAACAAAGATAGTAAACTGACAGATTGGATGTTGCCAACTTTTCGTGCTAAGAAAATAGTGCTGAGGTAAGAAATCGTGAAATAATCGAAATTATTAGTTCAGTTAGTGAACTTATGAATTCCTTTACAATAAGTTATTGAATAAGTTGCTTATATTATACTTACTTGTTGCAGCCTATTTTGATAATTTATATAATTCAAAATTACAGAACAAATAAAACTAAGTAAGCAGATTTACCGATAATAATTCTTTATTCGGAGTCAGATTCCACAAAATCAGATGTACTGTCTTCATCATCACACACATTAATTAAAAATCTATCTCCGATATCATCTATCCGCCAGTCGAGATGGCTCATTTTTCTTCTTCTTTCATAATATCTGCAATGCACTTTCTCCATTTTTCCGGAGTCACCTCAAGCAGACCTACTTCAAAGAGGTTTTTAACATCTTTTAATTTTAAAGATTTATTATTCTCTGCTACATAGCCCTTCACTTGCGCCCAAACCAACTCAATAGGGTTGAGCTCACAAAATGGTAGGGCGGCAGGCGAAGAACGGTGATTCTGGGCGCCGCCGCCATCTCATCGACGGCATATTTTTCTGGGAAATTTATTTTATTTTGGTTTACAAACTCCATCAGATATGCTTTGATCATTTCCGGGTGAAATGAAATTTCTTTGTTTCGCAGCCACTCCTGGATTCTGAGTTTTGTCCACGACATTTTCGGAACCACTTTTACCTTCCTTGAGTGGTAGGGGGCGTTATCCATGACAACAATTGAGTTTGGTTTTAATTTTGACAAAATACTCCTAAACCAATTTTCAAAGCACTCCGCGTTCATTTCTTGATGGTAATCTTCTTTACCCGTTTTCGCTTCGAACACGAGTAGATCGTCTTGTATAAATCCATCTACCCCGCCTATATGGCTAATGATAAGACTTTTACCCTTGCCAGAAGGAGTTTTGAGACCTGTGCTTAATCCATCCAAGAAAGCTTGACGGGATGATTGAATAGTGCAATCTACCCAAGCTTTTTTCGCCGTATAACCTGAATCAATATTTATTTATATATATACTTTAATACTATATAGGTACTCGCATGAAATAAGGCTTTTACTACATAGGCTCAAAAAGTGACCCATATTAAAGAATAAATAATAGTTTTTACCTTCATTTACCCTGGTCTCATCTTGGTAATAAAATTCCCTTCCCTCTTTTCTATATTCTCCGATTTTTTGTAGGTAACTGTGACGCCATAACACGATTTCCGGCTTGTCGATAAATATACTCTTCCTTCTCTTTGAGATATAATTGACATTGAGGTGTTTTAAAATTTTCCTCATTGTTGACCAGGAGAAGTTTGGCAATCAGGATCAGGATTCAGAATCATCATTGACTGCCTTGAGAACCTTTAAATAAAACATGGGTGATACTTGTAGGAATAATATTTACTAAAACTTAGGGATATTTTCAAAATGACAAGTAATAAGTACCTACTATACATGGTAAGTGATGATGAGGTAAAACTAAAAGAAATTTATCATCGACGTTAATATATCTATCACTCATATCACCTTACAATACACCTTATCAACTGTAGGTGGTTCATTATTGTAAAAAAAACATATGCACTTTTCTTCGAATGACCGAAAACGTGAAGTCGTCCAACTTCTCTTTAAATGATCGTTTCGGTCCAGGTTTCTCAGGAGATTTCAAATCTACATTTTCTTTGTTTTGTTTTATTCTGTATACGGAGACCTTGCTGATTCCCAAGATTTCAGCAGTCTTTTTTACACAATTTTCGACGTTAGGCGATTCAATTGGGACGAGCAACTTCAATTCATCATTAAATACATATTTGTATGTATTTCGTATCATCAATTTTTCAGTTACACTGAAAGATGTACGTGGTCTCTTCTTTTGTGGAGATAAAAACACATCTTTTGATGTGCTTGGTTGTTCATTGGGATCACAAATGACATGATATAGATGGATGACAAATAGTAATAATATAGCTCAGTTTATTCGTTCGATTATTCGATTACATAATTTTCTCACTACGGTTGATAAGTTGGCAACATTATTTTAGGATTTGACATATCGACCTGTCAGTTTACTATCTTTGTTTAAAAATACTATTAGATGCGCGCACAACTTTTCGGACGGTGTTAGCCTACTTAGATAAAATTTAAAAAAATAAATAATAATCTTCATATTTTTTTATATTGAATACTGGAAATAAAAGCGTTTATCAATAAGCAAAGATACATCATAAAAATAATTGTCTTTGAAAAAAAGTTTCCACTACAAAAAAATATTAATGAAAGTGATGATTTATTATATACGTAGGTCACCCTATTATTTTTATTTAGTTAAGAACTAACTGACAATGACAGGCCGAAATTTCAACATGGCGACAGTAGTACCAGAGTCGCCGCCGGCCAAGAAATGATTGTGGATCTGTAGGGTGCCACGCCACGCGCGTTATCTGTCTATAGGTAGTTGGTCTGAGTACCTATCCCATTCGTTTGTCACAGGTAGGCATGAGGTCTATGATACGAGGGCTGCTATTTATGTATCCGGAACTGGCCACTTACAGAACAATAATTTAAAAAGTAATTACATCATTTAAAAATAGAACTCTTTAGCTTTAGAATACATTTATTTTTATGTGACTGTCGTCAATTGTTTTCACATCGTAGCGTCATTTTGAAAATTGCGTGTCTTCACCACCATGGATTTAACTCGTGAACATTTTCGTGCCATGATTTTTTACGATTTTCGGCGTGGTCTAACTCAAAAACAGTGCATCGATCAGCTTACTTCGACTTTTGGGGATGAAGCACCCTCAAAGACCACTGTGTATCACTGGTTTAGCGAGTTTAATCGTGGACGATCTAAGCTTACTGATGAAATTAAAGAAGGTCGCCCTAAAACGGTCGTTGTACCTCAAAACATCGATGCTGTCCGGGAACTAATAACTCAAGATCGTCATGTTACATATCGTGAGATAGAGGCATCTCTGGGCATTAGTATGACGAGCATACATAAGATACTTCATGAACATTTAGCTGTAAAAAAAAATTGCTCCCGTTGGATTCCGCACAACTTGAGTATTGATCAAAAACAGGCTCGTGTCGATTGGTGCAAAGAAATGTTAAAAAAATACAACCGTGGTGCGTCAAAAGCTGTTTATAATATCTACACAGGTGACGAATCTTGGATCTACGCTTACGACCCCGAAACTAAGCAGCAGTCCACGGTGTGGGTGTTCCAAGATGAGCCGAACCCAACAAAAGTTATTCGTGCAAAAAGCACATTGAAGCAAATGGTCGCTTGTTTTTTTGGTATAAATGGCCATGTAGCTACAGTGCCTTTAGAGAATCGTAAAACTGTTAATTCGGAGTGGTATACGACCATTTGTTTGCCGGAAGTCTTTGAACAAATAAGAAAGACTAACCGACAACGTAGAATCATTCTGCATCACGACAATGCTAGCTGTCACAGGTCGGCCGTCACAACTCAGTTTTTAGAAGCTCAAAAGATCGAATTGACAGGTCATCCGCCGTACAGCCCTGATTTGGCACCCAATGATTTTTATTTATTTCCAAATGTGAAGAAAAAATTACGTGGTCAACGTTTTTCGAGCCGCGAAGAGGCAGTCGATGCGTTCAAAATGCACGTTTTGGAGATACCTCAGTCTGAGTGGAAAAAGTGCTATGAAAATTGGTTTCAACGCATGCAAAAGTGTATAGATCTGAGCGGCGAATATTTTGAGAAGCAATAAAACCATATTAATTGATATATGTTTGTTTCTTTTTTTTATTCCGGATACATAAATAGCAGCCCTCGTATATTATAAACTATAGATTAATTAAATTATATAAATAATAAATCTTATTACACAATTAATCAAGTGTAACTTACAGCAAAAAACGATATTTCACGCATTTTCACAACCATATACCATATCTTAACTTGGGTGTATGGTGAGGTAAATTTCAGCCAGATGAACCGTTGACTTAAGGTGGTGGCGGGTAATGGCTGGATGTGCAAAGTGGAGGACTAGTTGTGGTGGCGAGTCTTGGGAATGGCAAATGTTTATCACTTAATAAATCTCTGATGATCTACTGAGATCAGGCTCCTGATAAAGATGATTATGATCGATATTACAGTGGATCTAAACTAGGCATTGGTTTGTATTTCTAACCTTTGTAGGTGAACAATTAGTCGATAGGAACTTGGCCCCCTGTTTAACAGTTATGTTTTTGGTGGGATTTCAATACTTTTTTTCATGGAATCGTACCTATTTTTTTCTTTGTTGGTAACGAGTATTATATTATCTGTGATAATACTAGCTGACCCGACAGACTTCGTACTGTAAATTTGCTTATGCCAAACTTTAGGCATATTTTTTCCGGTACTCTGAGTTCAATCAGGCATGAATTTTTTATTGGTTAAATTTTATAAAGAATCTAGTATCCTATGTTACAATTTGGGTCATTATCTTGCATTCTGCCATTGCATATACATTATGTACTTGAGGAGCCTTTTCGCCACAAACACACAAATATCCAAACATCTAAACTTTCACATTTATAATATTAATAGGATTAAATATTTCGTTCAGTAACTATCCCATAATACAAGTCATACTTAGTTTGGGGCTAACTTAATCTGTGTAATATATGTCCGTATAATATTTATATTTATTAGAACTGTTTGGACAAAATTCGGAAGCATTGGAAGTATCAAAACAGGTCTATAGAACTAAAATAAAAGACGAGGGTTTATGAGAATCTGTATTTTTCTTACATGACTTAATTCTGAACATTTCGACTCTTTCAGCATTATACTTACAATATAATACTAAATGACTTGCCTAAGTATATCTCCACACCTATTGAAAGGGCACCTACTTCCCAATACCATTCCAATAAAATATCAATCTCGACTACAAATAAAAGGGTCATGCTATTCAAATACAGAGCAATTGGAATTCCATTATCACTTATTATCTACTAGTTTTAAATCTAAAACACAGACTTTTGTAGCGTAACGCATACACGCGATCAATAAAAATATAAATATTTACATATTAAATTGTCACAATTATAATTATGTATTTGTGATAAAAAAAAGCTAATATTAAGCGACTCCATTACAAAGATTATAAACTATTTTGTCTTCCTTATCATTATATGATACATAAGTGCAATAAACGCGTTCTTATGCACATTTAAATCTTAACTATTGCAACAAAAAGATATTTCTGAAAATGGTTTTTCGATTCATATACAAATTTAAAAATATTAACATACTCAATCTTTACAAAGATTACACATATGGTACGGTTTAAGTAACTAATAAAAAAATAATAGATTAACAATATTATTATATGTATGAAACTATTTTGTATTAAGATATTTTTCTCTTGTTTTCGCGAAGTTTCTAAACTCCGTTTCTTATTCTGTAACAAATAAAAAATACATTTATTAAAACATTGGCACCTTCTACCACCCGAGTTGACATGCTATAAAACATATAATATGTCATTTAAACAAAAAAAAAGTAATATTTCTACAATTGCTGCAGATTTCCATACACGGTATGTTAAATGTATGGCTGTGGCACTAGTGCACACGCATACAAATCAGGTCATGTCGCAACTAGCAAATAACGTAGGCCTGTGAAGTTAGCAAATGAGCACTTTTTAATTTACTCGAAATATGTATTTTAATTATAAGTATAATAATAATAAATAAAATGAATTTTGATCTATAGACGTATTTTAATCAGCCTGCATTAGAACTTACACTCTAATGCTGAGTCGGCGCCTATTTGGCTCTCATTACGCATGAAATGTGAAAAGTTTGTTGCATTATTATAAGTAGCTAAATAAAGTTTTATAACTACCCCGACATACTTCGTTCTGTCAAAGATTTACGTTTACTTGATAGATGTCATAAAATTGACATATTTAGCCGACCCGCTGATGGTCTCTGTCATGCGATGAGGAAAAATATGTTTTTTTAAATCTAAGAATCTTCTCCAAGTTTCAAGTAACACGTTACAAAAATAATCAATCGAAGTGGTCTAGCCGTTTTCGAGTTCATCGCTTAGCAACATATTTAGTGATCCATTTTTATATATAGATTTACCTTAGCTGGTCAGCAGTGCGATATTGATTTCCTTGACCATCTTGACGCGGTGCAACATCTTGGCCAGAGCCGATCTGCTGAGCGGCTGCGTGGAGTACCACACGGGGGAGTCCGGCACGCAGGAACGTTCTGGTTGGAGGTAGAACACGTCGTTGCGAGTTCGGACCGATTCGGGGCTGGAATGTACAAGCAATTGGGTTAGACAAGAGAAATAAGAATTGTTTTGGGTTTCGATAAGTGTTTGTTCTTTCGAATCTTTAATGTAAACAGTTACCATTCCTTAATAATTTTCTGGACCCGCCGTTATACAATGCTATGTTTTCAGTGGGTACTTTATTTTCCTGTTTCCAGGACTTTTGGGGAAAATCTTGTTTAATCTTAAAAAGGAGCTTGCATAACGATTTTCAAAATAGGGATTTTAAATAAACTCACCATTTTGATATATAAAACTCATATAGTTTAACAGGACACCGCAAAGGATTTTCTTCATTTTCTTGCTGTTCATATACTTTCTTTTTTCTTGAATTTGCCTCTGAAATATAAATAATAATTGAAATTATATTGCTCATTAAAAACAAATACGTGAAGATCCACTGAGCCAATAATTGTGATCAACAAAAGCCATTACTTTATAATTATAGCTCAATCTAAGGAACAAAATTAATAATAAGAATGTTTTGTTTATGAAAACATTATGTGGGGTCCTCAAAAAAATTTCGACACCAGCAGGACTCGAACCCGCGACCTCCCGGTCCCGGCTGGTGCCGAATTTTTTTTCTTTCCGTAATTGATTAACAAAATTAATGTCAACTTTGTTTACAACAAAGTTTACTCCAAAGCTTATTTAATATTATGAAACCTGTTTCACCATTAAAAGACATCTTGACTCATGAAAAACTGCCTAGGGCAGTCATATGTCAAATATTTAAAACTGCATCAATATCTTCTAAGACTCACGATCGCACATTACAATTAAAACAACTATTGACTTTCGGATATTAATATAAGTAATAACACGCGATTAAATATCCGAAAGTCAATAGTTGTTTTAATTGCATCAATATCCCCTTAAACCACGAATAAAGCAAAAGATCCACAATAAAAAAAAATATCTTACCAATGGCAGACTGAGGCGGGTAAAATCTTAAAAGCACATTTCTGGAACCGGGTATCTTCGCTTGACCCGGCTGACTCGGATTTCGTTTCCAATGCTTCATTATGTGGGAAAATGATAACTGCATGTGCTCATCTACCGTCTGTTACAAAATTAAATAAAACGTAAATATCGTGCCGGCTTAGAATGTCACTACCTCTTTCTAACCACGGATGAGAAGAGGCGACTAAGGGTATGGGGCCTTTTAAGTGGTTTTAGGGCAAACCCATCACCAATGATACTTTATTTCAACCATCTTATCCCCTATCAACTTCCAAATATGGCTGAGGAGTTTCTAGCTCTGAAGCTCTAGCTACCCCTCTTTGGGATTTATGGCCGTGACAGACTTCAAAAAGAAGGTACTCTATTCGATTGTATGTTTTTTTGTATGTATGTTATGCGATTACTCCGTTGTTAGGTGATGGATTTCTAAAGTGGTTTTTCTGTTTGGTTGGATATGCGTCCTAATGGGTACTATTTTTTTAGATTTTGTAAAAAATATTTTTTTTTTTATGAATTATTTTTCAATTATCAAAAGAAATACGTGAAAACTCTGTTTTTCATCGAATTTTGTACGAAAATTTGGGTTTCCGTTTCCGTCAAATGACTGAAGGCTGTTCCATTGTTGTTCAAAAAGATATTTTCTTGATAATTTCGGCTGATACATGTAATTTTCACTTCAGAGAATGTAAACTTGTCAATAGTCAAAAAAATGACAAGGGTTTAGCACTAATTATAAAACGGTAAAAACATACACATATCGCACCTTCATTCAAATAATGTCACAACTCAAAAGAAATGTTAAATATCATTTATTTTATCATTACGTTTGCCAAACATCAAAATGTTGTCTCGAAAACATGCATATAGCTAATAGCTTCAATAAAAGTATAATTTTTAGTTATCGTAATAAGTGCAGAAAAGTAAAAAAAAGAGAAAGTGTAAATTTCGAATGAAACTTTCTCAACAATTTGGTTTTTTGAGTTGTGACACTATTTGGACGGAGGTGCGATATTTGTTTTGTTAAGTTTCTCGTAAATTGATGAATTTGCCTTTCGAAAAACCATCTTTAAAACGTGTCTTTAAATCACACCACTAAAATTACTTGCAAACCGCTTACTCATGATGTTTTATCTTAATAATCTTTCCAAATAAGGTACATCCAAATCTTTTTGCTATTAATACAACTGCAAATGGAGCTCTATATTTCATACAAACACTATCAAAAACAGTAAAGTTTGCGTTTTGATTTCGGCTATAAAATGTTGACATGTTACTCTTGACAAATACTAGCTACTAAAAAGGGCGCCTCGACTCGCACTTAGTCATTTTAAATTGAAACTATTAATAAACGGATCGTGCGCAGTTAAAAACAACACTACTCACCACTAAATTAAAATGTTTAGTGTTAAAGAACATCAACGTAGATAGTAGCACGTGGGGCGAGTGCGCTCCTAACTGCTTACTTTCCCATAGATGTTCTTCTTCCACTCGAGTTACTATGTATTCTGTGGAAAATAATACAATACATTAACATGTTGCAAATATACATTTTTTAATAAAACATATCATTGAGGGACTGGCAATTTGTGATGCTTTATATTTGTCTCGAGTAAAGGTATGTATTATTTTTATACATTTTCAGCAATAAACAAAATAGTTGAGGATGCTCCTAGGTTATAGATGGCGGAACATATTTAGTGTTTCTACTGTTGAAATTTCTTATGGTAAACAATCAAAATGGATAATAAAACATGAAAAAAAAAACTGACAGAAACACACTAACTAACGATTGTATATGGTACTTACGTGAATCATTATATAAAACTGAGAATTTCCTAGCGACTTCATCTAAGCAATCTGTGAATTTCTCATAATATGGGTCCGTAAATATATTGTCTATTCTACCATTTTCAAATAGATATTGTTGTATACCTGTAACAAAATCAAAATATATAATGGCATTGGGAAAGAAAAGTAATGACGTACAAGAGGGCGGAGGGAGAGAGAAAATTAATATATTATACAAAAACTATTTCAGAAGTAATTTCCTAGTCTTTATCTAGTATATTTGAATTACATTAATTATTCTTGATACAACCTATTGGAGTACAGGAGTAAAATACGTCTTTCTGTTCTATAATAAACGAGTTTCTTTTAAATTAATTTCTCCATGTTTAAAACGTAATCTGAGTTATTTTATATAGATAAGACACGATTACTCAATCATTTTGAAAAATACTATGGTAGATACAAGAAGCTAATCTCAAATTCAGTTCATAAAACTTACCTAAAACCAAATAATAAATAGTATCGGGCGCGTATTCGCTCCCATTAGGTTTCCTAACTTCCTTCACAAACAGACAAAGGGAATAGTTCAATTCGTCAGCGGTTAGTTGTAGTATTTCTGATTTAAATGGTTTTCGGCGAATGGAGCTCTTCTCAATTTCAGCATTTTTCGTCATCACCCATTGCTTCCACGCGTTCACGCCGAATGTGTACTGAAATAAATAGAAAATAATAATATAATCAATGCTGCTTTAATGTATAATTGGTATTTTGAAAATGGGCAATTTTTATTTAGTAATATTGATTCGTATTTAACAAATAAAATGGACGGTAGTAATACAAAAAAAAATACGTTAGAAAATTTAGGTTATCAAATGTCAGTGTCACCAGAAACAGTTTTAATTTACCAGCTACAGAAATATAAGGACCATGTCTGTTGAGGATTGTGGTCAATGACCTTAGCCGGTTTACAACATAACATAAACGTTCACGCCGAATATCCCCGAAGGTGTTGGCAGATGTACTAATACTTCTGAACATCACGTGACATTTTCACCTGGCGTTCAGAGTACCCACGTTTTGCATGGACAGTGTACTCACTGTGATAGGGGGCAGGCCTATCGCCGTTTTGTACGAATACACGGTCACATAACTAAGTACAACTCAGCCATGTGGGTTTCCTCACGATGTTTTCCCTCACCGTTAACAACCGTGATAAATTAACCACACACATGTCTTTATAAAAGACAAATTGGTGTAGGCCCGACCCGGGATTTGAACACTAGTCGCTTGCACGTTAACCGGTGTTCTACCCATTGAGCTATCACGTCGTCGGTTTACAAACGTTGAAGATATGGAAGAGACGCCGGAATAGTGCGAGTGAGTCCGCCGATGTCTGCGTCAGCCTATGCTCGCGCTAGAGGTCGCTACAAACCTTTAAACTACCAGTTGCCGAAATCTAAACTTGAAATCATTGTAGTTTCACTGTCAATTACCTCAATCATCTTACTAACATGGCAAAGTCCTACAATACCTTCAAGCACATGTTAGCTTCCGTCTTCTCAGCAGGTTTCCGCGTCGCGTTTAATTCCGTAAACCGTAAGATTCGGGTCAATAACCTCAATCATTTTAAGTCTATTATATGAAACTACGTACACTAGCGTTTTATTCAATATATGAAATATATTGGAATAAAACGCTAGTGCACATTGACCCACTGCTGTGATCGGTCTATTATTTATATCGTTTCCATGCATAACAGTCTACAATACCTTCAAGCACATGTTAGCGTCTGGTTTCTCGAACGACTTTTGCAGCGGGTTGGCTCAGTATTGTAGTCACTTTACGTTCGGGCTCAATGACCTCAACCGTTTTACAAACACTGAACCAACTACCAACATGGTCTCAACACTGAAATACCTTCAAACACATGTTATCGTCCGACTTGTCGACGAGCTTCCAAGGAGCGTTGTTTGCTCAATTGAAACCGTAAGATTCGGGGTCGATGACCTCAATCATCCTACTAACTTTGCAAAGTCTTCAATACCTTCAACCGCATGTTAGCGTCGGGCTTCTCGAAGGGCTCGCGCGGCGCAGGGTCGCTGACCTCAACCGTCATACACACACTGAACTAACTAGTAGCAACATAGATATGTCGCAGCCTATTTGTTAAATCAGCCAGCTAATTAAGCAGATAGCCGCTTAATTAAACGCAGGTTCCTAGTAAAGGGCTAAACTTCAGTATCAATGACCCCAATCATATTATTAACTTGTCAAAGTCTATCTTCCTTCAAGCACATACATGCTGGCGTCCGGCTTCTCAGCAGGTACCCGTGTCACGCTGAATTGCCACCGTAAGATTCAGGGTCAACGACTTGAATCATTCTACAAAGTCTGCATCGTGTACATACCTTCAAGCACATGTTGG